>OZ026529.1:1997862-2597862 GCA_964019695.1 Loripinus fragilis
AGGGGTTTACCATAATAATGGATCTAGCATGAGTACTCTTTTTAATGAATTTATTACACGAGTTGAAACAAAATTAGAAGATTCGAGGCATATAAATACAAGATTACACCATAACTTGACCTTTAAATTCACTTCATGGATGAGGGGTGTCTTTTAAGAGGTGTGCTTTTATTTACAAATTGCTTCTATTTATTGCTTACTTAATTCAATTTAATTAAGACTGTCCAGCTGGTTACGGAGATAAAATAGTTAAAAGTATGATAAATGGATGGGCTAATAATTTTTCAGCACAGTTTATTAAAAATAATTTCTCATCATAAAAAATGCTTATATCATTGATGTAATGCAACAGACTGCATGCTCAAGTTGTCAACTCAATCACGATTGTCAACTTTGCTTTCCCCTTAATTGCACGCCGGCGGATAGGACCTCAGACTCTATGACGGTTTCGACTTAAGTCTTATCTGTAGATGAGAGGGTTTGGGCCTAATGTCATGTCTTTGGTCGGGCCCACCAGGGTTTAACTGCTGGATTTCATTTGCTCTGATATTCAATGGTATGAACTGTTGAGTCCTTATCTCTGTTTTATCTCATTGTTATTTATTAGGAGATGATGAATCGATAATGCGAACGAAACAGCTATGTTCTTGATCCACATCAGAATTAAGGGTGAGGTGGTGCTGTTAAACGTGTTTAAGCCTCCAGTGATTTTTACTGACCGTTTCGTTTGTGGATACGTTTTGTCATTTATGTTTTCACATTTGTCTTTAGAATTCTGTATTCTCTGTTCCTTGCAGCCTTGTGATCATCTGCTGGGAAAAGGCTAACCTCTTGGCTCTCTTGTGTATGATGTTTCCTGGTGTTTTGTTTCTTTCTCATATGGGGTCTCAGGCTAGGTGTGGTACTTGATTGTATCGATTCCTGATCTTTGCCTCCTTCTTTACTGTTTTGATGGATCATATAAAAGGCACCTACGTATATGCCCTGCTTCAATTTATTCGATTATGATTATTTAAATGCAGAACCTCTTTCTACAAGGATTACATTTTGTCATCACCAGGCAAGCCTCTTGTCGCTAAAACGGATCATGAAGGATGGGATATCTATCCACACCATGCATCATTATGTAAAGCATAAAATAACTTGCTATAACACGGTTAATAGCTATGGTTTCCTCTTCAATTGCACGACGGTGGGTCAGGCTTCAATGACGAACCTGGCTTAAGAGTCTCGTTGGTGGGATGCTGCTTTATGCTTGTCTCTCGTTGGACCCACTGTTGTCGAACTTGAGTTTTTTTTAGATCTGAGTATCTGTGCATCAGTTAGGAAGTCTCTTTGTGAGCTGTTCATATTTTATGTCTTAACAAAAGCAGAATCTAGGGTCGAAGTATTAGCCAGTAAAATGCATTCAGGCCCCCAGTGGCTCCAGCTACTGTCGTTCTAAGGCGGTGGTTCTGTTATTCTTGATTCATTGTTTATTGTTGCTTCAATTGTTTGTGGAGTGGGGGCTGTTTGGTCATTGGCTTGTTATGCTTATTGACATATCTAGTTTTGCAATCATGTCACTGAGGAAGTGGGAGATGGCTGCTTTAATTTAATTGTCTTCTTGCTGTCATCTGGTTGTTTATGTATTATAGCTTTTACTCACTACACGTTGCCTTGGGTTGGTCTGCAGTGTGTGAGTGTGCATTTCCTGGTCATACTTATACTTTTTTGTGTGCACCCACTGACTACTCAAATTAGCTTTAATATCCATTTGGTCAAATAGGAAATTATGCTGTTTTATAAAATAAGCTTTATGTATTGGTTACTCTTTAGAGTAGAAGAGGAATATACTTATCATGCTTAGCAGCTATCCAGACTGATGTCTGACGTCACAGGACCCACCTATCATATGTTAGTTATGGCTTCCGTTGTTCCCTTCATTTAATCTTGGGAAATATTGCTAAATATCTTTCTTAAAATAAAATGCTTACCTCAATGCTTTTGCTGCTATTTTACGATGGACTCTCCAAGTTGGACCATAATCTGCGAAGGCTATATCTCGGCCACCCTCAGAGAAAACATTTACTAAAATGAGAAATAGGTGTAGGCATCCTGGCCTCGAGGTTATAAAACTTGAGTACAGTCTGAGACTCAAAATAAAGCGCAATGGTTGGCTGCTTGCCGACACGTGTCCGCAAGCAGGCAATCATTGCGTTTTATTTTGAGTCTGAGAATGAACTCAAGTTTTATAACCTCGAGGCCAATTGACAATCTTTCCATCATAAATAAAAAGGAAATCCCATCTCAAAGCATATTTAAATGGGTATGACCACTATATCAGACTGCAGACCATCACACGGCACGATGGGGAAAAGACACAGAACACAGACAACCATAATATACTGAACAAAAGTGAAGACGCTACACCTGAATTGTTTGCCATCTATATACAAAATTATGCAAATCAGGAATGAGATTGAAAGTGTATCTTAATGTTCAAATACTGGGCAATGCATAACAGTAAAAGTTTTACGGATGTTGTCACGAGGAAACACATGAAAGCCATTTAAATGTTACAGGGGTCCATTTTTTCAGGTTGCCAATTTGAACGGAAATCTAACACAATTTAGGCCTTCAGAAATCCACTACCTACGAGATCCGACTGCATGAAAAGGTAGTCTAGACATGTGAAAACCAGCAATGTGAAGGACTTATTTCAAGTGTGTTTTGATCGTTTGGAAAAGCAATCTTAAAAAGCTGATTTTCTCTCAAATTGACAAGTTTAAAAATTTAACACTGAAATCTCCATAGGACAATCAATGTGTTGTTGCGTCTTAGTGTGAGGACATTACTAGTCTAGAAATAATAGAAACAATGTGCTGAGAGGTCTACCTGATTTGGCAAAAGAAAATTATTGAAAATCGTGGTAAATCGAAGATTACCAAACATTCAATAGTCCCTATTTGTTTTTGTCAAAGGGAGGTAATTTTCAGTATTTTTAAAAAAATCGCTAAATTCGAAATTGATTTCGGAGCTTGTTTCAAGTGATTTAGCAGTTTTCTTGTGACTTTATGCAACACAATTGAGACCAATTTTGATAAGCATAACAATCTTAATTTTCGCATGCGCAATAGCACATTTCAGTGAATAAAGCTTTAAACACTTAAAGGAACATAACTCATACATCAAACGAGACAAATTGGTGGAGTTTTGACGAATCGTTTGCTGGATGTCTGGGCGACATTATTAAGCTTTAGTAAATACTTTTTGTCCAATACTTTCTCATAAAATATAGATAATTGAAGTGTAGCGTTTTCACTTTTGTTCAGTATACATTAAAAGTAAAGCAACCAGCTCCCTCATTCTCAGCGAGATGATTGTTTTTGTTATTAAGTATTTTATTTCAGAAACAACATCATATAACATATATAAGCACAATACACTTTACCATACACAAGTTTTAAGTAGCCATACTGTAAAAAAAGGATAATATGATAACACAAAATGGGTAAACCATGAGAAGATGCCTTTTTAGTATCTATGCCTGTACTCAGTCAGAATCCCTAATACTGACGAAACTTCATTACTCAGTGTATCAGCAGGGGCGGATATCCAGACTCTTACAACGGTTCTACATAGGCTTTGTTTGCAATGATACAGAAAAACATTTTGTCACGTTTTGTTAAGCATAAGGTATGACTAGTTGACATTCATATATCTTCATCCCTTAATATGTTTTACAAGTTGGCTTCAGAAACAATTTATGAGAAGAAGGAGGGGGTGGGGTAGAAAAAAAGGAGAGAGGATAAGGGGTATTAGAAAGAACCAAGTGCGTGGCGTCTAGACAATTTGAAGTTTTGAAAAATATATTCGAAGAATATTCACAAATTATGAAGAAGAGGTTTGCCACTTGCTTGGGTAACAATATATTAGTACTCAGCGAGATGATTGCTACCCTCGAAAGACCACCAAGAAACACATCACAAATCAAGGACTCGGAGAGGTACATAAAGGTTGTTTACCTCACGACACAACGATTCGGATAAAACCGTACACAATTGGCAGCTGACATCAGCTTGGATTAGAAGTTTAAAGACCAGAGCCTTTTTTGCTATTTTGCACGATAAAAGAAATACTTATAGTTTTAGGAGATAATTTAAGCCTCCATATTGAAGTTTCCTACCCATGAGTTATGGTCTCCATGTTGGCATCAGTGGTTAATTTAGTTTAAGACATTTACAATAACAAAATAAAATAGGAAACCCTTCTGCAAGCCAACACATAAAAAAGCTTACGCATGATGAAACCATCATGATAGTTACTTGTTTGAAAATTCAAATATTCTACCATTTTTGTCTCATTTATGATTTTGCATGGCTGTTTTCAGCTTTACAGTTTAGGATATGTCCCAAAAATCTATATAAGATGAATGCATGTCCATGGGGGGGTTTATTAACCAATTAGGATATGTTTTGAGGCCATTGGTAAGCCAATTGTTGTTTGTCGACACCCCAATTTTGCTCATTGAGCCCACATATTTCAATGGGGTACAGGATTTGGTAGACCATGTTTATTGTGGAAAAGTATTTGTTTTTATTTCTTTTCAAGTGACTGCCAGTGCCATTTGTGTTATTTGACACACTTTTACTTAACTAACATAAAAGCATTTTCTTGCGGAACGAACTTTCTTAATATCCTTTATATGTCGACAATAAAGGCCCTGATCAGACTGCCGGTCTTTGGGGCCTAGGTCATAGTGTTGGTCCTCACATATTGGCTCAGCTATAAAACAAACTTACTGGAAGTGGTTCTGAACTTGTTGGCGAAATCTGTCCCCCTCTTCACGAGTACTTCCATAGCAGACTCAATATCGTTGATAAATATTACCAACATTGGACCTACAAGTATAAATGTGTCAGTCATATGATGTTGGTACTTAAAGCATACGTTGAGCAGCAAACTCATCAGCGCCTGAGCTACTTTACTCAATGTATAGCAGTAGATGGAAGCTTAGACCAATGTTTAGATCTCTAGCCCTCATCTGAGGATACTAAAGGAGGAACTCAACAAATCACAAGCAGGACAGATGTCTATCTATCCAACAAAGGGCAAGGCTTAGAAATGAATCCATCAACATTTAAATGAGTGTGACCAGGAAAATATCACAACCACAGACCTCAGACCAACCCACGACACTTCGAGGAAGAGACACAGAACAAGGAACAAGACATAACTTTAAAGTAAAGCAACCTGGTCTCTCATTCTCAGAGAGATCTTTACAATACGGGCCTCGACGCGAGAAAACCTGTCCTCGGTGGTTTGCGAACAACAAAGGCGCAGACCAGCCTGCGCATCCGCGCAGTCTGATCAGCGCCTTTGTTATTCGCTTGTTGGAAAGTATCATATCTAGGCTCGATACGAGTGACATTTCAATTTTCTAGCTAGTCTGTAGCTGAGCTGGCTGGTTTGAGTCTCACTTTGTCGGAAACTCCGAAGTCGGATCCCATACTATAAGACAATAGGAACTGCAAGGACCAAACACAAAACGCTTATCAACAATGTGAGCACCAAGGAACAACGTATCAGATTCTTGTTTACAACTTGATTGTCGCCAAGGCAGGGATTACCATTTCAAACAACATGCCATGGAATGCCCACATTAACGCAGATTTCAAGCAATTTGTAACCGCTCAGGTTTCCTAAGAAGAAACCTTTCCAGATGTCTAAAATACGTTAAAGCTGCAAGAAAATGGTTTTGCCTTTCCATGAATATGCGCCCACTTCATGAGATCCATACCTCATGGGCAACACCCAGCGACTACAAGCAGCAGTCCGAATTCGTGCTGCCAGTCGCCCCAAACAGAAGATTGCTGAATGAGGGTAGCTCAAACCATCCTGCTCAATAGCTTAGTCTAGCTAAAATGTCATATTTTAAGATGCACATATTATCGCTATGATAATATTTAGTCAGCAAAATACAATATTATGACGCCAAAAGCAGGACTTAACAACGTTTATCGACAGTACTTACCCACGTAGATCGACAGAACTGGTCCGTACGTCTTTGACATCTCATACGCCTCTTCGTGAATCATACCCGTCTTGAATTCTAAAATCATACAAAATCACAACACAAAAATATATCAATGCAAGAATGAACATTTGCAATTAGATTTTTTAAATCATGAGGCAATCATGGGGTAATTTTGCATGTGCATTAGATCGGTTGTGGTTTATAATCTTAACACTGGGGTTTAACTGTTATTTTGGGTTTCTTTTGCTCCGGTATTCAGTTGTATGTACTGTTGAGTCCTTATCTTTGTTTTGTCTCCTTTTTATATCTTGATTTATAAGTACTAGGAGATGATTCATGGATACCGTATGTTCGGGATCATGCGAGCCAAACATCTATGTGTCTTGAACCACATCAGAATTAAGGGTGATGTTGGCACTGTGAAACTAGTTTAAGCCCTCCAGTAATTTTCTTACTGACCGTTCCAAGGCGGTGCTTCTTTTGTGGATCTTATTTACTTGTATTTGCCTTTACCACAGGGTTTCAGCTGGACTGAAATTTACTTCGGACATTTTGTCCTACTAGCAGCCCCAATATTTTTCGGACATTTGGAATTTTTTTAGGACATTTTTTCAGACACCCATTTTTACCACCATTAACTGAAACTGCTATCTGCCCTTCTCATAATGAAAACAGGGGTAGTTTTGCTACTATTTCGGATGGTAAGTGGGGCCTGATTGATTGGCTGGCTGTTTATTTAATGAGGAGACTGGAGCCGCTTGTTGATCGGTGGAAGTGGGTGGGGTACAGTTTTTTGCTGCTATTTGCGGTCGCTGCACGACTCGTTAGTCACAGAAAGTGGCTGTTCAGGTAATGATGGAGCGGGCAAACTATTTTGGGGTATAAAAAACTTGAGTGCCTGTTGTTTCTTGGTGGCAATTAAGTTTTTTAGTCATTTTACCAGCGAATGCCAATGCAAACATGCTGTCCGCTTCGAGATGAAATCGAGGGAAGAAGTTAACAGGATGCAATTGACCAATCAGGCACCGCATAACAAAACACTATGACTGGTTTGCTTTAGTGAATAAGCGTATTAGGGTTAAAATTAAGCGAACCAGTCGGATGCTTACAGAAATTTGGCCAATCAGCGATCGTTTTATAACACAAAAATACTATTGCATCACTGTGCATTACCGCACAGTGTGCGCTTCCGAAAATCGTCTCGGACAAACTGTCCAAACTGGACAGCAAACTCTCGGACATCTGGAACTATTTTCGGACTATGTCCGAGGGCCGACGCCAAACTGAATCCCTGTACCATATTGTCTGGCCTGTGTCGTGTAGCCTTGTGGTCACCGTTGGGGAAGGACTGATCTCTAGGCTCTCCTCTCCGTTTTGTTGTGTTTTTGTCACTTTCCCATACGGTGTCCTGGATCAGATGGGGTTCTTGATTGTATCGATTCCTGATCTTTGCATTCTTCCTCACTTATACTCTTTAGCAATATGCAATTTGCAAACTGGAGACATCATACATCAACAGTACGTGCTCGAGGAACAGCCATGTTGTTCTATTTCTATTCTTTATTACTCTAGGTTAACATGGTTAACAACAAGAGAATCAGTTTTTACATAATATGTTCCTATACTAATAACGTGAGCATCAACACATCCGAGAATAACCTATCCTGATGCATAATCCTCGGAATGAGGGGTCACAACAGACCTTATTTATGATCGGTTTTTCTGATCTGGGAATTTGTCTATGGTCAGTTACTGTATGTTAATATTATTAACGTGATTGTGTCACGTGGGCATTAATCCGGTCTGGTCGAGTTGAAATGTGCCATTTTCAAATACGGTGTACAATATACATCAACTGAGTCGTTGCCGATGGCTATTTCTAATCCTCGTGATTGCCTGGAATGTTAAAACAGTATAAAGCCAATTCAGAGCATATGTGCGATTTTTTAATCGAATGTAATATATATAAACTTTTCGCTTACTGTTAAGGCGGCAACTTAAATATTCATATCTGGGCGTGGTTAGGCTTTTTCATCTGCTAAGATAGGGAAATCAGGTTGTATTCATAATTTGGTAAAGAGTTAACAAGTTTTGTGGGCCGCGAAAACGTGCGTGCATTTCATGAAAGTCCTGACCAGATATCACTGACCTCACATGCATTAACCCTTTAAGCGGCTATCACAAAATGTCGTATGTTTTTGTTATCTACTGAAACATTTTGAAGTCTCTTTAACAAACAGTAAAGATCCAGATCAGACTGCTCCTATAAGAGCAGTCTGATCTGGGTCCACACTGTTTGCGTCTATACTTATGTTAAACAATAAATGTAGTTATTTTGCTGGCGTTTTAAAGTTTAAATGATTACTGTCTCTACTAAGGTGTTATGGTACAATGATACAGTTTTACCTGATTTTCAGCTTTTACCCATGCCTAAAGTAGACCAGTCCTATTTACGCATTCATGAGGTGCCGCCTTTACAGTAACCAAAAAGTTCAATAATACTTTGAATTTTCCTTACTCAAAATATTTCCGATGAGTGGTAGAGGGAACGGTCCAGGTGGTAGTTTGTACTTGTATCTCTGCATTAACCAGTGGACCACATATCCAGTGAGTAGTCCAATCAGTATCGTCTTCACATTGAAGATGGCGAGAATCTCATCAAACATTGTGGGGGTTGAAATTGATCACTTCTGTAATAAAAGATAAGATTTGTTTTAGATTGCTGTCCATTTTTGCTCATAAAAGGCATATTTCGTAACATGTATTGCCTGACAAAACTGGCCTGAGACTGATTGATTCCAGCCAAAACCTCCTTCATATTCGTGAGTTTTCTTGAAGTACTCTGGCCTGGCTCATGCTTTTACCAAGAATGTGAAAGTAATGCACAATTTAATAAATGATCTGATGAAGTGGTTAGTCAACTTAATACAGTTCGCCAAATACCTCGATCGAATCTTGAAAATCATTTTTTTTTATATAATTGTCTTATACTCTTTTACACCTAATAGGCCTAATTCAACCATTATTATGCCGAATTGTAGTTTCTATTTCTTTTTTCCAATATCTGTTATGACTAAACCGGTGGATGCATCTACCTACCAACCTACCTCCGAATCTACCCATATTGCCATTAAGGGGCCGTTTCAAAAGTATAAAGGGCATATGTAAACAGACACCGTGTCTGTTACTGCGTTAGGACATCCTCAGAAAATCGCCCAAATATCGCCGATAGAACTCTTCTTTTTATATCTCGATTTATATGTACTAGATGATACATCGATAAGTTAGAGGTCTTTCATGCGAACCAATCATCTATTTGACTCGACCAACATCAGAAATAAGGATAGGGTTGATACCCTCAAGCATGTATAAGCCCTCCAGTAATTTTCTTACTGACAGTTCAAAGGTGGTGTTTCTTTTGTGGATCCTTTGTGTTAATATGTTTTGTGTTTGTATGCCATTTTGACTTTTCTGTTCCTTACAGCCTTGTGGTCACCAACTGGGAAATGGCTGACCTCTTGGCTCTCTTGTGTGTAACATTTTCTTGTTTTTTTTTTCACTTTCTGATATGGAGTCTCGGATAGGTGTATGGTGTTTGATTGTATTGATTCATGATCTTTGCCTTCTCCCTTACTTAAAAACGGCAGGAGACGATTCATCTGAAGTGCAATGATAGTATTCCAGAATGCCCTCGGTAATGTCGGAAACTGTAACCATAAAATGCTGATGACCTCAACGAAGTCCTTGCACAGCATAGCGTGCGACTGTGACTGCTTGCCTTTTCATTTAGGCTATTAACGTTTCTTTCTGTACCTCCAATATTCTCATTAATAAACGTATACATGATAGTTAACCCTTAATGCGCCAAACGCAACAAAAGTCGTCGGCTTTTCTCGTCTGCTG
Source organism: Loripinus fragilis (assembly GCA_964019695.1). Lineage (NCBI taxonomy): Eukaryota > Metazoa > Mollusca > Bivalvia > Lucinida > Lucinidae > Loripinus > Loripinus fragilis. The sequence goes on from OZ026529.1 coordinate 2,007,785, forward strand.
AAATGTTTAAAAAGTCTCTATGGCAAACAGTGCGGACCAAGATTAGCTAACCCTGTTTGCTTCTATACTTAATTCGTCAGTAATGCTAAAGCAATTTTTTGCAGCAGACGACTTCAGCAGACAATATTTTCAGATGCATTTTTTCTTTGCGCTTTAAGAGTTATGATATTATTTGACAAAGAAATGAGATTTTGGGATAATGGAAGCACAATATACATTTCAGGGTTCAAATTTCAAGAATTGTAATCACTTTCTGAAATAATTAAATCGCCATTCAAATGGCGTTTTTGTATGCTTAATGGGTGGCTGCAGGCCAACACGTGACTACAAAAAGCACAGAACCTCAACGCACTTTAAATCGAATTTTCAACAGTTCTACCAGTTACCTCTACATGTACATGTATTATTGTATGTCATTTCTTTAATGTATAGGTAAAATGCTCGGTAAAGCCGCTAGGGTAGGTGTATGATATCACATCCTTATGAGCGGTTTGTTTGTTTAATTTGATGTATTTGGTCTCAAGCAACATTTTTTCAGTTATGTCGGGACGTTTTCTGGGTTTCTCTTGCCGGAGGACACAACCCAGTGCCTCAAATGAGGCTCGAGGCAGGGACCACTCTATTTCCAGTCGCACATCAAACGACTGCGGCGCTACGCTATGTAAATACTAGGTCATAGCATTGTACGAGGAGTTACCGACGTTTAACTTTTCTGACATTACCGTAGCCATTCTGGAATACTATCGTTTGACTTCCAATATATTACCGTCGCTCACATCGACTGTGCAAGGGTGGATCTCTTTCGCTGGTCGCTTGTCGTTTGTAAGTTTATTCGCCGATGTTCGGACGATTTGCTAAATACTGTTGAAACAGCCCCTTTATGGCAATATGGGTTTCAACAAAATCGATATTCAGCGTAGAAAGAAATACAATACTCTTAGTGACCCTAAACATACTAGGCAAAAAACAAACAACCAAAAAAAAAAACCCGCCGCATATAAAAGACTAAAATATTGCGTGTTAAAGGAGAGTTACAAAATTCCATCTACTATCTATGTTTCACTACTATTCCTACCACACATTATTACCATTGTTTTATCGAGATCAGTCAACCCAAACCAGTGCACTGGCTGTTTTTTTTTTATTTTCCAGTTTTTCACGTGCACATTCATTTTATTTAGATCTACACATGTACTAACTACTGAAATCTCTATTTGAATATCAAATTTGCTTGAAAACATTTTAAAACTTTAACATTAAAATTTTCACATTGCTAATTTACGATGCCAAGATGAACACATGCTGAATGCGAAAAGGCAATAAAAATGTTACAAGCTAATGTGACGGCATTGGTGACAGCCAAACAATTTCGATGCCATGTCTTAGGAAATGTTTATGACAAATTGGAACAATGTCGGACCGTGCACGTTCATGACGTCATCGTGTAATGACGCGACGTCAAGATCGATGAAACTGTAAATCAATTTCGTCCGATGACAGTGATAGCTAGGGCAACCCCAGGAACTCATAATCCAAGAATCAGCGTTCAAACTTTGACAAATCGTTTGCGAGAGATCGATGAAAGGCCCCCATATATGTTTTATATGCGGCGTTTCTTTTTTGGCGTAGTATATCCTGATTGTATCAAACTTAATGGAAAAGTTCATTGGTATAAAAAGGTTTATAATCAACAAAAGCATAAACGTGACTTAACTAATTACCAACCTCATCAATCTGGGTGTCTGGCCTGTCGCTGATTTGTTCAGGATAAAACCGTTTTCACAAGCAATGAATAAGAACTAACGAATGTGTATAATTACACTCAACATTCCAAATGCAATATTTGACCTACTGACACACATCAAGGCGACTTCAAAAATAAAAAAGCGCAACATTATTTTTACAAAGATAATCAGCGATTATCTGTGATCACCCTAAAATCTAATTGGTGAACAGTCTATGGCGTGAGAGTCCAAAATTATTAATCTTAGATACATGTAATCAACATCACACGAAAAGCGCACGTATCACAAATCCGATTCGACAGCACGTTTCGACTAGGAATCAAGCATGCCACTAATATTGTCAAGCGAAAGTCGACTGATGTACGAACGGCTGTAGAAATACAGATGTTTACCACAATACGCAATCACGCACATGTATGCGTAATGAAAATTCTGCTGATCAGGGTTTCCCAACCATAATGAAGGGGCGGCCCTTAAAGAGAAAAAATAGCTTCCTCCGGGAGCAAATTCTTCCCCTTTAAGGAAGTCCCCTTATGAAAAGGGACGCAATTGATGAGAACATTGCTCAGTTCAGTAGGCTCCCTTTGGTGTACATAGCTAATCAGTCTGCGTTCTTGCTCATGATGAGTGCACAAAAGAACCGTCTGATTGAGACGATTATTTTGAGTACCCACATTTTATGTTTTGATTGATAAATAAGGCATTTTTTTTAAATTAGGCTTTCATATTTAGAGGTTTGAAGAAAGCAGTGTAGACGCGTGCAAGGGCATTTCTCCTGGGTCTTCTTTGTTAATATTCTATATCCAGATGTTGCAATCGAATAGTTATGGGTGATGTTACCAATTCATTTCTAATAGACCTAAACACTTACTTAGTAAAAATCACCTTTTAAGCGCACCAATAGCACACTAAATTAAAAAAAAAAAAAAAAAAAAAAAAAAAAAAAAAAAAAAACTCGAATAAAAGCAATACCTTGTGTGGACTTCTGGAAAATCGCCGTATCACAAACCAACCGACCTACTCTCCATGTGCAAAAAAGTAAAATATATATATTTTTTTTAAACATTGGAAAATGTTAAAGCTGCATAATCTGTAACTTTTGATATTTTCATTTTAAAAATAATGTTTCTCTTTTTCAAGAACACAGTAAAAAGACTAAAATTCAGGTATACATGCTACCTTTTTCGTAATAATTAACAAATTATTAGTGCCAAAACAACAGCATTTATGTTAAAAATTAACTGTCTAGAATTATTGGAGGGACGCAAATAATTACAAACAAGAGAAAATACACCTGTTTTTATAAGATAATTCACTTTTTCATGCAGTTTCAACTGTAGAAATTAGATTTATTGTGACAATATAACTTTATTCTACTTTTGCAAATGATTTGAAAAGAAAATATTTTTTTCGAAAAATGTTCATAGTTACAGAGTATGCAGCTTTAATACAAATGGTTAAAATGATCAAACCCTAATTTTTGCAGAAAAAAAATAATTTAAACAATGATTAAGAGGCTGATTTATAAAAAAAAACTATTCGATTTGTGCGCCTCTCTATTGGCTCGTCGTAATTACTGCTGAGGGAATATAACTATGGAATGTCAGTGTATGTCAAACACGATGTCACGCTAAAAATATCAAAGCCAATGGCCTGTTTTGGGAGGATTCCCTATTTCAGCATAATTTACTTTACAATGATTTGAAATTCTATACTGAGCTGCTGAAGAAACTTTCTTAACACACTTTATATTTCATTATATTATTTATATCTGGCTTTTTCATTTTACCATAGCTATTTGACCTAGCTGTTATCTGGCTATTTAATAGTTAAAATCGTGCCTGTTTGTAGTTTAGTCCAAACCATTACCACAAAGTACTGTGCTCGAAGTGTTTGAATGCGGAGGCTGGCCTCAACAATAAAACAAATACTCATAGTGTAATTCCGTATCATTGATGCATGGAGGAACGAACAACCATAGTGGCTATTATTCTCGGGTCCTGGATCGCTCAGCTGAATTCTTGTCACGAGGAGTGGATGTTGACCACAAAATATAATCCTATTTCTTCAACACCCAAGGCCATTTTGGGTATCACTCAGATCATATAACCAAAGACTATCAACTCACTTAGGGACCGCTCATTATTTAAGTGTCAGGGGTATACGCACAGTCTGATCAGATCCTTTGCTTGTCGCTTGAATATTCTATGACTGTTAGGCTACTGGTCGAACAGCATTTGGAGTTAGTAAGCTTAAAAGGTGGCTGCACAGGCTCTTCTGAGTCTACACCTGTCAAAATGCCACATTGTTGGAAATCACATGTCGCGGCTCAAATGGTAATTTTATTAATTTATTGACAAGTTTTGACCACCATTAATACCGGAATCTATTATATATGAGACTATTTTGTTTATATTGATTCTTTACGATCTAGTCAACAATTTTTCAGCCATGTCAAAATAGACCTTCCAAGGGTTGAACCAGTACTAAACTGCTGATAAACAAGTGTTCAATTGCCCTTCAGAAGAAAGTTGGGAAAGAGTAGGCATACATGCCATACCTTACACTGTGAGATAAAAATCTCACAAAATTTGGCCCTTCTGAAAGCCGATTCCCATAAGATTTGCAAATCTCACAGAATTTTCAGACCATTTAAAAACACATTTTATAAAGAAATAATCATAAATCTCACTTTATTGAGTTTATCACAATATTTTTACATGAAAATAAAAGCTTTTTGGTCATTTTAAGAGAGTTCCAAAGTGATTTTTGTGATAATCTCACAGAATTTTATCAAATCTCCCTTAAATTTTGGTCTATCACAGATTTCAGTCCACAGCTTATGGCATGTATGACTAGGTATAAAAAAGAGAAAAAAAGAAAATCACGAGAGAAAAAGTAGTGATTTTGGATGCAAAAAATAGGCATGGAGGCGTTTTCAAATACAGACTTAATAAAATAAAGCTTTCAAGTGCCCCACGACAAAACAGTACAGATAAAAATTGGAAAAGCAAGTGAAAAATAGAGATCTTCTGTGTAAAAAGTAGCAATAGTAGGGCTTTTCCAAGTACAAAATCATTATAATAGTATGTTCAAAAAATATTTAATAAGAAATTTTAAACTCAATATACTAAAACCAAGTTCAAATCGGTCACTTTTTATTATTTCTGACCAAACGCTAATAAAATCGAATGATTTTTAGCCTATATGTGTGAATCTAAATGGGCAAACGTTCAGCAGTGTTTTTGAGCAGTTTTCTTTTACTTCAAAGTTTTTTGGGTTAAAAATGCATAAATCGACTTTTTTAAAGAAAAAATGGTTTTGAGAGTAGTTTTTTTTATAATATTGACGTCTAGGTGGTTACAAATTGGTCTGTCTGACTTGTAAAACACCAAAAAATTAGAATTTAACTTATGGTGGATTTTTTACGCATTTGTAAAATGTTGCATTTTTCAATTTTTTCGAGATTTTTGAAATTCACCAGTATTTCCTGGTAAAATTGTTAAAGGGAAAGGTAACCCTGATGATTACTATGATTTATATGAAAGATCTTAATAAACCATGAATTTTGATACCAGTTTCATTTAAATCGGCTTAAAACATAGAAGTTGTGGGCGTTTGGATATTTGCAAATGGACTGTAGTGGAAGCGACCATATTGTAGGCTTAGTGACGTCACACAGCCTTATCAAATATGCGTAATCAACATAAAAGACCAACCAATGGATTACTTGCAATTATCTTTAATAAAACATTTTCCTTATGTATAAAGCTGCATATCTGCTGGAACACAGATGCTTTGATAGTATTGATAACTAAAAATTAAGTAGTTGAAAAAATTCTGAAAACTAATTTAATATTCAAAATGGCGGCAAAATGTTGGCCATATTAATTCTTTAAATGCCCATAATACCCCGGCATCCAATTTAGGTTACCTTGCACCCCCCCAGGACAATTTTTCATGGGTGCCAAATTGTTCATTGGGACCCCCTGAATGGGAAACGAAGGTGTCCTCAAAAAAATTTTGGTTTGGGCTATGTGAAATTGCATGGTTTCTATGCCAACCCATAGCGAATTTGAGAAGGGGGGTCTGCCTATAAAATTACTCATATCTCAGCTGTTACTTATCCTAGACTACTAAACTTAATACCAAATTAAAGCTTAGACATATGCCTAATATCCCCTTGTTGCGTATGGAAATTATCTAATTTGCATATTCATAAATATTTATGAAAACATTAAAAATGTGTTTAACGACTGGGGGTATACGTACAAGATCAATAATATCTCAGCTGCTAGTCGTAGAGTACTAAAATTTGTGCTAAAATAAAGCTAAGACATAGGCCTTTCATTCCATGGTCAAATATGCAACGTTTCTTATTTGCATAATTTGCATATTCATGAATATTAATAAAAACGCTAAAAAATAAGGGAAAATCATTACAAATATAAATAGGCTGATTTCATCCCAATATTCTCATTGTTGCATGTTTTAATATAATCAATGTTACAATTTGACAGGTCCAATCATCCAGTGGTCCTATATGAATATTATCTCATTTGAATATTCATGAAAATGCCTGAAAACTTAAAAAAATGAGGGAAAATCACGTAAAAACTATAAACCTAGGGGAGGGGTCAAGGTAGGATCTATCCTGCACTCCTAGGGCCTTTTAAATTCATGCCAAATTGTTCAGTGGGACAATCAGAATGTGAAATGAAGTTCTCCTCACAAGAAATTAGGTATGGGCTACGTAAAAATGCATGGTTTCCATGGCAACCGCTTATATGATTATTGAGATTGGGGGGTAGGCCTACAAATTCAATCATATCTAGGGTTCTACTTGTCCTAGAGCACTAAAATTGGTGTCAAATTAAAGCTTAGACACATGTCTTACTTCTTGTGGTCAGATTTGTAAATCATCTTATTTGCATATTTATGAATATTAATGAAAACCTACAAAAATGAAGTAAAATCATAAAAAAACAACATAAATGAACATATTTCAGCACAAAAACACCATCAAACCACAATTGTTGCCAGTTTTTTTATCCTCAGTGATTCAATTTGATAAGTTCTTTCATCCAGTGGTCCTATATGAAAATTATCTCATTTGCATATTCATGAATATTAATGAAAAGTTTTGTAATTAAAGAAAAAATCTTAGAAAAATTATGGGATGTACATATAAAATGACAAATATTTCACCTACCATGTGTTCCAGTGTATCAAACCTAGTGCCAATTTAATGCTTAGACATCGTTCTTTTACCATAAGGTATAATATGAAAAATATTTATCATGAATATTCGTGATTTTTAATGTAAACAGAAGAAATGAAAGAAAAATTGCGGCTAAAATCAAGGGGGTGCACTTCCAAAATTACTCATATCTCAGTAGTTAAGTGCCCAATAGTGCCAAACCTGATTTTAAGTCAATACATAGACACAACATGTTTACCAAAATGATCCAATTTATAACACATCAAATTTAAATTCTCATGAATATTGATGAAAACATGAGAAATTAAGAGAAAATACAGGAAAATTAAGGGGGTATAGCTACAAAGTGATTCATATATTGGCTTCCAATTGCCCAATAATAACAAACTTGGTACCATATCAAACAGCAAAATCCTAAGTAAAATTGAGTAAAAGAAAAAAGTATAAAATTTTTAACAGCTGAGATATGAGTAATTTTGTAACTACACTGCTATCAATTTGTATACATTTTTACTTGTATTTTTAAAGTTTTTTTTATTAATATTGATATTAAACAAATTAGTTAATTCTTATATCTTCCCACTAGGTAAATCTGCTATGCATAGACTTAAATTAAGTATATTGTTTGCTACTCTAGGCCAATTACCAGCTAAGTTATTGGTTATTTTGTAGGTATACCCCATTCATTTTCGGCGATTTTTCTCTTTATTCTAATGTTTATATTAATTTTCATGAATATGTAAATGCGACAACTGGCAAATATAACCATTGAGATAAAGGGCTGTATCATGGCAATAAGTTGGCACCTTGTTTGCTACGTAAGGGCCATAAGCTGCTGAGATATGAGTAATTTTGTAGGTATATCCCCTTCATTTTCAAATATTATTTTCAAAATGCTCTTGGTTTCATCAATATTCATGAATATTATAATATGACCGTTTTAAAATTTGATGATTTGTTAAACATACTATTGTCTTAGCATTAGTTTAAAACCAATTTTGGTACTCTAGGGCACTTAGCAATTGAGATATTATTAGATTTGTAAGTGCACCCCTTGATTTTTCCGCGATTTTTCATTTGTTTCTTCTGTTTTAATTAAAATTCATAATTATTTATGATAACTATTTTCAACGCTGAACTTAAGGTAAAAGTACTATGTCTAAGCAATGATTTGGCACCACGTTTGATACACTCGGACGCATAGCTGCTGAGATATTGGTAATTTTATACATACACCCCCTAATTTTTCTGAGATTTTATCTCTCATATCTAAAGTTTTCATTAATATTCATGAATATGGATATTAGATAACTTGCATATCTAACTACCAAATACAACTACTATGTCCAGGGATTAGTTTGGTACCATGTTTAGTAATCTAGGATGAGATGTTGTTAAGATATGAGTATTTTTTGTATGTATACCCCAAATCTTTACAGTCGGCATAATGGGTTGCCATGGAAACCATGAAATTTCAAAAACCCAAATAACATTTATTTTTGAGGACAATATTTTTTTACATTTAAGTGGTCCTATTGGACAAATTTATGCCCATAATAAAATGTCTGATGTGTTCAATTTAGGTCTGATTACCCCTGTTGCATACTATAGTTTACCCATGCTTTTTTCCATCATTTTAAGATTTCATTAATATTCATGAATATGCAAATGAGATAATTTTCATATAGGACCATGAGATAATTTTCATATAGGACCACTGGATGAAAGAACTTATCAAATTGAATCACTAAGGATACAAAAACTGGCAACAATGGTGGTTTGATGATGTTTTTGTGCTGAAATATGTTCATTTATGTTTTTTTTATGATTTTACTTCATTTTTGTAGGTTTTCATTAATATTCATAAATATGCAAATTAGATGATTGACAAATCTGACCACAAGAAGTAAGACATGTGTCTAAGCTTTAATTTGACACCAATTTTAGTGCTCTAGGATAAGTAGAACCCTAGATATGATTGAATTTGTAAGCCTACCCCCCAATCTCGAGAATCATATAAGAAGTTGCCATGGAAACCATGCAATTTTACGTAGCCCATACCTAATTTCTTGTGAGGAGAACTTCATTTCACATTCTGATTGTCCCACTGAACAATTTGGCATGAATTTAAAAGGCCCTAGGAGTGCAGGATAGATCCTACCTTGACCCCTCCCCTAGGTTTATAGTTTTTTACGTGATTTTCCCTCATTTTTTTAAGTTTTCAGGCATTTTCATGAATATTCAAATGAGATAATATTCATATAGGACCACTGGATGATTGGACCTGTCAAATTGTAACATTGATTATATTAAAACATGCAACAATGAGAATATTGGGATGAAATCAGCCTATTTATATTTGAAATGATTTTCCCTTATTTTTTAGCGTTTTTATTAATATTCATGAATATGCAAATTATGCAAATAAGAAACGTTGCATATTTGACCATGGAATGAAAGGACTATGTCTTAGCTTTATTATAGTACAAATTTTAGTACTCTACGACTAAAAGCAGCTGAGATATTATTGATCTTGTACGTATACCCCCAGTCGTTAAACACATTTTTAATGTTTTCATAAATATTTATGAATATGCAAATTAGATAATTTCCATATGCAACAAGCGGATATTAGGCATATGTCTAAGCTTTAATTTGGTATCAAGTTTAGTAGTCTAGGATAAGTAACAGCTGAGATATGAGTAATTTTATAGGCAGACCCCCCTTCTCAAATTCGCTATGGGTTGGCATAGAAACCATGCAATTTCACATAGCCCAAACCAAATTTTTTTTGAGGACACCTTCGTTTCCCATCCAGGGGGTTCCAATGAACAATTTGGCACCCATGAAAAATTGTCCTGGGGGGGGTGCAAGGTAACCTAAATTGGATGCCGGGGTATAACTTTCCATTTTTTCAACCGATATTGATGATACATTAAACAAAATTCATGGTTCATAGAGCTCTTACCTATAAAACATACTTTTCATTTGGGTTGCTACCCCCTTTAAATGCACTTTATTTTATTTGAACACTGTAGGTCAAACACAGTAGAACTCGATTAGTCCATTTTTTACGACTACTGTACACTTCCGGTTTCAATGTGAGAGTTTAAAAATTGATTTGGTAGCATAATCTTTTTTTTTTTTTTTCAATTCTCAAGCAGGACGGTGACGTTTGGTGATAATGAATAATCGCTGTAAATTTCCATGCTGATAATAAAACGTACAGAGCAGTGCAAAGTCTCTATGTAAATTGCAAGCTTAAAGCTGAATTTCAATGATTAAGCTGCTAAAAGTGTTTGTCTTATGTTGTTGAGTAGCAAAAAAAACGACGAGTCCGATGGAATCAAAACTTTTGAGGTTTATTCTTCTTATATCACACTAGCCAGTAACATCTTCAAACAAACAAAAACGTTAATTTGTGTTATGGTTTATATCGTAGAAAAAGTGTGACTTTTTGAAATGAGGGTATCTTTTCTCTAGCTCTGTCCGTGCAAGAAGTACATGTCATTTTTAAATGAAATAACTTGCAGAGTCTCAGCAAAGTATTGCTTCACTTAAAAACATGAATTTTGTATACCCTATGTTTCACTTTCTGAACTAGCGTAAAAATGTAAGGTGACCGATTAGCGGTTGGTTTTAGTATATTTTAGCAGGATAATGGCTATGACAAAAATACAAGCAAAACAGAGAGACTTTAGGGTTAAAAATTCAAGCTATTTTTTTAGCTGTCTGCTCCCTGAGAAAAATATAATAGCTACTTTCATTTTTTCGAGCTAACGAAGCGAGCGAGAAAAAATCTGTTTTTTTTTTATCGCGTAAATGACATTTTAGAGAGAAAAAGTAGGGATAGTCAGGATTATTTCATGGAAAAGTAGGGCCAATCTGAAAGCATGATTCATCAGTCAATTTTCTATCAAAATCAGTATGATAAAAGTTATAACAATAAAACCACCACAACAGAACTATATCTTTAGCGTCTGCAAAAAGAATGAGAAATTTAGTGGCTTGCGTAACTAAATATGAGAGCTTGATTTATAAAAAAAAAAACCGAGCGAGCGAAGCGAGCGAGAAAAAATTTAATGATTTTATTGTAGTAATTTTAACATGACCCCCCTGCTGGGAATCAAAAGTTAATGGTGACCCCCTACAATCCACATGGAATTTCATATGACCCCCTACTTTTTAGCCGCCCCGACACTTAAATAATGAGCGGTCCCTTAGTTCAATCAAAATATACATATCTGTACAATTTCGACGTCTGACATTTTTACAGGACCCAAAAGGTCTGGGGTGTGCATAAGGTCAAACATTTTTCTTGCATAATATTCTATACTTTTTTGCTTTTAATTTGCTTTTATTTTAGTTTAATTTCAGAAAAAAATGTTTTGACCCCATTTTGGTCGTGGGTGTGTAAAAGGACAGAGTATTTGCTGGCATGATGTTCTACAGTATATGCTTCATTCTCGTTAATTTGATATGCAACATGATTTATTTCATAAAAAAATACCTTTGACGGTGTGTGTTGCTAGCATGTTATTGTATGCTGCATCATCTTTAATTTGATATGCAGCATGAAGATATTCTGAAAAAGTTGATTTTTTTATAAGACCGTGAGCCCTGCGGCAGGAGCATGTTTGGCCAAAGGGGCATAATTTGAACACAGTTGGTAGAGGTCTACTAGATGATGCTACATACCAAATATCAAGGCTTTATGCATTGTGGTTTCAGACAAGAAGATTTGTTCATGTTTTCCCTATATAAGCTAATGTAAAACATGTGACCCTCGAGGCGGGGCCAATTTTCGCCTCAGGGGCATACTTTGAGCAATCCTGGTAGAGGTTTATTATGTGATGCTACATATAAAATATCAAAGCTCTTGGCCTTGTGGTTTCTGACAAGAAGTTTTATTCATGTTTTCCCTATACAGCCTATGTAAAAAGTGACCGCCGGGCAGGCCCATTTTTGGTCCAAGGGGCATAATTTGAACACAGTTCGTAGATGTCTACTAGATGTCTATCCAGACTCTTGCCCTTGTGGTTTCAGACAAGAACACTTTTTAAAAGCTTTCTTTTCGAAAATCTATTTTAGCCTGTGTAACCAGGATATGCAACGGACCAGAACCATTTGAACAAATATCAAAGAGGGCCATATAAGGATTGTTCCTGCCAAGTTTGGTAAAATCCATTTAGTAGTTTAAGAGATGTCCTTTGAAGCGATTGCTGAGACACACGACGGACGACGATCACCCAACGATCACAAACTCACCTCAAACCTTTGGTCCAGGTGAGCAAAAAAGAAAACGCACATAAAATTACAAATACAATTTATTTGAAAAATAGTTTACATATCAAACTACTTAATACAAGAATCAGTAATTAAGCCTCCACAGAAGAGCTTTGTTTTGCTTAGATGAACGTTTGCACCCACCCAGTCTCGCCAGAGCCTTTCATGTTCACATTGACAAAGGACATATATACATGAAGATTAAGGCTACGCCCAAATCTAAGATCGATTAGACCATATATTTTCTTATCCATAATTTTTAGCATATGTTTTGTGTGCTAAAAAGAACCGTCTCATTGAGCCGGTTCTTTTGACTACACACAACATATTAGTCCGGCAGAATTTGGGCAAATTTTAGGAGGCCTGGAACTTGATTTTAAACTTTTTTTCTTTGTTGATTCTGGTAGTGCATACGCTGTCCTTGGAAAATCCGAGTGATGCCACTCTGGCATCATTGAGCATTTCGATATATCCATGATGACGTTCAAGATGGAGGTCAATTATAAGTGAAATATGGTGTGATATGGAAAAAAATGTCTCAACCCACATTTTCCCCTTAAATTGTAAGCTATGAAGTTGGAATCTAGTTAAAGACACAAAGCTTCTAACAAAATAAAAAAAATGAAAATGCAGACAAAATGGCCGCCAAAATGGCAGTTTATTAAAAAAAAAATATAAGAAAATTTTCTTTGAGACTGGCAAACTCCAGGGATTTGCATTCAAAATGCTAATTTTACTGATTCTTGAGTTACAAACATCATCCTTGTAACATCCCAGTGATGCAACTGATGCATCACTCATTATTTGATATATTTAAGATGGCGTCCAGGATGGTAGTCGACAAGTTTTACAAACCCATGGGAGCGGCACCTTACCTGTAGGCGTAATAGACCAGATGGCTTGCCAGGTGGAGAAGCACCTTATAAACAAGTGTATCTGAATAAAGTAACTCAGTATGCATGCCTGATAGAGTTGACTGTACAAGCAGGCATATCAGAGAGTGGCACAGGATCAGCAACCGTGTCTGATGTAATGACACATCTCTAAGAGTAGCAACAGTATTGTAACCATCCTGCTTCAACCTGCACTCGACTAGTAAAATGTCGGTTGCAGTGGCAACGGACCAGCAGGCATGGCCTATAGTGAGTTACCACACCAACAGACATGACCTATAGACTATAGTGAGGCACCACACCAACAGGCATTGCTAATAGTGAGGTACTACACCAGCAGGCATGGCCTATAGTGAGGCACCACACCAGAAGGCATGACCTACAGTGAGGCACCAGGTCAGAAGGCATGGGCTACAGTGAGGCACCACACCAGAAGGCATGGCCTATAGTGAGGCACCACACCAACAGGCATATCTGATAGTGAGATACCATATCAAAAGAAATACCCTATAATGAAGCACCACATCAGCAGGCACGGCTGATTGTGAGGCACCACACCAGAATATATGGCCTATAGTAAGACACCACACTAGCAGGCACGGATGATAGTGAGACACCATACCAGCAGTACGAGTGGCAATATTGAATGGCAAAGTCAGGCATGCTATTGAGTGGCCACGGTCCAGCAAGCGTCCATCTTGCAGCAGTACTCAACCAGTAGGCATGTTTGAACAGCAGCGGTGTTTGTGACAGTAACACTAAGCCAGCAGGCATATATATTGCAGCTGCAACGACATAGCAACTCTCCACACGGTATGTATTTTGTATTGAAAATGTAGCAGTCTTGGCTGATAAAGTTTCACATTGTTAGTTGGCATGTCTGATGGAGGGGAATCGGTCAAGTAGTTTCCTCTTTGATTTCCAATGGACCAGGAGGCGTATCTGACTGAATAGTACCAAGTCCGCAGGCATATATGTACAAGTTTCACTGAACAGCGACCATGTAATGCCACGAGCTAATCTGGGCCAGCAGTCATGTGTGTTAGCAACATCACACCAGCAATAAGGTATGTTACAATTGCACCCAACTAACAGGAATGCTGGGAACTGTTGCACTGGATCAGCATGTTTGTTCAAGTTACATCCGGCAAGTGTGCATGTATGTCCTACTTTCTGCCGACCAGCAGCCCAGGCATCATTGCCACAGGGTTCTCAGGGTATGCATGATTGATTATGTGGCACTGGACAAACACACATGTCTGAAACCAAGCAGTTATGTCTTTAACAGCTTCACGAGACTAGCAGGCCTGTTGCAGTACCAATGTTTTAAACGTTGCTTTTAACCAGCAGGCATGTTTGTTACAGTTGCACCCAACCACCTGGCACGTCAGTTACAATTAAACTCGACGAGCATACATGTCTGTTAGAGTTGCATCTCACCAGCAGATATGTTTGAATCAGTTGCAACTGACTTGCAAGCACATCTGTAGTTATGTGGCTGAATCCAACATTTATATATGTTACACTTGCCTCAGACCCGCATGTATGTCCCTATGCCCATACCCAACTAACGGGCTGGTAAGCAAAATTGTACCAGACCACCAGGCATGTATTTATAGTTGCACCAGACTAGCAGTAATGTCTTTATTAGTTGCATACTATCAGCATGGATGTCTGTTACAGTTTCATCTTATCAGCATCCATGTATATTACATTTGCACACGACTATCAGCCATGTCTGTAAAAATTCCATCCGACCATATTCCATTTCTTAATCAGTTGCATCTAACCAGCAGTCATATCTGTAAACTTAAGCATACAACCATGCATGTCTGATACATTCGCACCGGACCAGCATTTATATTTGTTATATCATTCAACTATCCATTCTGTCTTGGCACTTGCAACAGACAAGTCTAGTAGTAATGGTTGTTATAATTGCACCGGACCAGCAGGACTGTACCAACCAGCAGTCAAGATGGTAACGAACATCTGCAACATGCAGATACCTTGCTCAGGTTTTTTTTTTGTGTTGATACACTGCACTCCATAAGTAATATGTATCTTTTTGTAAGTTTTATCCATCCAGCTGATATTTTACGCATTAATATTCAAAAAAAGGTTTGTACTTTGATCAAACACTCTTTCACAAAGTTTTCAGCGATATCTACCGTTCAGCATACCCTGGAATTTATCACTTCATTTTTGAAGGAATTTTTAACCAACGTACGAACTTCTACGAGAATAATAGGACATTATGGTTTTATTGAATCCGGCCAAAAGTGGTCTGGAAAGTGCTGCATGGGTGAATTTCGAGAACAAAGTAAGTAAGGGTGCAAAGATCAGGAATCGATACAATCAAGTACCACACCTGACCCAGGATACCAATGGGAAAGTGACAAACTCACAGTAGACACCACAAACGAGAGCCAAGAGGTCAGCCCTTTCCCAGCAGGTGACCACAAAGCACATATAAACAGACGCGCACAAAGACATAGCAAACACAAGACAGAACAAAAACATGAAAGATCCACAAAAGAAGTACCACCTTGGAACGGTCAGTAAAACATTTTACTGGAGAGCTTAAACTGGTTTAACGGCGCCAACCTCACCCTTAAAAGACAAAAGAATTACTAAACGATAAATACGAGTCTGTTATTTGTTTTTGTGCAGTGTATCATAGCAAACACCATGTGAATCCCAACCCTGTTATTGCTCCATCTTGGACGCCATCTTAAATATTTTACAACGCTGAAAAACAACAATAACTTACCAGTCAAATTCTCCAAATGTAACCGAAAACTATCAGAAAATAAATGATTCAATATAATAATTCCACAGAGAATAATAACTATAAAGTCAATGAATCGTATTCACTCTTTCTCAAATTTTGGGCCTTTGACCTTCTTCAGGATATTAGAAACAATATACCATAATGGTCATTGTTTCTTATATCCTGAAGAAAGCCAAAGGCAGAACATTTGAGAAAGAGTGAATACAATTCATTAACTTATCAGAAAATATTTGCTAATTGCAAATTTGATTTCAGGTTGAATTTTAAACTGGCGGCCATCTTGGACACCATCTTCAAGATTTCAATCTTCTGAATCAAACCAATGCTTCACTTTAATCGTTTGTATTATTTTTGGCCTCTAAACATTCCTAAAAATTCAGGGGGGGGGAGAGGGTACTCTCATTTTTTCTTCATACGTAGGCTTGGACCTAGCATCTACCGTTCGGCCTCCAAAAATATCATAATTTCAAGCACCCCAAAATATTTGAAATTTAACCAACCCCCCCACCCCAAACTATCCCCATTCTGTTCCTTGACCTTAAGAAATGACCCCTAAATATAGTCCAATTTTGTGATGACCCCCCAAAAAATTCACAAAATCTTCATACCCCCAAAAATATTCATTTTTCTGAAAAAAAAACCAAAATAATGGAATTCAAAATTTTGAACCCCAAAAAATGACCTGAGCTTATGTATGCGAAAATATCAGATTACCCAACTGCGGTAAAAATACTGCTGGATGTGGTTTTAATAACATCAAAGACATACATAAAAATGCATAGATGACAATTGATATAACAACAAAGTAAAACATACCAAATACTGAACTTTTATTGTTTTAGGTATAGGGGTTATAATTACACCTGAGTCAGCCATACAAAAACACTGAACTATCATTGTGTGGTACGGAGGCGGTTTAATGCTGTTGCAGTCAGTCACACTAAATAACTGACTATGATCATGTTAAGTGGAGAAAACATAATTACATCAGGGATAGACATACAAAAATACTGAGCTACCATTGTGTGGGAGGGGGGGATATAATAATGCCCAAGACAGAGATACAAACATACTAAGCTATCATTGTGTTGGATGGTAGGTATATAATGATGCCTGAGACACTCATATAAAAATACTAAGCTGTCATTTTGTGGGATGGTGAGGGTAAAAAAATGCCCAGGACAGTCATACAAAAATACTGATCTATCATTGTATGGGATAGTGGGGAGAGACAGTCATACAAATTACTGATATATCATTGTATGGGATTGTTGGGATATAATAACGCCAGAGACAGTCATACAAAAATATTAAACTATCATTGTGTGGGATGGTGGGGTTACATTAATGCCAGAGACAGTCATAAAAAGTAGAGAGCTATCAGCGTGGAGATAATACTATTATAAGAATCAATCAATAGAAATAATGTACTATCGTTGAGTGGGGTTGAGAGGATAAAATAACATCATATTAACATGCTAAACTATTATTGTGTTGGATAGAGGGATGAGATAGTATTAACAGTCTGTGTTAAACCAAAATACTGAACAATCATTATGCGGGACGGATGGGGCTATTATAACGACAGAATCAATCACATAAAACTACTGTAGTATCATTGGCGTGGAGAGGAATTAATGTCAGAAACAGTCTTACCGAAATATTATAACTATCATCGCATGGGATAATTGAGACTTATCAACAAGAGTCTTATTCATACAAAATACAGAATTATAATTGTTAGGGATTGAGGAGAGATACTATTGCCTTATTGAGCCATGCCACTCGCCTATTATAATTGTTTATCATATCGTGTCTGGGAGTAAAATAACGCCATGCAATAAAGTCGACAATTCACTGGTGGCTTATAGATTTACGGGAAATGTAATCACGTCCATTACAATTTTGCATACACAATGCCAAAACTATAACGGTTAAAGCAGAAATTAGATTTCAAAGTAATCTTAAGTCATATGATAAACAGAATCTTATATTCGTGCTCTTGTATTATTGAATGTATTAAACTCGTAGCGAAAAAGAGATAAAATGCATGACAAGCCTCACATTTTATCTCTTTTCCCCAACTCGTTTAATAAATTCAATAAAACATGGGCACTCATACAAGATCATCTATGTAGGGTAGAGATGTTTTCAACTTCAGAGCCAGGTTAACACAAATACTTAACTATCAATGTGGGGTAACAAAGGGGAGGTACACAGTGTCAGCTTCTTGTACCTAAATATTTATAAATCAATATTTGCATTTTCAAAGCAAGCCTTTTAATAAATCTTCAGAATTTTTGCAACCATTCATAGCCTCATGAATGACTTAAATTTGATCGACAGCTGCCAAGCTCATTTGCCCGTGCAATACACTTCGACCATCGAATTCATTCGCTAGAAGTGACACTGGTGTCATGCTAGACAGTGAGCCACACCTAAGTTGCACGTGCAAAACAAACTTCTTGTTTGCTTCATTGGAAGTCCGTTTCCAAACTGGCTGTTCCGCTTATCCGTTTTACACTCCAGCAAAACCGTTAATACAATTACATATTAAACACTAAACCGTTTTGTTTCCTAGGTTATAAATATTTTATATATTAGACATTTATAACAAAATGTCAATAATAAAAGCACTAAATTCAATTTTTGGAATGTTCATGAAATCATGAACATGTTGGATCTCTTGCAAAGGGGGAGTTCCACCCTATATGGAATTTACATAGGGTTCTGCCCACGCACAGAATTTTATAAAATTTAGTAGAAAGATTGTCTATTACATGTGTGTTCTATTTTTGAGAAATTTACCCATTCATCTATTTCAGTTGTTAAATTTAAATAATTTTAAATCTTGAATTTAAAAAAATGGACATCTTAATTAAAAGTGGCCCTAGGCAACAAGATTTTTGATTTTTTAACCAAATTTATTCTCAACATGATGCCTAATGATTTGTAATTAAGTATGTACCATACATGTATTTCAATGTATGAAATAAACAAGTCCACATCGAGTTTTGTTTGAAGGTACCCCTAAATTTAGCATTTTGAAAATATTTTTAACAATTTAAATTGTCAATTTTGCCAAGTTGCTGTTCTTGTCAACCTATGAAATTTATATCAAATATGTCCACACATGTGTTTTTTATAATCATAAAATCTAAAGAAAAAATAAAACCGGTAAAGTGGAGTTTTCTGAATTTCAATCTTAATGGTCAAAATTTTCCAGAATGTAAAAATCAAGATTTTATGTAAACTTCCGGCAGTATGCTCAATTTACATAGAGTTCTGCTATGCACAGGCATAGATCTTGATGATATTATGCAAATTGACTGTTTGGCTTATAAGTATTTTGTTTTCAATCGCTTTTCATTGGTTGGTTACAATATTCGGTATTGTGTAGTATGTGATTATAGGGGTAGCCTCCAAATCAGCCCAGTTTGCATGTATCTGAAATCAGAATGTCTATAAATGATAATCATTAGAATTATCTGTGAGTCCTAGCTTATGTGTGCGGTGCACACATTACCATATCTATTACATAAATTGTTTAAAATAATGTTTCTTTTAGAATATTTATTCTAATTCAGCTGTACAAATTATATCAACAATGTTTGGGTTTTAATTATGGTGTGTTACAGTTCTTGTCAACCTTTCCCATCTATATATAATTTGACTATATGTATAAGGATACCATTCACAAGATTTGAAGCCCGGAAATATATTTTGTTTGAATTGTGTCAGAGTCAGACTTTTGTTAAATGAATAAATATTATTGAATTCATCATAAATATTTATGCCCAGTTTTACAGAATTGTTTAGTATGTCAGCATTATGATTATGAGTTCATTTGAGAATCAAATTCATAATTCTATAACCACGATGGAAATAACAGCACAAAGACTGTTTCACCTCGTCTAATGCCAGATGTTCAGTATGTATACATTCAAAAATCGCTAAGTGTTTCTTAATATTTGAAAATCCATTTATAATTTTAAAAAGTATCATTTTTATTTTCATCAACTCCATTTCTATTTATTGGAGCAGTTTTAAAGCTTTTGTTGGAATATTAATGATTTTAAATAGGGTTTATGATAAGTATTTTTGGATACACTTTTGAAATGTTTTGGCGGATAGAACTTAATGCAGGAGAAATAACCACAATCAATGCAAATTAAGATACAATGCAATTCAAATAAGATTCTGTAAACCATTCATTAAAATGTACACATTGAGTGACTAAGGGACTGCAAAATAAAGATACTATTTAAATAATGTGGGAAAACGGATCATTCCATAATAGAAACAAACTATAAAGTTTTAAAACTTAAGACTCAGTTTCACTCAGTTTCTGCATGACACTAAATGGAAAGTGCTGCAGCTCTTATGCCTCCTAGCACTGGCTTAAATTGTCTTCTACTTTCTGCTGAAACTAAATATTCCAGAAGGAACAGAATATGAAAATACAACACTTTATCAATGTACAGGGGAAAGTTTAACCCAATACAAAGACAGCTGGTGTAAAATCCAAGTTCTCTGAAAAAAGAACCTACCAAAATAGTTAGAACATACACAATTTCTTAAACACTTGACCTGGTTTCACTTAGTTTATGAGAGATAATGAGAAGTATGCACATAGTCCTGAACCAATTAACTCTCACTATTTGATTCGGAGAGAAATAAGATAGAGGAAATTCTAGGTGCAACAGGAACATAGAATGTAGATGGAGACGATGAATTACCTAGCATAAATCCTAATCTGTTTGAATTTTTCAATGGCTGAAAGACATTAAGAGCATAACCACCTGTTGGCTTCAGGCAAAAAAATAATTTGGAAACCAGTGGAAGATCAATTTACAAATGATACCTGCTGGACATCCACCCGTACAACTAAGTTCTAGGCCAAGTGCTACTTATCAAGTGCTGCTTACAAAAATGCCAGTTTTATGCTATTGAATCTGACACCAAAAATATTTTGGACCTAATTTGGATGAAGACACTAAATAGTGATAGTCAATGCGTTTTTAGGATAATACTGGTGGAAAAACTGCGGTTTGTAAGGGCTAACTGGAATATTTTATTTGAAATCACTTAAGAATCAAAACTGACTTAACTCATTTCATGCAAATTATAACACTTTTACCGGTGTCCAAATTATATGAAAATTTACATGCATAAAGAGGATGTATTTGACCTACTTTTCTGAAAACATTTTGGGTTGACAAAAACTGGAACATGGTAAATATTAGGACAGAATCCCCTATAGACACTAACTTTAGTGCTCAATATGGGGATAAATCAAATTTTGATGGGTCAGAAAAAATCTATTTAGGTGTACTCATATACATTAATGGTAGTAAGGTATACCCTGTGAAGTCTTCTTTCATATTCCATTCAAAGAATGTAGCAGTCAATAACGTTAATGATTTGAGACTGATATTTAAAAGGTCATATATTAGTACAAATAGGGTGTACATCAAGGTGCCCCCCTGTGGCCTAACAGCCTTCGAGGAATAAAGTAATTTCATTTTTGTAGTTGTTATAACATAGGTATTCAACATACAAAATATTATGAAAATCCATGCGTGGGCAGATTTGGAACTCCCCCTTTAACATGAAGCCCTTTGGGAAAAATTTACAATTTTACGCTCAATTTTTATTTTACTTAAACCTATGACTACTCTCTGATTATCTAGCGGTAATGCTTATTTTGGTTTCCTGTCGTCAGCAATCAAGAGATGTGGTTTTGGAAACAGGGCAAACATGTTACCAGCTGCGGTAACATCTCCCTTTTCTCCATCTGGAAGGCGCCATCTGAAGCGCTGCATGAGGCTAGCGAAAATTAAATGCAATTCTGGCTTGGCAACCATTTCTCCGAGACAGACTCTCCTTCCAGCAGAGAACGGGAGCCAGTTGTCTGGCTTAGGTCCCAGTTTCCCATCCCTGTCTAAATATCTTTCTGGTATAAATTGGTCATGGTTTTCCCATTTTCTTGGATCGTTGTGAAGGGCCCAATGGTTAATAATAACAGCAGTATTCTTTGGTATGTCATAACCACCTGCAAAATACAAATAGCTTCTAATGTAGACTAGTTCCAGTCCCTAAAACAATTTTACATCAATGTGTCATAAAATATAATTGTAGCTAGTCTTACTCTGATGCCATCAGAGTAAGTCTAGGTCCAAGTTTATGATATGACACATTGATGAAAAATTGTTTTAAGGACTGGAGCCAGTCTAGTTCTAATGCACTTGCTAATGTAATGCCCAATCCGATTGGATAATGTCATGAGTTTGTGACTGCATATTCTGGGAAATAAAGCCGGAAGCCTAATGCCATTATATAACCTCCCTTTCATTTGTGTCAAAAGTTGTAAAGCTGTTGTAGGCAAAATATAAAACGTTTTTATTGTTTATAAGGCAAAATGTTGTTAGTGCATTACTGATTAGAATGTGGATAACCATATTAGACGGTTCACTTTTGGAGGTAAATTGTCTGATATATGGTCGGAAATCATAATTTACTGCTGAGCCCCAGCTTCGACGTAAAACTAAATTCCTGATGTTGCATGCGACGATATGCCTCCCAAAATAAAAGATTTACCTACATTTCTGTTGGCCATCTTTTCAAAATTTAAGAAAATTTGACCTTGATGTTAAGTAGGTCAAATCCAACTTACGGTCATCATTTGTACAAATGTGGTAGGCCCAACAACTCAAATGTTACATACCAAGTCCCTAGGTCATCAGGCTTTCCAGTTCTAGGGGAGAAGATTTTTTAAAGGTTTTTTACCATATATGAGTATGTCGACCATCTTGGCCGTGTGACCAAATGAATTAGTATACATTTTGACTAACTTATCGTAAGGAGTCTTCATATGAAATTTGAGATCAATTGGCCTAATGGTTTCGGAGAAATCTATGTTTTAATATATGGATGGGACTCCAATATGAGTGACCTTGGTTGAAATGTCAAATGTCAATCTTGACCGTTGGAACTTATCTTTGATCGTTGTCTCACTACGTTGAACATACCTAGTAATTATAAAGACTTTGGCTTCAGCAATTTTCAAAATTTAAATGCATTAAGAAGCAAACTTGACCTTAAAGTTAAGTAGGTCCAGGTCAACCTAGGATCATCATTTGAACAACCCTTTTAAGAACATATTGGTAGGCCTACATCCCCAATGCTACATACCAAGTCCCAAGGTCATTATCCTTCTGATTCTAGAGAAGAAGAATTTTAAAGTGTTTTACCATATCTGAGCATAACGACCATCTTTTTCATGTGACTAGGACCGTTGGGCACCAATCACTAGGAGTCTCCATATGAAATATGAGTTCAATTAGCCCAGTGGTTTTAGAGGTAAAGACGTTTGAAAATGTTGACAAACGGACAAGCGGAGGCCACTGGTTTGATATGGTTTACCTCCCCCCAGAGGGCATTTTGTTGATAATATTTTTGTCTCAGTATATTCCAAGTCAGATTTATCTGACACTGTAGTTAAGGAAACATATAGACCCTAAACCTACCTACTGATGTATCACACATTGTTTGATGAAACACCCCTGTAGGAGCAACAGTGCCTAGTCTCATACTTTCATGCAGGACAGCTTCTGTATAGGCCAGGTTAGGTCTGTGAGACATCCTTGGTAGATCATCGAAACCTGAAGAAAATGTACAAAACATTTAAAACAAAAAGTATTCATGTTTAAGAGAGGCTGACTGTAACCATCGAATATTGGTCCATTAAAACATGGAAAGTGTCAATATTTTAGATTGTGTTTATTTTACCATCAGAAACAGGAAATGTGTGTTACTCGTGAATAATATAGCCCTTTCACGTGTACTGGTGCTCAGAGAAACGTGTTAATAAGTAGTATTCGAAGAAAAAAGAAAAACTAGAATTGCTTTTCTACAAAAAAAACAGATGTCTCCCCCCTTTTGATGTCAAAAGCATGAGTCATTAAATACAATTTCAAACAGAAACATTAAATACAATTTCTAACGGAAATTCTAGTCATTTCATGCAGACAATCAGCTTGTATCTAGTAAAGATATCTTTCTATGTAGTTAACTATTGCACAATCATAACCTGGTATAAAATAGTCATAGATATTTGTTTTTGTGATGGACAAAGTTCCAAGGAAAATAACTCAAAGAGTATAAATGACAGAGTTACTATTCTTGCCCTCTGCACGTCGACTTATGTTGGTTGATACTTGTATAAAGTTTCGTGAATATAGCTTTAGCGGTTTTCAAGTTATAGAGCGAACACGGTTTTTGTGATGGACACAGTTCCAAGGGTAATAACTCAAAAAGTAGAAAAGGCAGAGTTACCATTTTTGCACTCTGCACGTCATCTCATGCTGATTGATATTTGTATAAAGTTTCATGAATATACAAGGGTCAGTCAAAAATAACTGAGAGTTGATTCATATCTCTTATGTAGGCTAACATACACTTGTGAAATTTGGCACATGCATGCATTGAACTGTCCTGCGTCAGAATATGCAATAAACAAGACCATGCAAAGTATAGATTGGTGTTGCCTAGCAACCAAAGAATGTGAAATAACGTCATGCGTTCACGCTGGAATATAGCGTTGCCATGGACATACTATACACAATTTAAGTTACATCAACTTGTGCATTCGTTGCATATACTGTATATAAATGTATTTTGTGAAATACAACAACTGAGATTGAGGCGTTAGAATTATATAACATAAATTAGAGGATAATTAGCTATATTTTCTGAAAATTTCACCCAAATTATACCCCACCCACCAGTTACGGCTCATTTTAGAGCAATCTTATGAACTAAGTATCATATCATATGACCATTTCATTATATTTAGTAATTGGTTTTGACATCTGAATGCATATCTTGAATATTTCCAGGGATAAATGGTTGCCATAGCAACAAAATCTGGTCTTTTAGTTAAAATTGGATTTCCATCGATTTTGGTTGCTAGGCAAAGAACATTGCATGTATTGTATTTACTATCGATTACACTTCTTCAAAACATTGCTTACACATTATTTGATACAATTGGAGAGATAAAAGATCCGTTATTATACTGTTTTAGATATGGAATGATTTTAAATTCATGGCTGCTTAGTCAGAAGTGTCGTCAGCGCGAACGCACATCGCCGAGAGACGGTCTTCGGTTGCCTAGCAACAGCGCATTAAAGATGATAAATCGCCAAAATCTATATGTAATGAAGCCCAAAGGTTCATTCTATATGTTTATAAAGTTTCAGCCAAAACTGCCTACCCAGTAAAAAGATATTAACCAACTCTCATTAATTTTTGACTGACCCTCGTAGCTTAAGTGGTTTTCAAGTTATAGAACAGACACGATTGGTGACAGACAGACAAGCTGACAGACAGACGCCTGGGGAAAACAATATGTCTCCCTACCCTGAATGGGGGAGACATAATTAACATGAAGTCCCCTTGTGTATAATATTTTGAACATCGGATAGGAATATCTTAGATTTTACCCTGAGATAGAACATCTAATCTTACCCATGCTATCTTACCCAGGACGTCAAGTAATGTCATCATGCAAAATTGCATCTTAGCGCATTCAGGCACTTCTGTACGCTTATTTGTACAAATGCCTCCGCCTCCCCAAGTCTATGTTCACCATGGGTCGTGCACATTACATTCAGTTGATTAGGTAACTTTAATATTTGGCCTCAACCCGAGAAAACCTGTCCTTGGGGGTTTGCGAACAACACAGGCGCAGACCAGCCTACGCGTCTGCTCTGACTCATCAGAGCCTTTGTTATTCACTTTTTGGAAAGTATCATATCTAAACTTGCCTAAAGCGAAATGTCAATTTTCTAGCTAGTCTCTGTAGCTGAATGGACTGGCTTGAGTCACGCTTTGTTGGAAACCCCGAAGACAGGTTTTCTGGCGTTGAGGCCAATATCTTACTTTGTACTTACCAACAACGCTGTCAATTTCTTCCTGGACTTTGGCTTGTATTTCCGGATACACTGCCATATGGAGGAGAGCCCATCGAATTGTCATCCTTGATGTGTCAATACCAGCTGCAAAAAAACATAGGGGCTCCACAGGTTTAGATAAACAAAATCAGGGTTCATACAGGCAAGATTGTGTAAAATTCAAGGACTTCTAAAAGACTTTCCTACTGTTTTCCAGGACTGAAAACTGATGAAAAATACTGATTTACATCTTCAAATCCTACTTCTGAAATGCTAGATCCCATTACTAAAGATATTTGTTTATGATAATGGTGCCCTTATTCGATTGGTCTGAGAAGGATTAAAATGATGTTTGTAGTTGAAGATATTAAAATATAGAGCCATTGAAAAAGAGTACCAATATTAAAATTTGCTCAGAATGGTATAGATCCTTATTCTTATGATTAAACTGACATCATAATAACCAAGCAATCCATGTTCATGATTTTAAAAAAATGACACTTTGTGTATGTGAGCAGCATAGGCTCTGTCTAGATAGCACATATGTCAAGGCTCGTCTTAGCTTTAGTTGCGTGCCAATATGATAAGTACACAAATATCATACACATGTGCTGGCCCATTTACCATGAAATAAGCTATGTCATGATATTTCCAACAATGTGGCATTTTGATAAGTGTAGATTCAGACGAGCCTGCGCAGCCTCCTTTGAAGCTAAGAAACTCCTAATGATGTTCAGTAGCTTAACAGTCATAGAATATTCAATGGACTTGCAAAGGCAGTGATCAGAATGTGTGTATACGTAGGCTGATCTGAGCCTTTGCTGGTCCCAAATACAATATTGTTGGAAATCTCATGCACTGGCTCAAATCCTATGTTGTGGATTCCAAAGAGCATTCTATATGCATATTTACTGCTTTCAAAATAGTATATTTGATTTGTTTTGATGCTTTAAGTACAGTCAAAACTCTTAATAACGTCACTCTTTATAACAGAATATTCCTTATCTGACGGATATGTTTTCATTAAAATTCCCTCTTTATAACAGAATATACACTTAACCACACCGACAGTAACTTCTGGGAACAGACATACATTTTTTATTGAAAATAGATTCATTATAACAGAATTTTTACCATGGGTCAGTCAATTTGGTGATCAGGATAAGGTCTTTTTGCATGAACAGGTATCTGTCATATTTTATAAGAAGGAAGCTTTGTGAATTTTGATGCATTATGAAATTTAATTGATGAATGCATTTGGAATAATACATTTAAATTCATTTATATACTCTTTTCTTTTACCAAATGATAATGATGTGGAAATTTGGTATTGGTTGGCATTTCTTTATCTTTGTACTAGTCAATTATTGTTCAGATATGCTGGGACACTTTACTGTCTTGCTGGGTTGAACCAGTAGTAAACAGCAGATAAAGTATCGTGCTTAAGGAAGCACAGAAATACAACATTTGTTGAGGGATCATTCATGTTATTTCTGTTGTGTGTTTTTTATGCTTTTGTGTGCGTCTGTTTATTGTTGCCTTGTGGTCACCTGCTGGGAAAGGACTGGCCTCTTGGCTCTCGTTTGTGATGTCTAATTGTGAGTGTGCTACTTTCCCATTGGTATCCTGGGTCAGGTGTGGTACTTGATTGTATTGATTCCTGATCTTTGTCCTCTATCTTACAAAACACAATGACTCCACTGGCGAGGGGTCTCGAACTAGGCAAAAATGTTTTAATCTTGCTTAAACGCTGAGGACATGATATTGTCCCAATATGACTGATACCTTGTTGATAGGAACGTAAGGCACCAACACAAACAATAAAAACTTACCAAAGAAGATATCTGATAGTGTCTGTATCAAATAGGTGTCTGCCAACCGTTCTACACTGGTCTCATGTGGGTCCTCTTCTGCTTCTTGTCTTGCAAGGATTAATGTATCTGTGAAATCTCGAATATTATCTGAAAGATTAGTTCATCAAACGGATCTCAAATTTGGTATATAGTTTTAGTATCAAATATTTAACAGTAACTTTTAACATTTGCAACAGATACGACAGATCTTAAAAAGGTAATATGACTGCAGATTTTATATATAAAAGCCGATGTCCCGGTACAAGTTGGCATGTTTGCCAACATGGGTGGATCCAGACTCCCAGAGGGGGTGACAGGGGTCCGTCCCCCCCTCCGAAAAATCACCAAATATAGGGTTTCTAAGCAAAACTGGTCCGGATAGCCTGCGAAATAAAAAAAAAACTACCAAGCCAGAATTAAATGTAGGGCCATCATCATCCTGCAAGCGAAACGCCATTTAAAATGGCGTTCCGCTGTGGGCCAATGATGACCTATTTATAGCGGTA
This sequence comes from Loripinus fragilis, assembly GCA_964019695.1. Lineage (NCBI taxonomy): Eukaryota > Metazoa > Mollusca > Bivalvia > Lucinida > Lucinidae > Loripinus > Loripinus fragilis. The sequence continues at coordinate 2,036,039 of OZ026529.1, forward strand.
TTTGGATCCCCTATCCCCTCACCAACTAATAAATAAAAACTATCAAATTTGGACCCCCTCTGACAACATTTTATGGATCCGCGTATGCAGTGAAATCTTTGTAGTCTAATCAGAACCACTGATAGGGTGCTCTATGGGTAGCCAAGGCTCCAAGATTTATCAGGCAGAAATTTTACTCTCTGATCAGACTGCAGTTATGCCCAGACAGACTTGAATTTTGTACTATATGCACATGCATGCTTATAGTTCATGATGGAAACTGGCTTATATGTGAATCTTATATCACAGCATCATCTATTACAACGTTTCCTTTTTTACTTAAGCATGGACACATACGAGGCTTGTTCAGAATCTATTGAGACACATGCACTCTAACATGTCATCTTTGGCGTAGGCATATGGAATTCGCCATGAAATATTTTTGTCCTCTTGCAAAGTTACTTTGATACACACTTTTGGACGTGCTGCTTCGACTTTCTTTCTTTCGTTGCCTTGGTAACCACAGGTACCAAGTACCGGAGCACGCCAAAAACGTGTTAAGTGTTTTGAATTGTCAATTTTACAATTAGCCTGACTTATATAATTGAAATTGAATATATTGTAAACAGTGTTCAACAAAAACCGCTGTTCTGTGTGCATCATTTGATAGCAAATTTGTACTGTTTACAGTATATGAATGATACATCTGACACATACTCAAGGATACTCTTAAATTTCAAATGTCAAACTTACGACGTCAGCGGAAAATGTCCATACAGATAATTAGTTGATTTTGCTAATCAAGTAATATACATTAAAAGTATGTGCAACAATATTCCCTAAATTGTACGTTTACCATTGTAGCGTGATCTCTCAAATGATATTATATCACAGAAACTGCACAATGAATTTTTGATCTGTTCATGGAATCATGAATACTTCGGGTCTCTTGCAAAGTTAACGTGAAACCCGTAGGGTTTCACTTACTTTGCAAGAGACCCGAAGTGTTTATGATTCCATGAACATTCCAAAAAATGAATTCATTTCATTTAAAAATGATAACATCATGAACTTCATCTTCAGTTTAAGTGTCAATGTGTACTCAAAATGGACAAATTCTAAGTAGTGGTAAACTATCCTGAGGGAATAGTTTAGCAATATACTTTGAGGATTCACTGTTTAGAAGAAAAAAGACTTTTAATTTCATAGCGTCAAAATATATGTTGACAACAGTTCACGAGTATGATCACGGGTACGATGCCATTTCACATAATGTGAAGTCTAATTTTATGCCCCCCTGCTAAAACAGTAAAAGTGGCAATAGTGCAAATAGTTTTCGACTAAAATTTCATTTTTCTTTCCAACTTTCAGACCCAAAAGCAAGAAAGTGAAAAACGGTTTAAAACTGAATGTTGTGTTCACCCTTTTTGTAGAGTTTTAGTTGAAAATCGTAGTTGTCCAAATTACCTCCCTTTCAATTGAATCACGTTTGAAATTAAAATACTCAGCAGATCAAATCTTCACTATGAAGTTGGATTTAGTTTCTTTTCCAACTTGCGGGTAGCCATTAGGTCATTTGCAAACAACTGACATGTTTGCGAACCTGCTAATTAAAAAGATCTAATGCTTCAAAGATCACCTATGGGTAACCCCATTTTAAATTATTGCTAAACTTTTTTGCCTCAGTATAATAGTCTTTCAGTTCTCAGAATACCTTTATTGAAAGTTTCCTTATGCTCCAGGAATTTCCTAGTGAGGTAGTCCTCTACTATGACTTTAGTTATAGCCTTGAACTTTTTCATCTTCCCAGTTTCATAAACATACTTCAGTCCTGGGACAAGATCTTCAAGAATTCCACTTCCAGCTATTTCAACAACGTCATCGTCATGCTTTATAATCGACTTCAGTTCTGGGTCATCGAAAGTGTATCTGTAACACATGTTCTCATTGAAGTACATGCTTAACATTTATTTGGGTGAATGCAGTAAAACATCAAAAATGAGCCGCGGCACGAGATTTCCAACAATGTGGCATTTTGACAAGTGTAGAATCAGACGAGCCTGTGCAGCCCCCCTTTAAGCTTTGAAACTAAAAAAATGTACAGGCAGTAGCTTAATAGTCATAGAATATTCATGCAACAAGCAAAAGCTCTGATCAGACTGCGCGTATGCGCAGCCTGATCTGAGCCTTTGCTGGTTGCACATACCACATTGTTGGAAATCTCATGCCGCGGCTCATTAATTAAAACTTCAATTTTTCAAAATACTCATCGAAATGCTCACCGATTCAAAATAAATTTGGGACATTTTGTATTCAGAGAATAGGACCAATTGCTGAGCAGCATGTATTTTAATAAGTTTATATGATAATATAATTGGACCTCGACGCGAGAAAACCTGTCTTCGGGCGTTTGCGAACAACACAGTTGCAGACCAGCCTGCATACCCCCGTAGTCTGATCAGGGCCTTTGTTATTCGTTTTTTGCAAAAATCATATGTAATCTTGCTACAGGTGAAATTTCAATTTTCTAGCTAGAAGACTGTTTGAAACTCGCTTTGTTGGAAACCCCGAATACAGGTTTTCTTGCAACTAGGCCGAATTATGTTTTCCGTGCTTTAAAGATTTTTGGGGTTATATATATTTTTATGTCTGCCTCACTATGATTCAAACTACTGACAATTCGAAAATTAACCTCTAGTCTCGAGGAGTTCGAATTGAAGAGACTTGACTGTACTTTGTTTGGTTTGTTATTTTACATACCAGTCAACAGCTATGGTCATGGTAAGATAGTCAGTAAACATAATGACACTTTTTTCCCTGGCAAGGTTAGACTAAGCAGTCAAGCAGTACTCAGTGTAAATATATACACTTAAGCAAACTTATAAACGAACACTTTACAATATCATTTTTCTGACTAAGGCACCAATAATATTGAATACATTTTATCTAATCATGAGCATTTCAATGGACCAAAGTTTAGAAGTGGTTTGGGATAGTTTCCATTCATTTAACATTTTTGGGGTTCAAATTGTAAAATCAACGTTTTTGGTGAAAAATATTTTTGGGGTGAATTTTTATCAAATTGAAGCGCAGATGTTTTCGAACAGGTCCAGGTGACTTAAAAAAGCATAACACATTTGAAATTTGATATACGGCAGATTTTTTAATCATCTTTAAAAATGAAAAAAAACCCCAACATTTTTCGAAAATTCTGACCTTAAGTGCATGCTTTAAACCGAATTTCTTAGATAAAGCTACTGACAGCGCCTATCTTCAAATTATTACTGAAAAGAAATGATGAAAGTAAGTAAGGGTGCAAAGATCAGGAATCAATACAATCAAGTACCACACCTGACCCAGGATACCAATGGGAAAGTGACAAACTAACAGTAGACACCACAAACGAGTGCCAAGAGGTCAGCCCTTTCCCAGCAGGTGACCACAAAGCACATATAAACAGACGCGCACAAAGACATAGCAAACACAAGACAGAACAAAAACATAAAAGATCCACAAAAGAAGTACCGCCTTGTAACGGTCAGTTAAATATTTTACTGGAGGGCTTAAACCAGTTTAACGGCGCCAACCTCACCCTTAATTCAGATGTGGATCAAGACACATAAATATTTGGTTTGCATGAAAGACCCCTAACTTATCAAGTCCGATTATGAGTCCGATTGTGTCATAACTTTTGATTCATTTTTACCTTGAATCATGGCAGTCAGTAATATCTTCAAACAATCAAACATGCAAATGGGTAATGTTTCTGTTGAATATATAATATTGTTGTGAAAAGTGTTAATTTTTGAAATGAGGGTACCTTTATTTGGATTTCGCCTGTGACAGACAAACCAGACATTTTGAAATGAAATGACTTGTAGAGTCTCGGCAAATGCTTGGTCTATTTATAGAATTAAAATCATGTATGGCAGATATTTACTTTTTGAACTAGTATAAAAAAATGTAACATGTTCGTTTATAAGTTTGCTTCAGTGTATAAATGCTTGCAATTGACAACATGTCTTCAATCAGCGAAAGGAGGAGAATAACCTTAGAAAATGTTTATGAAAACTTTTTGTATAAGTGTAGGGATGGGCCAGGGTTGGACTTATAACTCCTGGATCAGCAATCAGCCTCGTCATCAACTAAACTACACGGCCCATCAGTGTGTTATATATGATTTACATTTATGATGTCATGCCTGGAAATCATATTACATTGTCCATTAAAATTGACAAAGACCTAGGGAATTACTTATTTTGGTCACATTAAAAAATGATGCCCATAGCAACGGAATGTATTTTTAACAAACATTGACTTCTTCAAATCAAAGCTTGCTTTCAAAACAGTTTGGTGTCATATGATATTCAAAACCTAACATGCATGCTGCTGTATCTTTGAATTTTTTAAACTTATTCCAAAAACGTGATGAAATACTCAATAGGGTACAACATTAAATCTATTTTCCTCCACTGGTTTAAAAAATCAATAATTCATAAGAACACAAGATCCTCTGTTTCAGCCAGTAATAATTCCTTAAAAGAGGTATTGATACCAGATTAAGACTTCCACTGTGTGTTATAATAGAAATATTTGACACTTTGCCTGTTTTGGAAATTATTTGCGACTGAAAAGGATACTTTTGCAAAAAGTAAAGACCCTTATAAAATGTTGAAAGATGAGGTCAGGGTCTGCACTGTTAGCAAAGACAAAATCAATCTTCAGAGAAGCAAATTCATTTTGTAATATTTACATTTTTAAAACAAGCCTTTAATGAATCTTTAGTATTTTGCAACCGTTCATAGCCTCATGAATGTCATAAACTTGATTGACCGCTGCCAAGCTCACTTGCCCGTGCAATACGCTTCGAACGCCAGAAGTGACACTGGTGTTGTGATTGCCAGCAACAACACCTGAGTCACATGTGCAAAACAAGTCTTTCGTTTGCTCCATTGGCTGTCCGTGTTCACATTGACTGTTCTCTTTAATTAGGTTTTTAGAACATGCAAATATGAATATTTGTATTTGTACAGTTCAATGCCTAAATGGATTTTTGACAGTTAGTGATTTAGCATTCAAACGCTTTATATGCTACAAATGATTCTGACTTATAATATGACTGTCGCATGTACTTACTTTCCGCCGAAACAAAGTCCAGTAAGAATATTTCCAACAATAAAATTGACATAATTCTCAGGGTCTATTGGTTCTTTCTGTTTCGTGAGTTCATCAATCACAGTCACAGCTGCGTCATGTACTCTTTCTTCTAAGGCTTCGCCCATCATGTAATGTCTGGAAATAGTAACAACGTTTTCATGTCACTTTCGAAATTATCATGACTAACTATTCAATATTCTTCTGTTAGATTTATTTTAGTGATTTTGTCATCACGCTAAATTATGTTTTATTTCTAGCACCCAAAAAGCATGCGCGGATCCAGAAGGGGGACAGGGGGTTTGGACCCCCCTGAGAAATCACAATAAATATAGAGTTTCTTAGGAATAATGATAGCCCGATCCCCTAAAAATCCCTAAGTTATCAAGCCGGCATTCAATGTTAATAGTGATATTTCAATAGTGGCATTCAACGCTAATAGTGATATTTGGATCCTTCCTCCCTCATCAAACTTAAAAAAACTTATCAAAATTTGACCCCATCTGACAAAACTTTCTGGATCCGCGCATGCAACACACATTGATTGCTTTAATTTAACAGCCTTTTCATGTATCTTTGTAAAATATCCTGATCTTTAGTTACTTTTCTGTAAGATTTGCTTTTGTCTTTCTGACATCCAGCTAAATTATGTCTCCTGGAGTCCCTTCGTGTATGCTCTTACTAAGCACATATCTTCTAAAAGCGCACCAATAGTACTCTAATTTCAATATTCGAGACAGCTTTACAAATCTATAATATTCTTTATATGGTAAAAAATAAAAAAACAGATGTGTAAAGAGCAAACCTGAATGGATTCTTCTCGTATTAAACTCAAAGTTTATAGGTGTAATAGTTTTGACGTAGAATCTTTAATTTTATGTCATAGTACATGTTTTTTTATTGACAATCCTGTGATAATATTGTGAAAATGCCAGTAGAAAAATAAAATAACTCAAAAAAAAATTATGTCTCCCCCTGTCAGGGTTGGGAAACATATTGTTTTAACCTGTGCACCTGTCGAATGTGCCCACATAAGTGAACACAACTCCTCCTACAATATAAGCCTGATCTTTTTGAAATTTTGCACGTGTTTGTGTCACTGTCTGACGATGAACATAATTTTTGACTGTAATCCTAAGATTTGTCACTTATTGTCAGTTTAAGCTTAGAAAATTTTTGCTCAACTGCTACCAAACTGAAAGCTATATACACAAGAAATCTTGTGAACGCGTCTTCCTATAATTGTGGCTGGCTTTTTTTTAAAACTTTGCAGGTTTTTCGTATAATGGTCTGAAGATGTGCATGTGATTTAGATGTATTCCTCAAATCTTTTGGGCACTTTTAGTACTTTTGGCATATTGTTTAACCCAGTGCATCTATCTGCCCGTCTGTCAGTCTGACTGTGTATCATCACTTAATTGTGTACCTCTAGGACTTAAAAATCATTTAAGATCAAGTAATCTAGAAGTATTGAGCGTTATTTATGCTTACCATGCATTTAGTGACGTTTGGATCTTTCCAACAACAAAGGGAGGAGGAGAAATCTATTTATTTGTAGCACCCCAAAACACATTGAGTGCTTTAACAACATTTTCATATGACTTTCGAAAATATCCTGACTGGTAAATCAGGTTTGTTTAATTCTGATGTAAGACCATTTTGTCTTTCTCGCGTCTAGATAAATGATTTGCGTCTTTAAGCACCCAAAACACATTGATGGCTTTAATTGTATTATTTGACGTCTATTGAATGTCATCAGTCTGATGTTTAAATTAATATTAAGCCCATTTACAATGTTTTACAAAGACAACATTCTCCATATTTGATAATTATCATGACAGTCTTTTATTTGAATGTCACCTACTAAGCATTTCATAGTGTAGATTTGACTCAAGTAAAATCCATTGAAGCCCCATCCCCAGTAGCTTCCACTGTTGGTCGCTCTTAGGCGGTGGTTCTGTTGCTGTTAATTCTTTATTGCTGCCCTCATTGTGTAAAGAGATTTTAGGTTTGGTCTTTCATTGGTGTTGCAGTACTCAGTGTCAATTCTAGTTTTGTATTTATCTAAAACTGGTTGCTTAACTTTAATTGTCTGCTTCTTATATTGTAAATGTTAGTGTTCTTTTTCTCTTCCTCACGATTCCATGGGTCGGTCTGCAGTGTGTAAATGTGGTATTTCCTAGTCATACTCACTAACGCTTCGTGTATCATAGCAAACTTCTACACGTACCTAAGAGCCTTTGATGCTATTCTTCTGTGAAGCTTCCATGTTGGACCGTACTGACCAAAAGCTATATCTTTGCCTCCATCTGTGAATGCGTCCGCTGAAACCAAGATTACAACCACGCAACTTGCAATTTAGCAATATACAATCATGAAACATCTCGAGATAAGCTACCATGAACTACCTCTTTGCAAACCTGTTAGTTGCGTGGTTAAATACTTCTAAATTGGTTTATTAGGATAACGGCTGACAATGAACAGTAGCAGAGCTGCACTATAAATAAATGTTGGAGCCTGGTAAACTTGATATCAAAAGACGCGAACCTGGTATTCTAATTATCAGTTTATCATTTCTCTCTTCAAACTATTGATTATGCCGTAATATTCGATTTTTGTGTTGATTCAGCCTCATTAGTGACGTCATGCAAAAAGTGCAACGTCATCATGACCTGATAAAGGCACATGTAGTGAGACGTGCGACATTGCAGTTAAAATGAAAGGGGATTGATAAATTGTAATCTGCTAGCCAAAATGATCCTGTCAGTTTAGCCACCAAGCTGTAACTAGGACAAAACTGTTGAAGGTCGATAGAGGTCCTCCCAGGTGGTGGGGGATACCTGTTTCCTTGTTACCGTAAAATACATTGGCTTTTTCCCTGTTCCACAAAAAAATAAAATGAACTATCTGGTGTTTCCTATTACTCAATTCAGTCTTTGTTCGCCTTAATATTTGGCACTGCGACATAAATGCAATTGGTCTTCTGAACCCGTAAAAACCTGGGATATCATTTCTATGTGATACTACTTAACAAATATGTAGGATCTAGGCCAAGAGAATGTTTAAGCTTCCCACTCGGGCCTACATAAACCATCGTAGCTTATGTGATCCTCAGCTTCGGGCCAATTTTTGCCCAAGGGTCATTATTCCAACAACTGGATGAAAAATCCAAAAGAGGTTTCGACATACCAAATATAAATATTATGTCGTTTGTGATTTCAGACAAGCAGAGTTTCAAAGCATTTTGGTTTTGTTTCTTTGATTTGACTTTACGTCGCAATCAACAAATGTTCAGCCATGTTGGGATGGGCCTTCCTGGGTTGAACCAGTACTAAGCAGAGGATAAGCAGAGCATAAAGTATCTTGTTCAAGGGCACAGCGCATTGCCTCCGGTAAAACTCGAACCCTCAACCCCTCGATCTCAAGTCAATAATTCTAGCACTGGGCCACCACGTTCCTCAGTTTCAAAGTCTGATGGAATATCCTGCCCTTTACAATTTGACGTATTTTAAGGGTGGTTTGGTAGTAATTTACAATTTCATTCAAAATTTAAAAGTACATTATGTAGGCAAACAGTGCAGAATCTAATCAGACGCCACACATAGGGCTGAAAGGATTAAGTGAGTAGCGAAAAATAAAATGACTTGTACATGAGATTTTTGCATTATTGCATAGGCGCTCAGCGAATGTTCAGACAATTCTGCGTACAGAGTCATTACTGCTCCTTGTTGCGACTGTGTATTCAAAAAATGGTGTAACACATAGGCGCTTAGACTATGATTAGCGGAGACTTTTGTCGTCTGCTGATAACCTTCCCAAACAGTTTGGGCCTAGACCAAGACCAACAAATCGCCAAGTTGTCGGTCCTAAAAGGAAACCAAACACTCTGATAATATTCGGAAAAAATAGTTTTGAAAATTGTTAGCAGTCGACAACAAATACAATATTAAATACCTTGCATACAAAGGGCTAAATGATGTACTTGAAGCTAGTTTGACACTTTGATGGTGTTCCTAAGAAAAGGTTTTGAAAAAAATGATAAAAATGTCAGCAGACGGCAACAAAAAAATGATAAATTATCCAGCATGCAAATGGTTAAATTACATACTTGATGCTAGTGGAACTCTGCCTGCAAAGTCTGCTCCCTTCTTTACCAGAACTTCCATGGCGGTTTCAAGGTCATTCACAAAAACCGTGTATACTGGACCTGTAAAACACACACACATTGAGAAACTAATGGGGAAATAAATTTATTGAGTTGACAACATGCCATTCCCATCCAGCTTGTAATTTCGAGCCACTATCGTGCCGCAAGCGGAACGCCATTTGAATGGCGTTTCACTGAAGGGTCGATAGTGGCCCGCTTTAATATGTATACTTGGTTGTTGTTTGGTTGATAGATTTCGTAAGTGTCATTTTAACCCGTATGTTGACCACACCTGAACCAGAATACGCAATGGTAAAAAGTGACAAAACACAATTAAACATCACAAATGAGAGCCAAGAGGTCAGCCCTTTCCCAGCAGGTGACCACAAGGCAGCAATTTCACGGCGCCAACCTCACCCTTAGTTCAGATGTAGATCAAGACACATAGATGTTTGGTTTGCATGAAATGCCCCTAACTTATCAATGCATCATCTCCTAGAAGATATAAATCAAGATATAAAAAGGAGATAAAGCAAGGATAAGGACTCAACAGTATACGAAACTGAATATCAGAGCAAAAAAAAAAATCCAACAGGTAAACCCATATAAGCCAAATGCCCTTTTTGTGGGACATAAGCGAACAGTATAGACCCAGCCAGATCAGACTCCGCAGAACGAATGACCATGGCATCCTGCGAGTGCATATTTCGACCACTACAAAACCAACCACAGCTTTTATGCTGCTATGAAATGTGGCCAAGTTTATAAAATCATATCAAATACCCCGTTAGCGGCGAAGATTATAATTGTCTATGAAATACCGTTTCTTGAACGATTTTTTCTAAAAAAATGCTTCTAGTGGTCTCTCTACATACTGCAAGCTTATCCACGTTTTTCCATGTATTTAATACAAACAACATTTGATTACCAATAGTTTGTAGTGGCTTTGCGGCACTGAGATGAAAACAATAGTCTGGAAAGCAGTGTGGTGCTTTAAAACGTGATAATTGAAGGCCCACTAGTGCTTTAAATAGAATAATACGTTACTTTAAAACAATAAGAGAAGTTCTCAAAGGGGTACCTCATAAATTAGATTGCTTTTGTCTAAATATCATTTTTCAATAAATTGGCACAAATTGGTCAAGGTAAATATTTTCATGCTCAGCTGTTAACTTGGCCTTCCAAATTCCAAATTCAAAATGGGTAAAAATTAGGGCCAAATTCACTATTCAGAATACCCATTGTGACTTTCATACGTGCAACAGCCTAGATAAACATTGAAGCCATGCCATGAGAAAACTGCTTTTGTTGTATACAACTATAAAACGTTTACGAAGAACAATGACACCTGTCAGTCAGCGCAGTTATAAATATACAATGTATATGTAGCATGATTTATCTTAAACCCCGTTTATCATTTTTCTAGGAGGCATCCAACTATATATATAGACTACTACTTTTCCCACCATTGTCGCTTACTTTTCTTTAGAAACTATAGAAACGGCTCATTTTTATAATAGTCTGGTATCCTCCCCTACATCTGCCTATCTAGGAATTGAGAGAACAGAGGTGAGTTCAACGATGCGAGAGCTCGTCGAGCGCTCGTTGACTGGTACCTATCTTTATTCGTAATGTGTAAAGCCTGACATGAGTACAACGAGCGCTTGAAAGCGCTTGCATTGTTGAACTCGCCTCTGTTATATCAAGGGACGTAACGCAGTATACACCAGGGCACAAACGTTGGACTGCGTAAGGTCCCTTGATAAATTAAAGAATAACTTTGAATGCCAAAAAATCGTTCCACCAGTATTCTCAGTGCTTTGATCATACAGGGTCTCTCGCTGCGCTTCGGAAATTTCGACCAGATAAGGCACACACCAGCCTGCTAAGCTACATCCATTATGTAGAATATTGAAATTTTGCATGTAACAAGTGGCTTCAATAATACTTTCTAGAAATCGAATAAAACACTGCAGTGAAGAGCTTGCACGGATGCACAGGCTATTCTGCGCCTAAGTTTGGTCGCATTCTAATAAGTCAGGGGTTCTCACGTCGTTGCCCAATTATGACAGTTTAAGTATACGGCTTCTCACAGAACACCAGCCAAATATATATGTGAACTAAAGGAGTTCCAGGTAATTAAGTAATGGGACTTATCCTTCTGGGTAAAGCTTAAATATAATGCTGTAAAAAGACAAACCGTGGGCCGACATTCAGACTTCTACTTCAAATGCTATTTCGCTGGTCAGTATCCGTTAAAGGTAGATTTGCGATCCTTTACAATTATGCAGTAGGGAGCGCGGTGGCTCAGTGGTAGAGAGCTTCACTTGAGACCGAGGAATTACGGGTTCGAGCCTCACCAGCCTCATTGCGTTGTACCCTTGAGCATGACACAATTAATCTTGCTTAGTACTTGCTCAACCAAGGAAGACACGTCCCGACATAACGGAAAGATTTGTTGACTTGGACGTAAAGAATGAAATTACACACACTAAATCAGCTGCAAAACCATTTCAAATAGTAAGCATTCTGTCTAGGATAATAAAGAAATTCGGGTGTATTGGGTCCTTTATCAGAAGAAAGTAAATACATTATGCTGTACTCTGATTATATATCCCACAATGTAAATATTAACTATTGGTCCTAGACGCGAGAGAAAAACTTTGCCTTGCTGTATTCGAACAGCAAAGGCACATACTAGCCTGCACATCTGCGCAGTCTGATCAGCTCGTTTGTAGTTTACGTTCTATAAAGTATACTACCTACACTTTCTGTATGCAAAATTACAATATTCTAGCTAGTCTCCGTAGCTGAGCAGGTTGGTTTGAGATGTACAGGGTCGCATATTATCATAAATACTCAGACACACTAAATGGTTGTAATGAACCTTCTAATGACAGACTATGAAAGTGACATGTGCAACCAATGAGGACTCCGACCAGGCTGACACCATTTGCATATCATGATCTGTCGTCGCTGATCTCTCTAGGAGCAGCTAAGGAACATTGATGTCATTCATAGAGGATCTTACATGAGTGCTCATGTTTTATTGAGTTTATTAAACGAGTTGAGGAAAAGAAATAAAATGCGAGGCTTGCCGAGCATTTAATTTCTTTTTCGCAACGAGTTTAATAATTTCAATAAAACTGGAGTACACGTGTTAGATTCTATTTATCATACGACATTAAACTTATTTTGAAATCGTATTTTGGCGTGACTGATAACGCATCAAAGACAAAAACAATGGCGTAGCCAGAACACTGAAAAAGTTACGCACATCAAAGGGAGACAACTGGATCAAGCAAAGGTTCTCTTCAATTGCGCCCCTTTACCAAATGGGAACTTCTCTTAAAGAAAAAAATTGCTCCCAGAAGGAGCGAAATCTTTCCTTTAAGAGCAGTTTATTATGGTATGGAAAATCACCTTTACCTCATAAGCTGACCTCCCTTGTTGAATGTTACTATTTTAATACGCACGTGCGTAACTGCGTAATGGGAGCTACGCCAATGCAAAATAAAGACAACTTTATAACTACTGATAGTTCGACGAATAGATTCTGGTTCCTTGGGCTCTGAAGTAATTAGAATTAATTTATATACAATAAAGACTATAATTCGAATTAAATTTTAGATGCATAGCATTCAAAAAAATATATGGTATGTTTATGGACTTAAAGCATATATGTTTTGTTGCTTTAAAAGAAACGTCTCAGTGAGACGTTTCTTTTAAGCACCCAGAACATATGTTTGGCAGGAAATACGGAGCCTACTAATATCAGTAGTTATCATTTGATGACTAACTCTCTTTAATTGGAACTGATGATAATCAAGTAGAACCTAGTGTACTCAGAACTTCGAATTATAGAGAATTGCTTGTAGAATATTTACCTAAGTAGACAGAGACCACCGGTCCATACTTCAGTGACCACTCGAATATTTGTTGATGTCCGAGGTTGGTGTTTAACTCTGGAAAACAAAATGATAATATAGCAAGTCCCGAGGTTATAAAGCTTATTTTAAGCTCAACTGAGCTGAGTATGATATTCACCTGTTCATAAAATCTAAAATGCTGAAAAAATACAGACCTTTAATGGATTCAAATTATCAGATATTGTTTTTACCATCCTGACAATTGTTGGCATTTCAACCTTTATGAGCATGATAAGTTTCATGTTCAACTCAGTTGAGCTTGAAATTTTGAAATTTATCATACCCATTAAAAGCTTTTTAGCCCCTGAGCCAGATGTAAGCATATCATTTACAAAATTTAAAAACTAAAACCCCACCCCCCACACAAAAAAGCAATTTGAAGAGCATAGAAATTCCACGTCTGTACACATCTTAGACCAAACAAATAAATCTGTGCCTGAATACTTCTTTGCATACACGCCTTCGTACCAAATGTAGTTCCCTTAATTACGAAATATATCTAAAGAACTTAACAGTCACACCTTTATTCCGCTGTGGAAACATGAAAATTCAGAACACTTTTTTGACAATGTTGATTTTACCACAGACAAAGACTAGAAATGATACAAACTATTTCTCCATTCTGCCACATCACTTTAAATGTACTTATGTTTGTGGACAACTCACTTTCACATCTATTTTCACTGTTGTGCAGAAATGTATTGTTGAAACTAAACGGTTCTAGTGAGTGCCATAACGAACTTCATCCTGTTCCTTGAACATGAAACGACATATATAGGGTATAGATGGATTCGTTCCCTCCACTCCACAGGCTTTCATAAACCTAAGCCTCTCTCCCTATTTCTGTGCACTCCATGGGTTGTCCCCATTTTGTTATCAAATTAATTTTGTTCTCATATGTGCATATTTTCTTTAATTTTTTTGGCATTTGGTAAATCGTATTGGACAAATATGCAACGCTCATCAAACACAAAACTTCGAAACGAGGCCTGCATGACTGCTGAGCACCAACACAAACCAAATCAACTAATATTATAGTGCGTCCAGCTAACAGAGACTGGGCGTGTCAGACAGAGCGCTGTCTTACACTGTCAAATAAGACTATAGTCCTGCCGCAATAATAAGAAACGCGAAAATCTTGAATATTATTTTATTACTTGCATTTTTCCAAACCTTAAGCTCAAATCTGGATTTAGAAAATCCTGCAGTGTCAGGAGAAAATTGTTTGAAGAATCTACTACCACTGCCCTGACCCCTAATCTCTTGGGAATTTCGACATTTTTAGGCTTTCTGAAAAGCGGGGGAAATTTAAACGGTGTAACAGCCATGTGACGGCCTATATATCTGTACTTAAATTTCTACAGGTAAGTGTCAAAAGCATCACACATTTTAAAATCGTGATTGCTTTGTACATGCCAGTTTTATTTTTAAGCACTCCCATTCAGTTGATAGGATCGATTCAATCAGCGTGGACACATATTTAACTGACCCAATACGATCAGTTTGGTCTGGGTAAATACTGTTTGCTATGTTTGTAAGGACATTTTCTACTATAACAGCGTGATGTGGCTATTATGGACAGTTTTATAATAACAACTTTTACAGTGGTAAACGGCCTAAACACTATCAACTAAATTATGTAGTATTATAGTCACCCATTCATTTTCTGTAATTAGTTAATTTCAGCTGTTTACATACATTCTTTCAATGGTGACACTCAAGTCAGAGATAATCCTGGACCAAAAAGATGATGGACCCTTAAAATGGGCCAATGGCCCATATCCTATCAAAATACATGCAGATTACATAAATTTAATGGGCCTTTTGAAATTTCTATGGACACTTTGCAAAATTTGATGGGCCCAAGAATCTTTAATATCTATATAAGAGCATAATTGACATGAGCTTTGAATAGCTTATATATGAGGCCCACCCGTTTTAGCAGAAATAATAGTTTTCTAACAAAATGAATTAGGCCTATCCCAGGATTATCCCTGTCAAATAAGTGGAATAAAATGCCAAAATTCTACCATCAGAATTATAAGAGCAAAATTTAGCCGCAATACCAGCTAATATCTTTTGTCAAAATACTGCCTGAAATGATTCACGATTATTGAATGCTCAATGCGATTTAAATTGAAAACGTACATCTAAAGTCATTTATTCGCGATTCTAATTTATGCAGCAGTAATGTACGATACACTTATTGCTATACTGAACAATAGTGAAAATGCTAAACTACAATATTTTATATTTTGTAAGAAAGCATTAGACAAAAAGTATTTACGGTAGATTTACGTTTGAGCGGATCCATAATACGAAAGAGCAGATATTTTTTACGAAAGAGCGGAAAAACATAAGGCAAAGGAGCGGATGATTTAATCATTCAACAGGTAATGACCAGAGCCCCGAATTAAAATGCCTCCTAAGTATTGATATTTCAACATGCCATATTAGATGCTAAATAAATTGCCTGGATCAATGCAGTACTTGTGGTCAAATATATTATTGTGATCTACAGAAAACTTGAAACTATAATGATTTTAATCAGTTTAAAACCTTAATTCTCGCATCCTAAAAAAGATCAATACTTAACTTTTAAAGTCTTCCTTCACTATAAGGAGGCATTGTAATTCCGGGTCCAGGTAATGACCAGGCATGTTATGAGCAGGTAATGAATGACCCACGCCGATACGATGGTGGTCAACCTAGAAGCCATCAATCACATTACAGCTGTTGCCCGTTTATCACATAATGCGACCCCAATATGAAAGCTATGTCTTTCGTATTGACAACATGTTGAAGACAAGTGATATTTTTGGCGGTGTACCAACAGATCTTACATAGCAAGACTTAGAACAGAGAGTGCAATTAGTATAATTATTCCATCTGGGACAGGTTTGGTGGAGAAAAATACAGACAAGATTACAGTACAATGACAACAGTAATGAAATACGCAAACGGCTGAAACATTCGTTTTGGGTTCCACTTCTTGTGTCCTTCTAAAAAGGCTTACAAAATCATGTCGTCTAAACACCCCTTAAATGTATAAATGCGGGCTGAAATCCCATCAAAGAACAAATAATGCGGCAGTTCCATTAGCAATTCTACACCGCCTATCCATCAATTTTCGTATTTCTTGAAGATTTGGTAATATTACTAAGGCGAACAGAAGGGGTCATAAACTGGTCATTATCTGGAAAATTCGCTCTTTTGTATGAATTTTCATTACTTGGTCATAATCGGGTCATTACCTGGAAAATTCGCTCATTTGTATGTTTTTTTCAATCCGCTCTAATGGCTGTATGATTTGCCGCTCATTTCATACTCTGTCATGGTATGATTCCGCTCAACCGTAATTCGCCCGTATTTACCAAAGCTTAATAATGTTTTCAAGACATCCAGCAAGCGATGCGTCGAAGCTCCATCAAGTTTTTTCGTTTGATGTCTGAGTCAATTACTTTTTTATGTTAAAAGCTTTATTCACTGAATTTTGCAATTGCGCATGCGCAAAAAAGAGTGTTATGCTTATCAGAATTCATCATACTTGTGTTGCATAAATACACAAGAAAACTGTATTATCACTTGAAACAAGCTCAGAAATCAATTTCGAATTTATCCAATTTGTAAAAAAAATGCAAAATGTCTCCCTTTGACAAAAACAAATAGGAAATATTAAATATTTTGTAGTCTTCGATTTATCACGATTTTCGATAACTTTCTTCCTTTTGCCTAATCAGGTAGACCTCTCAGCACATTGTTCCTACCATTTCTCGACCAGTAATGTGTTGAGACAAAGATGCAACAACACATTGATTTTCCTATGGAGATTTCAGTGTTAAAATATCAAACTTGACAAATTTGATGACAAACCCGCTTTCTTATGTTGCTTTTCTACACGATCAACGCATATTTTTGGTCTTCACATGTCTAAGACTACAATTTCAATCAGTCGGATCTGGTTGGCAGTGGATTTCTGAAGGCCTAAACCACAGTATCGATTCACTGTGCGCCTGA
Source organism: Loripinus fragilis (assembly GCA_964019695.1). Lineage (NCBI taxonomy): Eukaryota > Metazoa > Mollusca > Bivalvia > Lucinida > Lucinidae > Loripinus > Loripinus fragilis. The sequence goes on from OZ026529.1 coordinate 2,053,265, forward strand.
AATGAGTGAAATCGACTGTATCGGTAGAATCGAGAGTTTTTGGCCTAAATTTGTGAGGGGGTGGTAAGTATTTTCGCATGTTTTCTTATAGTTAGATTTGTCCTTCCGCCGTGGATCTCATTATATTTCTTTGATATATGCATACATGTCTTAATATCGTGCAAAAACAACGACAGTGTATCGTGGGAGCGCAAGAAACGCATTCTTTTAGAGGGATAGTTGTCAAAAAAGCGAAAATCCACAGCTTTTTATCTTCCCGTTTCGAATTTATACAACTTAGCTAAAAATGATTTTCACCAGCAGTTCGAGAGGCTTATGATCGTACAATACCAGAAATATCAGACTGATCCGTTTTTTCGACTTTGAGATATTCAGCTATATATGACTGAACCCCCTAATAGCGGTGAATTAGAAACTGTATCGGTAGAATCGACGCACTGAACGAAGTAATATCGATACTCATAAGAGGTACTGTGCTCAGTGAAAGGGAACATTGCAGACAGTTTCGTCTATTCTGGGCCAATTTCAAGCGCAAGTAGGACTAAAATATACGTAAACTTTGCGCATCAAACCCACAACCTTTGTGCGATAAAAAATATAATAAAAAGCTTGTCAAAAACTTCAGTTTGTAAACAAATATACGCTTAGCACATTCTTAAATTTTTTGGATGAAAATACTTGTTTGTTTACTTAATTTGATTCTTTACATCCCAGTCAACACGTTTTAAGTTATGTCAGGATGGTATTCAAGGGTTGAACCAGTAGTAAGCAAGCATTAATGTGTCTTGGTCAAACACATAACGCAGTGACGCAGATGGGGGTATACCAGGGAGCTCCTTGGTATCGAGTCAAGCATTGTACGACAAAGCCACTGTGCACCCTCCATGAAATGCTTTTGGCCGTTCTTCTCCTTCAGTTGATTTAAAAAGGTTGGCTGTCAGTAACTGGCAAAATATTAACAATTTTGTACATGTAGCACGAATGTGCCTTTGATCAGCTTGAACAGTTTGGTTAGGATAATGAGCGGGCTCAATATGTGCTGAGTCTCATTTCTTCAGGGTTTCCAACCAGATCTTGCTAAAATCAGCCTTGTTATTAACAGAGACTAGATAGAAGCTTAAAGCTTTTAGTGGGCCAAGTTCAGCTGCTTAGCTATATACTTTCCAGGGAGCAAGTTACAAAGGCACGCATCAGACTGGCCGGATGCGCAGACTGGTCTGCACCTTTGTTGTTCACATGCGACAGAGTCAGGTTCTTTCACGACAGAGGCCAAAGTTTGATGTGAGATATACAGAAGGGCTTTAAAACCCTTACACAGTACAATGGCAATAGATAATTCTTTATAGTGGCGAAGACCCCATGTATATATATTCATTGCATTGTTGCCCCTTCCTCAAATAAACATACCCACTTTTTGAGTCTCTTAATCAACACATAAGAATTATGTGTCCATCGGGGTCGCTGTCGTATTCCGCGTTGTCACACTTTTGGTTTGCGATCGATAACTTTTGAAGGGATTCATCAATTTAATCATCCATCAAACTTTGCAGAAGGGTAAAACATCAATTATACAGGTTAAGTTTGAAAGTGGCGGTTATCCACAAACTTATTAACAGTTATTGCCCTTTTTGACTAAGATTTTGGCTAAATTGTGGTTTACGATCAATTACTTTTGGAGGGATGCAACACTGTCATTCAAATTCAACACTGATAAAGGATTATAAAATACAGGCCAAGTTCGAATTTGGAGGGCCCTAGGGGTCAAAAGGTTAAAATTAAACTTTTTCAGAACATTGTCATGTTGCATATCGAAGGGAATTGCGAATGCAGCAACATAGTAGCAAATGCAGACAGAGGTACAATAAATAAGAAACATATCAAACCTGACTTTTGAGCGAAGGCCTGTGTCCGACCCTGGGTGGACGTAGGGGGTGGGGTCAAAGGTAAAATTAAACTTTTTCAGAACATGGTATTGTTACATATCAAATTAAAGGGAATCACAGGCGCAGCAACATGCAACATGGTAGCAAATATTATGCCCGCAGACCCCCCCCCCCCCCCCAACCCTGGGGGTCGAAAGATTAAAATTCAACTTTTTCAGAACATGGTCATATTACATATAAAATTAAAGGCAATTATGAATGCAGTAACATGGTAGCAAATATTTTGCATGCGGCCCCCCTCCCCTGACCCTAGGATCAAAAGGTCAAATTTAACTTTTGCAGAACATGATCATGTTGCATATCAAATGAAAGGGAATCACGAATGCAGCAACATGGTAGCAAATATTTTGCCTGCAGCCCCCCTCTCCCCTCAGATGGTCAAAATTCAACTTTTTCAGAGCATGGTCATGCTGCACATCAAAGGAATCGCGAATGCTGGTGATTGGGACTATGTGGCGGTGGTAGAACGTCTGCCTGCCCTTCACTATAGTGTAGATTTTATTTTCTTGTCCTTAAGGATCATGGGTTTCATTGTGGAACTTAAAAACTATTAGAGAGTCACTGATGAGGCCTAAATGGCCGAAATAGCTAGTCCGGCCAAGATAATTTTCACTCTAATTTCAGTTCTTTTGTGCATTCTTTGCTTCCAAAGGATAACTTTTTAAGAACATATTTGACTTCACTACAGCTGGTGATTGGGACTTTGTGGCGGTGGTAGAACGTCTCCATGCCCTTCACTATAGTGTAGATTTTATTTTCATGTCCTTTGGGATCATGTGTTTCATTGTTGAACTTAGAAACTATTAGAGGGTCACTGATGTTGCCTAAATTGCCGAATGTAGCTAGTCTGGCCCAGAAAATTTGCACACTCTAGGTTCAGTTCTTTGGTGCATTCTTTGCTCCCAAAGGATAACATTTTTAAGAACATATTGAACGAGAGTTTGATGGAAGCAATCCATATATAAAATTTGGAAGAAAACCAATTATAATGACTAAGTTAGAGAGACCTGTCTTGGTGGCCATTTTTACAGCCTTCTTGCTTATCGTTTGACAGAAAAAAACTGTATTTAAACTTGAACGAGAGTTTGATGATGATATGAAATTTGGAAAAAATCTGATTAAAAATGACTAAGTAAGAGTGACCATGGCAACAGACAGACAGACTGACAGACGGACAAGCCCAAAACAATAGAAATAATGTTTTGTTCGCTAGTTTGTTGATAGGTTTGTCAGTTGATTTTTTTTGCAATGGTGGCACGTGCACGTTCGTGTGGTGTGCGCGCGCGTGTGTGCGTGCGTGAGAGTGTGCGTGCGTTTGTGTGTGCGTGTTATTGTCAAGATGCTGTAACGAAAATTCACAAACATATTTTTGTAAACATCCAACCTTCATAAATATTCATGTAACAAAGCGATACATGTATACTTCTACCACGACCTCTAAGTAATGACCCTCAATTCATTCAATGCATTTACCGTTACAGTCACGCCTCAAAGCGTTATGTGGAAGTATAGCACTAAGTTAACTTACCTGTATATTATACTACCCATTCAGTGGAGCATAACACCATGCATTTAGAAAAAGGTGGATTACAAATGCTATGTTTACAGTAGCATGTTACCTGTACACAAGGCCGTCATCGCCGGTCCGGCCCACCACTTTTTTGGCGGAGTATGCTCTCCGCCATGTCCCTTTTGCTGGTTTAGGCTCACTTTACTCTGTGCTTACCATTTATTGATGCAATTATCAATAACGCGCGTTGCGCGTGTGAAAACACTGAAAAATTATAATGACATCTGCTTAATTAATTTCATAATCAGATGGTCTTAATATACGTTATCATACTTATGGACTGTGTCGAGAGAAAACCCGACGTAGCTGCTTGCCAACGTCAAAGGCGCAGACCAGCCTGCACATCCGCGCAGTCTGATCAGCGCCTTTGTTATTCGCTCCTAGGAAAGTATAATTGTAAACTTGCTACACTCAAAATTCCAGCATTCTAGCTAACCTCTGTAACTGAGTAGGTTGGTTTGAGTCTTGCATGGTCAGAAACCCCGAAGACAGGTCTTCTTGTTGAGGTCCAGATAAATCTATGATCCCTTAAATTGACCGTTTGTTTTTTCTTCTTCTAATTAACATGTCGAGCGATAAAGTATGTTTAAAACGTGTTGACTTTACATATATGAGCATCATAACCTGTGTTGTTACAATGCATTCTGTTACAGATATACAGGTCCCGCCTGTTCCAATTCAGCCCAAGACTTTTCGGTTCCACCAACGTTCATTTGACTTTAAGAAGCCTGAGCAGAGAAGCGTTTAGCCGTCGTGGCTCGACAGTAGGCCCTGGCTCCATAACGACGAAGCCAAAGATCTCATCTTATGCCTACCGAAGCCAAAATCTAGATGAAGCCTGCATCCTTAACGGATGTTTTACATGTAATTGAAAAGACCATTTGTATATCTTTTCGAAAACACATCTCTTTGAAGGACCACCAAGGAGCAGTGCTAAAAGTACTTTCCAAAACCTGCGGGGACATAGGTGAAACAATGTCAAAGAAACATGCTGTAGAAAAAAAGTAAAAATTAATCGTGACTGTCTGAAAACAATTTTGTCCAGCATTGGGTATCCGCATGACAAGAAATATCTTTTCTAGCAAAAGATTGTGACCAAAAAGACTAAAATCTGGTCTCAAATGCATAAAACCCCATTTAAAAAGCACATAGAAGCGCCCAAAATTTAAAACATGGGGGAGACCCCTAAACCCCCTGTCGAGAGGGGGATTAACGAGAGGGGGATTAATCTCCCCTCTCGTGTCTTCGGCACTCGATGTAATCTGATTGCTCGCTGGGCGCAAAAAGCCTTATTAAAGGGTTTGCCACAGTGGGTCTTATGAAATGTACTTTCCACTGCCATTTCATCTTACCATACAGCAGGATGAAATTATTGAAATGTAAGCCTACAAACCTACACACAGACAGCAGATGCGGGAGTCTCTAATAGACTGAAAAAATTGATACAGATTGACGTATTGTTAACCCTTTAAGAACTAATTGAATTCTGCCTACTGGTTATATACAATAAACCTGGGGTGGTACAATATATATATTGCTGGCCACAGGTTTTTATTTAAAAATAATAATAATATTTGTATAAATAAACAGTGAAGACCCAGATGAAATGCCGTATGATGCGGCATTATATTTGGGTCTTCACTGTCTGCCAAAGTACACATTTAGAAGCCAATGGTATACACAGGGTGAAATAAATAGCCTACTTTCTGCTCTTAATTCGAAGATTTATGACCAACATTTGCTTTCACTTCGTGCAGTCGGTAGTTTTCACTTCGTACATTAAATAAATAGCAGTCGATTCTATCGATACAGTTTCTAATTCACCGCTATTAGGGGGTTCAGTCATATATAGCTGAATATCTCAAAGTCGAAAAAACGGATCAGTCTGAGATTTCTGGAATTGTACGATCATAAGCCTCTCGAACTTCTGGTGAAAATCATTTTCAGCTAAGTTGCATAAATTCGAAACGGGAAGATAAAAAGCTGTGGATTTTCGCTTTTTTGACAACTATCCCTTTAAAGGAATGCGTTTCTTGCGCCCCCACGATACACTGTCGTTGTTTTTGCACGATATTATGACATGTATGCATATATCAAAGAAATATAATGAGATCCACGGCGGAAGGACAAATCTTACTATAAGAAAACATGCGAAAATACTTACCACCCCCTCACAAATTTAGGCCAAAAACTCTCGATTCTACCGATACAGTCGATTTCACTCGTTTCAGGGGCACAGTGAATCGATACTGTGTAAACTGTGTGAGATTTCTGTTCAAATTTGTAACCTGATAAATTGGACCCCTGTCACATTTAAATGACATTTTGTTATGCTTTCGTGCGCGTCTGTTTATTGATGTGTTGTGGTCCCCTGCTTGGAAGGGACTGACCTCTTGGCTCTCGTTTCTAATGTCTAATTGTGAAGCTATCACTTTCAGATTGGTATCCTGGGTCAGGCGTGGGCTTGATTGTATCGATTCCTGATCTTTGTCCTCTTTCTTACTTTCATGTGTTTCCTCAGGACAACATTATGCATAACCCTGTCTTTGAACAGTCAGATACACTTTCATTTGCTTTACTGGATTGCATCATGTTGCATATAAATGGCAAACAATTCAGGTGTAGCGTTTTCACTTTTGTTCCGTATATAACATACTGCGATTACTGACCTGAAACGACATCGAATGATTTAGTCAACCGTTGCATGTTATTAATGAACTTGGTCAGTTTATCTCCATTCTACCAAAAGTAATACTCCCCCGTTGAAAAGAACCAAAAATATGCCAATATTCCATCTAATTACAGAAAAAACACAACAAAAACATCAGGTTGAAAATTTTCTCAAAAAATGCTGCAGCTTTTTCTACCCACATATCGAATAGTTCTAGAGAAAATAACGTGAAAAGATGCACTATAAGTCGATTTTTCGCAATTCTTATTAATGCGGCAGTACTTTAGTCTACAGTAAATCGGGTGAAATAGCCTATGTACGATTTACTCGTGCAACCGACTGAAGCGCAGACGACAAGGGTGACCAACTTCATACGTTAGCATGCCTGGTAAACGTTTATCTTTAGTATGCCTCTGGGGACCTGCTGCATTTCATTTTCCGGGATGGATATGTTGTGAAAGTTTTGGGGGAGGGTAGGTTTGCACTTTCTTCAAATTCTGTCTGTAATGGCAAAACTGGTTTTATTTTTAAGCCTGATACAATAATAATAAATCACCAATTAGAATTCAGTGGGACAAAGGTTAAGTATCTGGATCATGAGAAAAGGGCATAAACATGAGATTTGATCTTGAAGCCTCTAATAGACATTTTTACCCACAAAGCGAACTGCTGATAGCGTATAACTGACTGCGGATTAAATTTTAGGGAACATCTCAACATTTATTTTGATTTCAAAATTACAAAACCGACCATCGGACGGCGATTCAGGCTTAATACAATGATGTACTGTATATACCCACTGGGTTTGCGGCAATCATGAGCTCAGATTTTTAACGCAACTGTTTTTATGCCCCAAAAGGAACTGTAGGAGGCATATAGTAATTGTCCTGTCCATCCCTCCGTCGGTCTGTCCATCCGTCAGTCCGTCTGTCCCGCTTCCTGTCCGGTGCATATCTCCTATATTCTTTGAGGTAGGAATTCCAAATTTAGTGTGTGGATGCATATTGAGATAGCAAAATGTCTCGTAACATAGTCAGGTCACTGTGACCTTGACCTTGACATCCGACCTATTTTTTTAGAATAATAGTGTCCGTAGCATAACTCCTATATTATTTGAGGTAGTAACCCAAAATTTGGTATGTTCATGCATCTTGGGATGACAAAGTGTCGCGCACCATCCTTGGGATCCTGTGAAATTGACCTTTACCTTTGACCTAGTTTCTAGAAACTGCTTTGAGTCTGGTGCATATCTCCTATATTCTTTGAGGTAAGAATTCATAATTTGGTGTGGAAATGCATCTTGGGATGGAGGAGAGTCACGTACCATATTCGAGTCACTGTGACATTGACCTTTGACCTAGTTTTAAGAATTATTGTGTCTGGAGCACATCTCTTATATTCTTTAAGGTAAGAATTCCAAATTTGGTGTATAAATGCATCTTGGATGGAAATTTGGTGTTTGAATGCATCTTAGAATGGTGGATTGTCATGTTCCATTTTCCGGTCACTATGACCTTAACCTCTGACCTAGTTTCTAGAATCGGCATCAAGTCTGGTGCAAAACTTCTATATTCTTTGAAGTAGGAAATCCAAATTAGGTGCGTCGATAGATCTTGGGATGACAGAATGTTGCATACCATTTTTGGGTCATTGTGACCTTGACCTCTGACCTAGTTTATAGAATAATTGTGTCCGGAACATCTCACCTATATTTTTTGAGCTAGGGATCCCAAACTTGGTATGTGGTTTTATCTTTGGATGGCAGAGTGTCATGTGGTAAATGTGTTTAAGGTGCCTACTTCTTTCGCTATCACAAGTCAATCACAATCAAGGTAAGCTGGGCTGGCTAGGTGCTTACTTGTTCGCCAGAAACAGGGGAATGTATTCTATTTATTGAAACTGTTTTGCCACTGCATCGGAGGTTGGCAATTTAATACATTGCGACAGTCAGTTTGCCTGGTAGAAAACCAAATCACGGTTTAGCTATGGTTTCCACTCTAATTGCATCACGATGGAGCAGACCTCAGTCTCAGAAGCTTTCGTCTTTATGCTGTCCCCTTATTCTTGTTTTCAGCTGGGCTCACCGTGGCTCTACTTGAGGTACCCTTTAGTTCTAACTCTCTGTGAGCAATTTTCTTTGTTTCACCAAATTATTGATAGTTTGTTTCTCTGAGATAATGTTTTGCATAAAAGAGGAATCCTCTATTCGAGCTACGTTTGTGTTTTAAAAGAAACCCAGCAGAATCCAGAGCAAAGATTTGGCACCATAACGCATTTAAGCAACCAGTAGCTTCCGCTGCTGTCCATTCTTTGGCGGTGGCTCTGTCGTTGTTGAATGCTCATAACTTTATAACCAGATGGTATAGTTTGATCAAATTTTGCATACGTATACATATCAATATTGTCCAAACACTGGCATGCGTAAAAGTTTCGTTTGGCGGACAAGGTTATGCCGAGCATCAGTCAGGCGGGTAATGATCAGTTAGTATAAATGCTCATAAATCTTAAACCACATGGTATATTTTGATCAAATTTTGCATACTTATTTCTTCATATGCATTTTAACATTGTTCAGACACATGTATGCAAAACGGTGACGACACTTTGCCTAGCATCATAATGGCCGGTCGAGGTATTTTATTAGTGAAAATGCTCATAACTTTGAACGGCATGTTATATATGTATTTTTATCAAATTTTTCATACTTATCCTTAACACTGGTATAACAAAATTATTTTGAATCTTGAACAATAGCCGAGAAGCTGATGCTGTGTAAAGTGGTGTTCTTGTTTTAACTCTGGTAGTCATTTTGTTCAGCTGATCAGAACCGATTGAAAAATTTTGCCAGATTACCTTATAATAAACCTTTGCGTGATGTGTTTGACTTAGGACCAGTGGCTCGAGAGAGTATGCCATTTAAAGATATTTTTTATCTACAGCTCTGGCAGCCATCTTGTTTGCCGGAGCATTTTTGTTAGAGAGGATTGATGGGGAACATTTCTGCGAAATTATTTTGCATTTGTGCCAGTGCTGTTTGATATAACATTTGATTCGCATTTCTTATCAACTTGTAGAAATAATCACCCTACAAAGTAAATAAGGGTGCAAAGATCAGGAATCGATACAATCAAGTACCACACCTGACCCAGGATACCAATGGGAAAGTGACAAACTCACAGTTAGACACCACAAACGAGAGCCAAGAGGTCAGCCCTTTCCCAGCAGGTGACCACAAAGCACATATAAGCAGACGCGCACAGAAACATAGCAAACACAAACATAACAAAAACATAAAAGATCCACAAAAGAAGTACCGCCTTGGAACGGTCAGTAAAATATTTTACTGGAGGGCTTAAACCGGATTTAACGGCTCCAACCTCACCCTTAATTCAGACGTGGATCTAGACACATAGATATTTGGTTTGCATGAAAGACCCCTAACTTATTAATGTATCATCTACTAAACATATAAATCAAGAGATAACAAGGAGATAAAGCAAAGATAAGGACTCAACAGTAAATAAAACTGAATATAGAGCAAAAGAAATCCAACAGATAAACCCCGGTGGGCCCGACAAACAGCTAAAGCATCAGTCTATTCTTAACTTCTAACAAAGAAAACAAACACAGTTTGCATGTTGGCGCGCTTTAATGTGAGCAAATGAGCAGCGTGACATGGAAGGACGTTGTAGACCTTGATGAGATCTATTTAAGAAATGCTTGTAAAAGCCCAGTGCCAGTAACACAGTTTACTTAACCCTTAGATCTTCTCATTGCCGAAGTATCTGCCGTCCAGCCCACATGACACCAAACTTTTATTTTTTGTTTGGCGAAAACTTGCTGTGATTTTATACAGTGCAGTATACCTCATAGCAATGACGACGTGCAAATCAACACGGCAAGATCTCTTGCTCGAATCTATACAAAATTTTGTGTGTTGCTCACGTCTGTGAAGCCGCCTTAGAACTGATTTTACACGACACTTCGTTTGCTATTGCATTACCTGTTTATTCTCAGTCCGTGTGTGACTGAGTAATAATATACTGCACAACCTGTGTCAATGCTAGTACCAACTAGACAAATATTCTGCTCTATTCGATGAAACGAGCAGAATGTTAAGTCTATTCTTAACTTCTAACAAAGAAAACAAACACAGTTTGCATGTTTGCGCGCTTAGAAAATACAAATGTTAGAAAGAGAGCGACAAAATTTTGTATAGATTCTAATAAGTCACATCACAATGCCTCACATAGACATCACCTCTGTAATTTTTAACTCCAAAATCTTTAACATACTTATTCAACTGTCAGGTGACTTCCAGTGGACAGTGTTAAAACACGTGTTATAGGTGTATTCTTGTACTTCCGCTTGCTTCAGGACACACTGTGCTGAGATTTGCTCAGAAAGTCCCTTCTAAATCGCTTTATCAAAACAGATGATGTTGTATGTTTCTGATTGAGCCAATACCTGCAACAAATGAAAACAAATAGCCATATACAAATAGCCTTATTGTCAATACATATTATTCTTATTTTCATAGCAGTCATGCTGAAATCTAAAATTTATTTTCCAAAAATATTATTGTTTTCATGCCCATTTGCATATAATACTTTGTCTGATTAAAATGACTGTATCTGGTACTCATTTTATTTACTTATTTATTTACTTTTGTTTTGCTAAGTGTACCACCTATTAAAATTAAATAATCAGGTGCAAACGGCTGGTCTGAAACTCTTAAAGTACAACAAACTGCCATATATATTATACTCAACAATTCCCCTCTGCTAACTCTGATACTGAGCTAATAATCGGGCAACTATACTGGGAACCCATCTGGTATCTACGTTATAATATACACTGAACTTGTCATTTGTTTGTGATCCCATATATCAGTCAATTTAATTTTCTTCTTTCTTTGACTTTTATAAACGCATAGCTCATTAGAAATATACCATATCTATTTTACTGACATTTTAATTTTGATATTTCACGTAACTTACGACCATGGCGATATTTTGAAAATCACCTTTTCTACTCCTGATTTTTTATGAGTGAATTCATTTTCTTGTTATTGTAATAAACATTGACCTCATTTTTATCTTCTAAATACTGCTCTATACAACCATATTTACTCCTCCATCTTTGTTCATATGTAAGACATTTTCTCTCCCAAAACCATACTAAAACCAAATACTTCGTTGTTTGAAAGTCTACCCTTATTTTCATCTGAGCTCTTTTTTTTTCTTTTTTTATTTGTTCATTGATTTTGCTCTCAGGGACTTTTTGCACCTTTAGAAAATTAAGACCTTCAGTCTGCATTTTCAACCTGACTTCCGCTTCCGGGGAAATCTCAGTTATTATCTGTTAACAGGAAAATAACTTTTTCCACTTCCTGGGAAATCTCAACTATTACCATCTACCAGGTAAATACCACATTCCACTTCCGGGGAACTCATTTCCACTTCCTGGGAAATCTCAATTGTTACCTTCTACCAGGTAAATACCATTTTCCACTTCCGGGGAACTCGTTTCCACTTCCTGGGAAATCCCAATTATTACCTTCTACCAGGTAAATAGCATGTTCCACTTCCGGGGAACTCATTTCCACTTCCTGGGAAATCTCAATTGTTACCTTCTACCAGGTTAATATCATTTTCCACTTCTGGGGAACTCGTTTCCACTTCCTGGGAAATCTCAATTGTTACCTTTTACCAGATAAATACCCTTTTTCCACTTCTGTGGAACTCGCTTCCACTTCCTGGGAAATCTCAATTAGTACCTTATACCAGATAAAATACCTTTTTCCACTTCCCACATAAATCTACTACTACTATGTTATGTTTTCTTACCTTTGGAATTAACCTTCTACCAGGTAAATACCATTTTCCCACATCCGGGGAACTCGTTTCCACTTCCTGGGAAATCTCAATTAGTACCTTATACCAGTTAAAATACCTTTTTCCACTTCCCACATAAATCTACTACTACTATGTTATGTTTTCTTACCTTTGGAATTAACCTTCTACCAGGTAAATACCATTTTCCCACATCCGGGGAACTCGTTTCCACTTCCTGGGAAATCTCAATTATTACCTTTTACCAGGTAAATACCATTTTTCCACTTCTGGGGAACTCGCTTCCACTTTCTGGGAAATCTCAATAAGTACCTTATACCAGATAAATACCTTTTTCCACTTCTGGGGAACTTCATATTTCCACTTCTGGGGAACGGACATGTGACCTAGTCACCAAGCGATTTTAAAGCTCTCTTATGAGGAAAGTCTGCTTTTCCCACATGAATCTACTGCTACTATGTTATGTTTTCTTACCTTTGGAATTAACCTTCTACCAGGTAAATACCTTTTTCCCACTTCTGGGATAGCTCGTTTCTACTTCCTGGGCAATCTCAATTATTACCTTATACCAGATGAATACCTTTTTCCACTTCAAGGGAACTTCATGTTTCCTCTTCTTGGGAAATGACATGTGACCTAGTCACCAATCGATTTTTGAGCTCTCTTATGAGGAAAATTTGCTTTTCGAAAATAAATCTACAGCTCCTATGATATATATTTTTACCTTTGAAAATAACCTTCTTCCAGGTAAATACTTTTCCCACTTCCGGGAAAATCGTCTCCACCTCCTGGGCAATCTTAAAATTACCTTATACCAGATAGATACCTTTTTCCACTTCTGGGGAACTTCTTGTTTCCTCTTCTGGGGAAATGACATGTGACCTAGTCACCAACCGATTTTTATAGCTCTCTTATGAAGAAAGTTTGCTCTTCCCACTTAAATCTACTGCTCCTATGATATATATTCTTACCTTGGGAAATAACCTTTGAAATTCCACTTCTGGGAAATCAATTACACTGCAAGTGTATTTGGATTTTTTTTAAATTTTGTCTCACTACTAATAACATTGTCCATATCTACATATCCAACATAAGCATCACCGTTTTTCGTTTGCAAATAATTCAGAATCGAATGCAGTATTCTCTTTCAATACTCTGACGTTAGCTTTTAACGACTACTCCTTTAAAACAACTGACCCCTTTTCAAAGGTGCATGACTCATTTTTATTCTAACAAGCGTACATTTAACTGACATGTCTCTAACATCTATTCTACTGTAGATGCAGCGATTTCTGCTCGTATGCTCTGATAACTTTCTGTTTCTAATTGAAATCTCCTTTCTTTGATTATCTTTTACATTTTCTCCATCTTTCAGCATACATAAACCTACCCATTTTCAAGCAGAAGAAATGTATGAATCATTTAACATGCACAATAATACTGCGTTATAGCGTTGATTCCACATAAACAGTCATTTACAAATGCAGTTATTCTTTGACCATTGACCACCATAATAACATCACTGTTAAAACTTTCCACAATATTTGACCAATGCTCGCCAATTCCAGTAAAGAATTCTGTATGTAAAATGCTTCCTTACCTGCGTCTGACCATGAGAAAGCTGAAACCGTTACATTTGACTGAGCTTTATCCATGTAATTAATATAAGCCTCGCCATTTTCAAATTAGCTCATGAAATATCATTTTGAAGTTGTTGTCATGTTATCTTGCAACTTTTTTGTATTCTAAACTTAGATTTATGCAAATTATTGCCTATGCAATTACAATCCAGTACTAATCTATGCTTTGTGCCTTGTTTTTTGTTACAGTAGAGTATTAATAGCATGAGACTACGTTTCAATTTTAAGAATACATTTCTAAGATAGTAATGAGTGGATATCTTGGTTGTCTTCTTACTATAAGACCTCTTTACATGGCAGAAATTTCCATCTTTTTTTAAGATAAACACTCTCTGGCAAAAAAACAACAGTATTTGTCGCGATCAGTACAGCAAATAGATAGATAAAGTGTAATCCTTTTCTATAATCAACGTAAAGTACTAATATGACCATGCATCTATTTATATTTAATATTTAGCCTATTTCACGGAGATTCATCTGTACTTACTCTCTGCAAATCCACCCACCTTCGTTGTCATTTCTCATGATCTAACTGATCTGTACTACCAACCTTAGTGTAGCGCCAAGATTCACATATAAAAAGAAATCTTTATATCTGAAATGTCTATCTGATGAAAACAAGAAAAACTGCTTTCTGTACTTATCTTTACATTGTGCTTTAAATATGGACTTTCAAATTTCCAATGCCGACTTGGATTGAGCTCTTCAAATGTGCTTCTGATCCTGTTCATCACTGGTGACCTCCAGATGTAAATAATCGTCAACTACTTTCTAGCCAATGTGGGTTCTAATAACCTGTCGTTGTTCCAAATATTGGAAACTGAAATGTAAGAACGTTAAATGTAAAACTGTGATTGATTCCATCGTTGACTTAACAATTTTATTTCATTATTATTATAACTATTATTATTATCATCATTATTATTATTAATTTATCTTCTTTGCAAAACCAGCAAATGCCGCCCAATTCATGATAATGTATAGCCTGCTCTTGACGCCTATATTCGTAACGGTGTTTGAAACTATGATCGTGGTATTCCTGGTATATTCTTTCATAATGTATATATAGTGTGTTGCGTTATTTTTTATTTGCTCTATATTTTACAACATTCTCCGCATTTGAGCGTTTCAGATAAACATGTATAGCCTGCTCTTGACGTCTATATACATGAACATGTTTGAAACTATGACCGTGATATCCTTGGTATATTCTTTCATAATGCGTATGTAGTGAGTTGCGTTATTTTTTATTTGCTCCATATTATATACCATACTCCGCTTTTGAGGGTTTCAGATAAACTTTTATAGCCTGCTCTTGACATCTGTATACATGAACATGTTTGAAATATGATCGTGTTATCCCTGGTATATTCTTTCATAATATATATGTAGTGTGTTGCGTTATTTTTATTTGCTCTATAGTATACAACATTCTCCGCTTAAAGGCGTTTCAGTTAAAAATGTACCTTTCGCTAAATTCTTAATCTTCATATACCGTTTAATAATGATTTAGATTTCTGTCACAATCATCTTTTTTTTTTTAAACATGCCATCTTCTACGCATTGATGAGTTATAATCTGCAGATGCGACAGACGCACTTTTGCTACCTAAATTCACAAAATAAGTTTTTGAGTGTCACTTATCTTTTTAATTCTGTAGAAACCAGCTTGTTCATCTCGTTCTGTCTGCTGTATATACCCTAGGTCGATGCCATATTATCTTCTTACTCCAGAAATGTAGACCAACGTCCTCCGCTTTTTGTGTGTTGCTCACGTCTGTGAAGCCGCCTTAGAACTGATTTTACACGACACTTCGTTTGCTATTGCATTACCTGTTTAATCTCAGTCCGTGCGTGACTGAGTAATAATATACTGCACAACCTTTGTCAATGCTAGTACCAACTAGACAAATATTCTGCTCTATTCGATGAAACGAGCAGAATGTTAAGTCTCTTTAGCTGAAATTTACTCATATATCATGATTTTAAACTCAAATATGATATTTTGGACCCCTATACTAAAATATCTTAAAATTATTTCACTTCCAAATTCAAACTATCCCTTTCTCAACCAGTCACAGCAAGAAAGAAACTAATACGAATCTCAGGCGAAATGTATATGAACCGCAACTGCAACATATCCCAAATGATGCTCTCGCTTTCTTCAGTCTCGGTGCAGTCAGAGCAGTAAAAACTGATTTAGCTTCAAAATGTTGTTTCTAAGATATACGTGCACCACGGGCCGTGCACATTACGGCCAGTTGATTTAGGTTGAAGAGGTCAACTAGGTAATGCTACATAACAATTATCAAAGCTCTAGGCGTTGTGGTTTCGGAGAAGATTTTTTCTATTTTTCCTTATATAATGCTATATAAAACATGTGACCCTGGGACGGGGCCATTTTTGGCCCCAGGGCTATAATTCAAAGAAACTTGGTAGAGGTTCTCTAGGTGATGCTACATGCCAAGTATCAAGGCTCTAGGCCTTGTGGTTTGAGACATGAGGATTTTTTCACATTTTCTCTATATAAGCCTATGTAAAACATGTGACCACGGGGGCGGGGCCATAAACAGGGCTACAATTTGAACAAACTTGGTAGAGGTCTACTAGGTGATGCTCATTACCAAATATCAATAGCCTAGGCCTTCTGGTTTCAGAAAAGAAGATTTTTCAACATTTTCCCTATCTAAGCCTCTGTAAAAGATTTGAACCCCGGTCTCCAGGGATATATTTTGTACAAAATTGGTGATGCTACATACCAAATATCAAGGCTCTATGTCTTGTGGCTTTAAACAAGAAGATTTTTTTTCACATTTTCCCTATATAAGCCTATGTTAAATATGTGACAACGGAGGAGGGGCCATTTATGGCCCCAGTGATATAATTTGAACAAACTTTGTAGAGGTCTACTAGGTGATGCTAAATACCAGATACCAATAGCCTAGGCCTTCCGGTTTCAGAGCAGAAGATTTTTTCTCACATTTTCCCTATCAAAGCCTATGTTAACATATGAACCAGGGCCCCAGGGATATAATTTGAACAAAAATTGGTAGTGGTCCACTAGGTGATGCTACATACCAAATATCAAGGCTCTAGGCCTTGTGGTTTCAGACAAGAAGATTTTTTCACATATTCCCCTATATATATAAGCCTTCGTAAAACATGTGACCCCTGGGGCGGGGCCATTTTCGGCCCCAGGGATAAAATTTGAACAAACTTGGCTGAGGTTCACTAGGTGATGCTAAATACCAAATATGAATAGTCTAGGCCTTCTGGTTTCAGACAAGAAGACTTTTTCACATTTTCCCGATATAAGCTTATGTAAAACAATTGACCCCCAGGGCGGGGCCTTTTCAGCCCTATGACTATAATTCGAACAAACATGGTAGAGGTCCCCTAGGTAATGCTACATACCAAATAAGAAGGTTCTAGGCCTTGTGGTTTCAGACAAGAAGATTTGTTTACATTTTCTTTATATAAGCTTATGTAAAACATTTGACCACAGGGGTCGGCCATTTTTGGCCCAAGGGCTATAATTTGAACAAACTTGGTAGAGGTCCACTAGGTTATGCTAAATACCAAATATAAATAGTCTAGGCCTTCTGGTTTCGGAAAAGAAGATCTTTCTACATTTTCCCTATCTAAGCCTATGAAAAAATTTGAACCCCGAGGTGGGACCAGAAATGGTCCTAGGGGTCTAATTTGAACATATTTGGTAGATGTCCACTTGGTGATGTTACATACCAAATATCAAGGCTCTAGGCCCAGTGGTTTCAGACAAGAATAATTTTACCACATCTTCCCTATATAAGCCTATGTTAAACATGTGAACCTTCGGGGCAGGGCCATTTTTGGCCCAAGGGCTATAATTTGTACAAACTTGGTAGAGGTCCAATAGGTGATGCTAATACCAAATATCAATGGTCTAGGCCTTCTTTTTTCAGATGAGAAGATTTTTTCATATTTTACCAATAAAAGCCTATGTAAAACATTTGACCCCCGGGGCAGGGCCATTTTAGGCCCCAGGGATATAATTTGAACAAACTTGGTTGGGTCCTTTAGGTGATACTAAATATCAAATTTCAAGGTTTTAGGCCTAGTTGTTTCAGACAAGAAGATTTTGTTCACATTTTCCCTACATAAGCCTATGTAAAACAGGTCAGATCTGGCTGAATTTTGAACTCATCCAAAATTTAATGGTCTTTGTTGCCTGCAATAATAAAGGAGATCCAATAAGCAATATCGGCGCTAGGGTGGTCACAACATTATTTATTGATTTTTCAGATGCTCAAGGGCAGCTAACTCCGAAGTCAGTGATGGAACCTTGCCGAAATTCAATCTCTTCCAAGTTTTATGGTTGGTCTTGTTACATGCAAGAATGATAAATATCTATCTAAAAATGAAGGCATTAGAGTGATCACAACATTTCTCACATTACAAGTATATGGGAATTTTTCCATACGCTCAAGGGCAGCTTACTCATAAGTCCCTGGTCAGATCCTGTAGAATTTCAAACTCATCCAAGATTTAATGGTTTTCCTTGTTACATAAAGAATGAAGAAGATCCTATCAAAAATGTGGACGCTAGAGTGGTCACAACATTGTCCATCAAATTTTAAGATACTCAAGGGAGCTAACTCCGTAATAGGTGATGGAAACTTGACGAAATTCAATCCCATCCAAGATTTTATAGTTGTCCTTCTTATCTGATAATATGCAGAAGAACCATTCAAAATTGAAAGCACTTGAGTGGTCACAACATTTCTCCCATTATATGTCTATGGGGATATAACTCAACAGTCTGAGGGCCGATCTTGCCAAATTTCAAACCCATCCGATCCAATAAAAAGGAAGGTGCTAGAGTGGTCACAACATTATTCATTGATGTTTCGGATGCTCAAGGGCAGCTAACTCCTAAGTCAGAGATGGAATATTGCCGAAATTCAAACTCATCCAAGCTTTTATAGATAGTCTTGTTACCTGCAAGAATGAAGAAGATCCATTCAAAAATGAAGGTACTAGAGTGGACAAAACATTTTGCCCATTATAAGTCTATCATACGGGACTTTAACGGACATCCAGGTAGCTGTAGTGCGCTGAAGCGGTAATAGGGAATTTTAATGGAAGGTGTTAGTTTTTATACTATATCTTTTGAAATTATTAAAGCAGAATTCCTGTGCAAACAAATGTTTTACCTAAATATCTTGCGATTATTCTGATATATTTTTTATGAATTTCCCTCTGCAAACTCTTCGTCCTTTTTGATGGTTTTTGATAGAACCCTAATAATGATTAAATTATATAGTAAAACAGGCTTTACAGATCAGCTCATTGGTAGATATTCGGTCATAGTTATTAAAGCATTCAATATATTTTCCCTGTGCAAACGGGACACTATGCTCAGTTCAATTGCGAACAAATTGGTATATTTTTCATACAATTAAAATAAAATTTGATGTAGCCTTTTTAATTTTTCCTGATACAACCCTTTGACATTTTTCACAAGCTTTCCACGATAGTCTATTTTTAGCAACTGTATCCAAGGTAACAACAGGTATTGACCACACATACACTTTAGTAATCGCGTGTCTGTAACTCAGCTTTTTTGAGCGTCAAAGACTGTCTATTTATTTATTTATTTATTTATTTATTTATTCTATAAAATTGCGCTTGATCAGGGTATTCACTGTTTGCATCAATAATATTCTATTAAATTTTAAATAAAAAATAAAAATACCACCCGACTTAATACAGAATGAACTTGCCCAAATGACAAGAGTGGGAAATTCTATTGACTTAAATAGGTTAAGATTCTTCACTTGCTAGTGGCGATAAATTTGGTACAAACAGTGTTGATCCAGATCAGGCCCGAAAAAACGTCGAACTGATCTGGATTCAAACTATTTGAGTGAGAAACGTTGACACTTTGTAGGTATTTCTGTAATTAAAGGATTAGCCTAACATTGAAATATTGTTTCATAGGCCCATTTAAGAAGGGACGGCAGACAACTAGATAGCTGGCAAAATTACTCAGCATGCAAAGAGTTAATTGACAGATTGTTCGAATTGAATGGCTTCAATATATTGCCAATTATATAATGTGAGAATTGACGGAGTCTATTCGGTGTAAAAACTGCGAAAAAATTATCTAAAGAAGAGCCGACTTGTCAGTATCTACTACTCATTAGATCATTTAAACTTTGTTCTTCGGCGTCTGATCAGGGTCTCCACGGTTTCTTATAAAAGGTTCTATTAAAACCTGAATAAAGAATATAAATATCACCATACAACCCTTGGTTCAGAAATGGACTGGTCCAACTTACAAGAGTGGGAAATTGGACTCATTAGCTAATTTAATTGTTCTTCGGCGTCTGAGCATGGTCTCCACGGTTTCTTATAAAAGGTTCTATTAATAACTAAATAAAAAATTTAAGTACCACCATACAGCCCTTGGTTCAGAAATGGACTGGTGCAACTTATAAGAGTGGGAAACTCGGGTAATATTTATATTTCTTAAATTATAAATCATGAAAATACGGCATTAATTTTGTAATATAAATAATTATAATTCGACTGGCACTATTATTTACAAGTATGTTATATCACAATCAGAATCTTGTAATTGTTTTGACTTTTAAGAAACGCCACAGAACTCAGTCACCTCATTTGGGTCTTCTCTGATTGCATTGGATAAGCCGTATTTACCAATAAACCAACACGCCGTATTGGACCCCATGCTGTGTGGTTGCGTGAGGTGATTTGTGTCATCTGGTGATTTTTCCCCCATCCAAAATGGACCCAGATCAGGCACGACAACGGGATTTTTATTGGATTCAAACAGATGGTATATCGTATATCTGAAATTTGTTTTTGAAAAGGTAAAATTAAAAAAAAAAGATTGCAAGAAAAAAAGACGGTTATAAAATAATGTCAATGCTGCGTGTGCATGCATACGCATGCTAATGCTCTCATATGCTCTCATATGATATTTACATATTATCGCATTAGTGATTAATTGATTTGGATCTACACGGTTTTCTGGCTTATCCAACATAATCTTTTATCAGGGGCTTTTGCGCATGTGCGATATACAAATGTTATCTATGTATACCTGTAGACGGATCTTTATTCCCTTTACAACTAAATTCGATATTCCACACTTCTTTCTCTGAGGATCTATATTGTCATAGAAAACAGAGCAGACTCTGATGTAATGCCACCCGTGTTTTCACTGTCAAAGTATCCCATTGAATATCTCACTTTGGATACGTAAACATGTGCGTTAATGAGTGGCATTTGCGCATGTGCGATCAGTACCAGATTATAGATCAATGGAATTGTCCATAAAGTTTGAACGGTTAGGTCAGGACGGCCCATTTTATATATTGAAGGATTTCATAAAAAATATTTCATTTCTTTCTCTGGAGATCGTATCTGTCCTAGAATACAGTGTAGACCCCGATGAAGAGTCGTTTGTGCAGTATTTCCTCTAGGTCTTCACTGTTTGCCATAGTCTCCGTTTACTTCAAATGGATCTGGACAAAATCTTAACAATTTTGTTTCGCAACAATATGTGAGTCTAAAACGACTTTATCATTTGACACACCGGCGCATGAAAAAAGCTGCCACAACGATCATTCCTAGTCCGTTTGGACGCACTGTAACCCTTTGTACATTTGATCAGTGCCTCCACTGTGATATGGTCAGTTTTAAACTGTTTTGATTACCACTCCCATTTGTGGACAGTGGAAATGATTACCACTCCCATTTGTGGACAGTGGAAATGATCAGTTTTCGTGACTGTACACGTCGCGAGAAAACCTGACTTTGCTACCTCCGAACAGCAAAGGTGCAGGACAGAATACGCATCTGCGCAGTCTGATCATCGCCTTTATTTTTCGCTATCTCGTAACTTGCGAAACAGCACGTCCAAAGAATGCGGCGTTTAGACAGGGTCTTCACTGTTCGCGCACACTATTGAATAAATTTAATATCTCGAGCGATGATCAGACTGCAAAAGTTGTGTAGACTCATCTACGCGTCAGAATGCAAGAAAGCGATTTTCTTGCGACGGTAATCAAATTCATTATGAAGTGTCGGGCCTGGTCTATGTCCACGCTGTTTGCTATACAAGCAGTAACTCCACATGTTCTGGTTCGAATTGCCTATCGTAGAGTTATTATTATTTTATTTAAATCAGGGTCTTCACTGTTCGCTCTCAGATGGTTCCTCTAAATCTTCAATAAAATTTAAAAACCGACACCAGCAGCTTTAAAATTTGAAATGAACCCGTCCGATTGATGAAATGGGGAACGTTCATTCGGCTTAAATCTTACTGATCAGGGAGGGCGAAAATACAGCAGATCTCTCTACATACTTTATCAGCACCAAACATAGGTCAACCGATGATCAGACTGTGTCTGTGTACGTATTAGGTAGACTTATCAACGCGTTTTTCTTTATTTGTTATGAAATGTATTAAAATTATAAATGATACTAAATTTATGCTTGTTTTATTTGTACACTCTGATCAATGTTCGATGCACACGCGCAGAAAAATATTCTAATAGTAATGCTACAAATTTTCGATAATCTGTTTCACTATAAAAACATTGTAACTAAACAGTCCAGTGGATTAAACGCCTTAAGCTATGCATGGTTACTATGGCGACTCTGCCACCTGCTAAGGAATTAAAAATACAGGTAGTGTCTTGGCAGAATGAGATACGAACACTCGATGTCCTCAAAAGTCCGACATGGGGGATTTTTCCAGACGCTCAAGGGCAGCTAACTCCACAGTCAAGGGTCCGATCTGGCCGAATTACAAACCCATCCCAGATTCTATGGGTTTGTTGCCTGCAAAAATGAAGAAGATCGAACCAAAAATGAAGGCGCTATCTAGAGTGGTCACAACATTATTCATTGATTTTTCAGACACTCAAGGGCAGCTAACTCCAAAGTCAGTGATGGAATCTTGCCGACAATAAAACTTATCCAAGCTTTGATGGTTGGTCTTGTTGCCTGCAAGAATGAAGAAAATCCATCCACAAATGAAGGCACTAGAGTGGTCACAACATTTCTATGGGGATTTTCAAGACGTTCAAGGGCAGCTAACTCATAAGTCCCTGGTCAGACCCTGCCGAAATTCGAACCCTTTTGAGATTTTACTTTTATGATTGTCCTCGTTACTAGCATGAATAAAGAAGAACCAATCACAAATGAAGGAGCTAGAGTGGTCAAAAGATTTTCCCCTTTATGTCCCTATGGGAGCTATCTGTTGTTATGGAAACCAGAGCTCTGATCTGATCTAGCCAAAAACCTTATGCAGTCAATCCCCTACCCTTATGATGCTTTAGATGATTTGATTACGATCGGCCAGCTGGTCTCAGAAATTTTCATGTTTAAAAGTGTGGACACACGCACGCACTCACGGACGCACAGACACACGGACGCCGGCTCGAGTCCCATCCTATAAGCTCACCCCGAGATTTTGGCTCTGGTGAGCTAACACAATGTCGAGCGATGAAGGCTCAGGCGAGCCTGTAAAAAAGCGCAAACCAGCTAGAGTAGATCCTGCTCGAATGAATATACAGCGTGGACGTGGAGAAATATTTAGGACAGATTTTAGGACACATCTCTAGCCATGCGCGTCTAAAGGAGACCTTTGCAAATATGCGATATTACAGGCATTTAGTTTAGAGTGCGTAACAAAAAACTCATTTCTCAGCCAAAACATATGTTGTGGGTACTCAAAAACCCGTCTCGATGAGATGATTTTTTATCACCCAAAAAGTATGTTTAAACAGACGGGTAAGAAAATATTAATAATAATTTTACACTCAAATTTTTGGTTAATCTAAACCTCTGGATGAGTATTAAAATATCATAATTGTTATGCTTTTCCAATAATACTTACGTAAAGTATTTCCAAGAAGCGGCAGTGCGATTGGTCCTGGTGGTAATTTATACTTGAACTTCTGAATAAGCCAATAGACGAATAGACCAGTCACAAGACCAATTAATACAGTGTTCACAGTGAGAACACTAGATACAAGCTCCAACATGGTCGTGTTGTTAGATCCCTGGAAAAATACATAGACAGTGACAAGACCAATTAATAAAGTGTTCACAGTGAGAACACTAGACATAAGGCCCAACATAGTCTTGTTGTTAGATCCCTTGAAAAACACATAGACAGTTACTAGACCAATTAATAAGGTGTTCACAGTGAGAACACTAGACACCAGGCCCAACATAGTCTTGTTGTTAGATCCCTGGAAAAAAATACACAAACAGTTACAAGACCAATTAATAATGTGTTCACATGAGAACACTAGATACAAGGCCCAATATGGTAATGTTGTTAGATCCCTGGAAAAATACATAGACAGATACAACACCAATTAATAAAGTGTTCACAGTGAGAACACTAGATACAAGGCCCAGCATGATCTTGTTGTTAGATCCCTGGAAAAAACACATAGACAGTGACAACACCAATTAATAAAGTGTTCACATGAGAACACTAGATACAAGGCCCAACATAGTCTTGTTGTTAGATCCCTGGAAAAAAAACACACAAACAGTTACAAGACCAATTAATAAAGTGTTCACATGAGAACACTAGATACAAGGCCCAACATGGTAATGTTGTTAGATCCCTTGAAAAACACATAGACAGTTACAAGACCAATTAATAAGGTGTTCAAAGTGTGAACACTAGACACAAGGCCCAACATAGTCTTGTTGTTAGATCCCTGGACAACACATAGACAGTTACAAGACCAATTTATAAGGTGTTCACAGTGAGAACACTAGACACAAGGCCCAATATAGTCTTGTTGTTAGATCCCTGGAAAACACATAGACAGTGACAACACCAATTAATATTGTGTTCACAGTGAGAACACTAGACACAAGAAGGCCCAATATAGTCTTGTTGTTAGATCCCTGGAAAGCACATAGACAGTTACAACACCAATTAATAATGTGTTCACGGGAAGAACACTAGACACAAGGCCCAACATAGTCTTACTATTAGATCCCTGGAAAACACATAGACAGTAACAACACCAATTAATAAAGTGTTCACAGTAAGAACACTAGATACAAGGCCAAAACTTTTTTGTTGTTAGATACCTGGAAAAACACATAGACAGTGACAAGACCAATTAATGAGGTGTTCACAGTCAGAACACGAGACACAATGTACAACACAGTCTTGTTGTGAGATCCCTGGAAAACACATAGACAGTGACAAGACCAATTAATAAAGTGTTCACAGTGAGAACACTAGACACAATGCCCAAAAAAGTCTTGATATTAGACCCCTGGAAAAACACATCGACAGTGACAAGACCAATTATTAGTCCTTATACTGATAACGATTAGCATCAGCACCAACTTAAGGACATATGCTACTAAAACATTTCACAATGAAATCTGTTCAAAACTTCGCATACGGTTTGTTTTATGCATGGACTGTCAATCTATGAAATTAAAAGGATATTATGCCACCATGCTAAGTTTTAATAATCTCAGCATCTGACATATTTTCTGAACAAATACAGGAATAACCGAAGTCCTAAATATCAAGTTAAAATAGTCAATTTCTTTTTTTAATCTAATTATTGCCAATGACCTCAAAAGTAAGTATGATCAGGAAATACCACAGTCACACACCGCAGACCAAGCCACGGCACAGTGAGGAAGAGCCACAGACCGAAACAAAGACCAACACAGAACACCCACAAACAATAGGAGGTACATTAACAATATATCAACAACAACAGAACCACCTTCTAGAAAATGTACAAATTTATTTGTTATCCCAATCTATGACAAGATACCACAAGATATATATTTTGTAAATTCCTCAAACATAGGATTTGTTTTCTAGAGTAAATCATATATTAAAAAGTTTGACGTTGAAAATCTTATTTTCCTTATTTTATGGACTATCATAATGCCTTTTAGATAAAAGAAAATAAATCGGGGGTCACCGTTCAAATCATCGTTCAGGAGGGCCATATTTAACCCCACACCCACATACAGTGTGTTATGTGCATAATTTTATGCATTTTTGTCTTTTTTCTAATTCGATTATACTAGCATTAAAACGCTAAAAAGGAAGAAAATAAACACACTGAAAAATAGATGCCTGTCCTGGAATCGACCCAGTCCTCTGGTTCCATAGTCCGACGCGCTAACCCCTAGCAGGCCAAAAGGCCAGGTAGTTCAGGGCTCGCGATATTATAAGATAATTCGAGCTTCAGCCACTTTTAGATTTGTGACGAGATTTGACGTTTGGAAATTGTGTACGTGGCTTACTTTCGCTTGACCTACATGTATCTATCTGTCTTGGTACTGAGACACATACTTCGGACACATTTTATTTACTTCAGAAAATGTCATAACGTCGACCTGACATAATAGTATTTGAACACTGTATTGGTCCGAAATTGAAAATGGCCAAAAGACAGGGTAAGTAAACATTCTAAATTGATTTCTCCTTATCCAACGCAGGAATGGTACGCGTGGGAATTAGCCGCATATGTCTTAAATCTTCCTGATAGATTACAGATAAAATTTATACAGTGACGAATCACATGTATAACCCCTTCATTTATACAGTCAGTTGTGGTACTTGATTGTATCGATTCCTGATTGTTACCTTCTTTCTTACTTAACTCAGACAGTGACTAGACCAATGATGGTTAAGTTTGAGAACAAAGACAACCCAGATGAAAACCCGCATAATCACTGATCTACATTATTTGCAAAGATAAAAACTTTAAATTTTTCTGGAATTTTATTTTAAAAAAAATCTGTGATCCCATTGATATGTACAAAGAACCATCACAGATTCATTGTATGAAACCAGATAGTAGCATTCATTATGCATTCATTAGTACACAAAGTGTTAATCGCTTATAAGTTTTAACCCTTAACGCGCCAAGAAAATATGCATCTGAAAATGTCGTCTGCTGAAGTCGTCTGCTGCAAAAAATTGCCTAACTGACAAATTAAGTATAGAAGCAAACAGCGTTGACCCAGAACAGACTGCTCCCATAGGAGCAGTCTGATCTGGGTCCACACTGTTTGCCATAGAGGCTTCTTAAACATTTCAGCAGACGAGAAAAGCAGACAACTTTTGTTGCGATAAGCGCATTAAGGGTTAAGTTTTTGTTGTTCTAAATACATGTACAGTAGACCAAGTTAGCTTGATAACCAAATGAACCAGGTACAACTAGTTCAAATAAAATGACATTCCACTATGTCCAGCTTTGTTTAACTATTAAAGCATAAAGTCCAAATAATTGAACATGCGCAAACAGTGCCACCCTGATAAAATGGAACAATGTGCGGTGTATCAGCATCACCATCATCATCATCATCATCATCATCATCATCATCATCATCATCATCATCATCAGTAATTGTCTCCCTCATCACAATATGGTGGATCTCTCCTGGATCTGTGATGATGTTTGCCATCATTTAAGCCAAACAAAAAGCCATGAGATAAATAATATCGAAATAGTTGACAGACATCATTTAAAGCTGCATAGTCTGTAACTTTTGATATTTTAATTTTAGAACTAATGTTTCTATTTTTCAAGAACACAGCGAAAAAAAACCCGGAAATTCGGGTATACATTTTACCATTTTCGTAAATCTCAACAAATTATCAGTATCAAAAGAACAGTATTTATGTTAATATAATTATTGGAGGGACGCAAATAATTACCAACAAGAGAAAAACACACCTGTTTTAGAAGATAATTCACTTTACCGTGCAGTTTTCAGCTATAGTGAACAGATTTATTGTGGAAACATACCTTAATTCTACTCTTACAAATGATTTAAAAACAAAATAAAAAAAAAATCGAAAAAAGTTCATAGTTGCAGACTTAGTCTTTCTAAACTGTCAAGCGTATGGTTAACTGACAATCGGTCGGGTTAAGATTTTCGTCTGAAAAGGGGAAGATGGTTCTTTGTCACTGGTTCAATAAACGAAGTGGTCTGAGTATCTTTAATGTCCTTTGCAAACTTTACATAATGCTTCTGGCCAATGCGAACTAACTGATTCATGGCATCATTAACACAGCTGTCTGCTATCTTTTTTTGTATCAAGCGGGTACAGGTCAGCTGACTCCTCATCGACGGGATTCACTAATTGTATCTTCGGTTTGTTGACTTTAGCCAATAAATCTTTCTGAAAAGAGGATGTCTCCTCATGGTGTTTCTTAAACTTTTTGGGTTTTTTTTCCAGAGTTAAAGTCGAAGATTCTCCAACAAGCCTACTTATTACTAGTTCAACAACCAATTACCATCTAAGGGCTGCTTTATATTTATATTCAGTTATGCCAATAGTACCTACGTCACCGTTACTTTTATGACTACGCTTTTTTGCTTGTAGGCTTGATTTTTGACAATCACACAGATTTTTTTTCAGTTTGCCGAATAGTAAACTGATCTGTGTTAATTTTGTTTATACACCAGGATATATTTGTTCTAGGACAAGCATGTCACGAATATTGACCATACTTCATAATTGGGCCTCGACGCGAGAAAACCTGTCTTCAGGGTGTTGCGAACAACACAGGCGCAGACCAGCCTGCGTATCCGTGCAGTCTGATCAGCGCCTTTGTTATTCGCGTTTTGGAAAGTACCATATCTAAACTTGCTACAAGCGAAATTACAGTTTTCTAGCTGGCCTCTGTAGCTGAGGAGACTGGTTTTAGTCTGGCTTTGTTGGAAACCCCGAAGACAGGTTTTGTCGCGGCGACGCCCATATGATCAAGGGCAAAATATGGGATGAGTTTAGAATGTGTTTCTCTATCCACCTAAAAGAGAGCGAGCATGAACGGGAAATTCCACAATCACAAACCACATACCAACTAACGGCACCGCAAGGAAGAGACATATAACACTTACAGCCACAGAACAGCATAAACACAATAAAAGTCAAGCAGTCCCAAAAGACTATGACTACGACAATGTTTTCTTGAGTCTGTGTAATGCTCGCCGTAGCGCCGCCAAGGATAAATGTCTGAATTCTGAGGATACGTTAGTACTCTCTGAAGATGACGTTGAGAAAGCCGTCGACAGTTTGAATACTGGAAAGTCCAGCGATGAATACGGTCTATGTTCAGAACATTTTAAGTCAGGAAATCAGAACTCATCCCTGTTATCACACAAGTGTTCAACAAAATATTGTCAGATAAGAAAATTCCCTCAGTCTTCAAAACTGGTTTGATTATCCCTGTTCCAAAGAAAGGAAAAGATCCAAAATTACTTGAAAACTACAGAGGAATTAATTACTGTGACATCTATATTTGGTAAACTATTTGAGTACACTTTACGCTGCAAACTTGAACTCACACAATCTGATATGCAGTTCGGATTCACAGAAGGACTTTCTCCAATGATGGCGAGCCTATTGGTCAGCGAAGCTAAGGCAGAATCATCGCAACAGAAGAGTACAGTGTACATGGCCACTTTAGATAGCCAAAAAGCATTCGATGTTGTTCATCACAGTATATTACTCGATAAACTTTTTAACAAAAACATCAGTGACAACGCCTGGCTCGTGATAGAAGATCTTTATCAAGATATTACTTTGAAAATTAAATGGTTTGGAGGTTTGAGTGACAGTTTCCCAATTAACCAGGGTGTACGACAGGGAGGAATACTTTCTACCGATCTGTATAAGGTATATATTGACCCACTTATGAATGTTCTTAAGTCAAAACGTCTAGGATTAAAAGTTGGAACAGTATACATGTATGTTGGTTGTCCAGCATGTGCAGACGACGTTGCTTTATTGGCCTCATTGGGCAAAGAACTACAGTAAATGTTAAGGGAAGAAATGATATATGCACGTAAAAACAGATACAAAATACATCCTACAAAGACCAGCATAGTAGTACTTTCTAATAAAAATCCAGATAAAGACTGTAAGTGGTCATTGGGTGATAATACTGTTCATTTGTCAGACACTGCTGTCCACCTAGGAATCAACAGAGCAGGAAAAAAGGAATCTTCAATAAATGTGAAGGAACGCATAAGCTTAGCCAGGAGAACCTCATATTCTTTGATGAATACAGGACTTCAAGGTACAACAGGACTCAATCCAATGACATCATATATCATATACAAAGCATACGTACTTCCACGTTTGTTGTATGGCCTTGAAACCTTATCACTTACCAAGGGACAACTAGAGCAGCTATCGAAGTACCACTTACAGACTCTTAGAAACATTCAATCTCTCCCACAGCGTACATCAACTTCGGCAATGTTACTACTTTTGGGTGCGCCCCCATTAGAAGCAGAACTCCATAGAAGACGCTTAAGCTTAGCCATCGGTGTCATAAATAGTGAAAATTCTACAATAAGACTGCTGGTACAGAGACGGTTGGCATGTTCTTATGACAATAGAAACAGTTTCTTTTATGAATTGGCAAAGATTCTCCAGAAGTACGAACTTCCGTCCCTGGGTCAGCTGTTCTGCAGTAATTTTACTAAACTCCAATGGAAACACATGTGCACAAAAGCCGTAAATACATTCTGGACTAAGCAACTTGTGAATGACATTAAAACTAAGAAATCCTTAAAAAACTTATCAGTCAATAACCTACGTGTTGGTACCACGCATTTAATATGGAGAACAGTGGAAACCTCGGTCACAGATGTCAGGAAGGCAGTAGTTAAAGCGAGAATCCTCACCGGTACATACATTCTTCAAAAGAATCGACAGACATTCAGCTCTGGAACAGTAGATGCAGTTTGTCGGCACTGTTACCTGGAGGACGAGGATCTACTACATTTAACATCGAGGTGTCACGCCTTCTACAACATACGTTCCAATACTATTGGTCATCTCAGGGACATTATTGTCACTCACACAAATATAAATACGTGGAATCAGTACTTTGGTAATTGGACATTTATCCTTAAGACTTTAGTGTGTGTTGAGTCAGCTGTCAGATTGCTGCCAGACCTAAGGAACGCCTGTGTATCCATTGAGACATTATCAAGAGACTTCTTCTATAAAATCCATATAAGTAAACTACAGTGGGAGAAACCGAGGGATAATGGCCGCCCGTACCTATACGACAGTCTGTACATAAGTTGTTTTTCAGCGGCAGCTGTCTATAATCAAATTTACTCTGAATTATCCACCAATCAGAAACAATAATCAAATTTACTCTAAATTATCCACCAATCAGAAACAATCTTACATCTGCAAGTCTGCTATCTATGCTCATTGAAACGGACTATCTAAATTATCCACCAATCAGAAACAATCTTTCATCTACAAGTCTACCATTGTCTTGCGCAGGCGCGATACTATAGATACTAAACAGTATTTGCTAAAATGCTTCCGGTCGTTGACAAGGGCAAGTCTGCAATCTATGCTCATTGAAACGGACTATAATTTCAAGAAAATCACAGCAGTTTTCTTCGGGTCCTGTTTAAAATAATTCCATTCTGTCTGGAATTGCCTGTTTATAAACAAAACGCAAAACTTTTTCAACATAATCACCTTTTGTTTGAAATATGTTGGGGCTATTTGTTTTGTAGTATCCGGTAGTGATGGGCCGAGTTGGTTTGGGCTTCCGATTGCGACAATTGATTGTAAAATGACGCAATCGACTGTGATCGGTTTCCAACCTTAGTCTACAGGCTGTGCTCAAATCTGCCTGTTACGATCTCCATATAAACCATTTCATTTTGCGGTGAGAAAACACAGTTTTTTTCTGTGTTTATAAAGCATTTTTCCCAAGTCAAACGTGATCGGTAAAGCAACACAATAACCTACGAAAGTTCCAAATGGAGCGTCTGTGGTTACCGCCGTACGATTGGATAAAATGTCTGCTGTTCCAGTTATTGCACCCGAGTATTTAAAGCCGATTCTGAGGTTACCGCTACGATTGAATAAAACGTCTGCTATTCCAGTTATTTCACCTGCGTATTAAAAGCCGATTCGTACCGATGTCAAACAGAAAGAATACAAAAAAAAGTTCTTTTTCTTCCCGTTTCAGTTCATCCCTTGGGTGATAGGGTATTATCGAACTATTTAGCAAGTAAAACCCTTCATTTCAGACCAAAAAAAGCCTGGAGCTTTTATTTAATTTTTTCCGTAATGGTGGTGCATTTATCGGAAATGTTGTACGTCAATGGGCGTAGACAGTATAGCTATAGTGCGAATCATGTTTACTGTCGTCGCCCTGGGCCCGGCCACGTGTTAAATTAACGGTACCGGCAGCCAACTCACGACAGTAAACAAGAAACGGATTATAACATTCAGCATTCAGCAAGAAACATCTTTTCTTAACAGTTTGATTAAGATATATATTGGCAAAAAGTTAGCCCAAAACAGAGCACAGAGGATGACTCTAATCCAGCAGGGGAAGGTGTAAAGTGCTTTGACGGCACGTTATCATGGGCTGTGCTTCAAAGTATAGAAAGGAGATGAAGTTAACAATGAGTTGTGTTCGAGACTCTAGTCCAATAAGTTTAACTAAGGTCAGGATCAAGATGCTCATGATTATGTATTATAGATGTAGTCTGGCAGCCAACATTTTCGAAACAGTCGGATTCTGTCTAGTCAAAATGTGTTTGAAGTGTTAGTATTTTTTTTATTCCTTTACATGTACCATAAAA
Source organism: Loripinus fragilis (assembly GCA_964019695.1). Lineage (NCBI taxonomy): Eukaryota > Metazoa > Mollusca > Bivalvia > Lucinida > Lucinidae > Loripinus > Loripinus fragilis. The sequence continues at coordinate 2,085,618 of OZ026529.1, forward strand.
GCACAAGCTTAATTTTAATCAACATAAGAAATAACAAATAAAATGCTGCAAACAAAAACATATACTGAATGTAGCTAAGCATGTGTGATCACTTATAAAAGGTATAGGGAATGGATTGTACTATCGATAGCTAGTTGGTTTAGTCTTTCCGATTCTAAACCGATAATTGATTGTGATTTTAAACCGATGGCCCATCACTAGTATCCGGCTCAGCCCGGGTTCACCCATTTCACCCGGTTGTGTCTAAAAGCTGTAATTAAACCGAATTCGGCCGAACCTACCGAACTTACCGAATATTCACTGTTTTAACCTATTGATTATAGGTTTGTGATTTTCTTTATATCCCTTTAAGTTTTTGGCCAATATCTCTGTATCCTTAAAACCCCTTCCAGTGCCTCACTAAGAATAAAGGTGTCGTCGAGTTGTCTCATAAAGTGTCAGCGACATTCCGGTATATTTCGGTATGTTCTGCCACCAAGTTTCTTTGTAGTAACTATAAATAGCCTACGCCTGTAGATAAATACAACAGTCTATATACAGATGCCAGATTAATATCATTACAAGGTTAGCTTTTAAAACAGCTTAGTACCCTCGCATGGAGTTTTACAGTTATTAAAGAAGAACGTTTATAGGGGAGACCGGGGCTAGTTCGGCCTCGGGGCATGTTCGGCAGAGACTATATTAAGCATGTAAACTAAGATATGGGGCCGGGAAACATATTTGGAAATTACTTGTGACGAGTTTGTCTACATGAGTAGGCCTACACAATGACTGCATTGTTGAAGGGTAGATTGATATTGTACCAGAAAACTCGTTTTCTTGCATGATTAGTAAATTTTTCATAGTAATTTCTACTTTTAATTCCTTTCTTTCAATCTTTACTGGTTTCGCTCATACTTGAGCATTACACCAGAGATTGCGAATTTGGAAATTTTGATAAAATAAAAAAACAAAAACAACTCAAAACCAAATCAAAAACAACACAAAAAACACAAAAAAACTTTTGGCTGAATTTTTGTTTAAGTAAGGAGTGCCCTAAACTCCTCTGTGAACTGGGTATTGGCCACAGAAGGAGACAGACTATTCCAATGTGGAATAGTTCGGGGGGAAAAGGAAAATTCTTCAGGGCATCATTGTATGTCTGGTGTCTGCGGTATTGAGCACTATGTGATGATCTCGTAGTTTTCGAACGGTGAGCAGGGGTCATATACTTGTCTTTTTCAATAAACACAGCTCCACAATGAATCTTGTGAAAGAGAAACAAGGAGGACTGGTCCCTCCGGGCCTCAAGAGATGGCCATTCAAGCTCATCAAGCATTACGCAGACACTACTCGTGTTTCGCCATCTCCTGCAGGTCCAGCGGGCTGCTGTCCTCTGAACTTTCTCAATCTGATTGTTCTGAAGTTTCGAATGAGGGCTCCAAATGGGTGCTGCATACTCTAGTTAAGGCCGGACCAAAGTTTTGTATGCAACTTCCTTAGTACTCCTAGGTGCAAAAGCCAAGTTCCTGTGAAGGAAACCAAGTGTCTTAGTTGCTTTGGAAGAGATTTCTGAGACATGTTGACCTCAATCCATGTTATCAGTAATGGTGATATCAAGGTATTTTGCCAACTGAACATTTTCCAAAGTTTGATTGTGTAGTGAGTAGTCGAAGAGAATTTGTTTGTGATGCTGATGCCGAGTCACTCTCATTGAGTGATATTTGGCTACATTAAATTTCATTTGCCTATCGGCTTCCCACTGTCCTAAGCTGGTGAGGTCTTCTTGCAAGGCCAAACAATCCTGCAGTGAATGTATATTCCTATACAGGACACAATCGTCTGCGAACAGGCGAACAGAAGACCTGATGTTATCCAGCAGATCATCTATGATGATGAGGAACAGGACCGGACCTAGGACCCATCCCTGGGGCACACCAAATAACACTGGGACTGGATCTGAGGCTTGGCCATCTAAAACAACTTGTTGAGTGCGCCCAGAGAGCCACGAGTTGATTCACTTGTGGGTGGATCCTCTAATCCCATAATAATACAATTTGTGAAATAGCCTCCTGTGTGGAACCTTGTCAAAGGCCCTAGCAAAATCCATTATGATTAAATCTGTCTGTTTGTGCCCACGATTCACAGCCCCATTCAGGTTGCTGATGATGTTGTGAGCAAACTGGACCAACTGGGTTTTGCAAGACCTCTGACTTCGGAAAAGATGTGTTAAGATTCTGATTTAAATTCTATATTTTTTATTACGAAAGGATTATGTGCTTTGATATAAAAACATTGTTAATTTCTTCTCCTGCATCTTAAAAGGAGCTGTCACGTGATATTTGGAAATAGTCTGTCAGGGGCAAGTTCGGTCCATAGCCAAACTTGCTCCACACTTACGAAAAATACATGCCATTATTATTATTACTATTATTTTCTATTTTATTTTGTTTTTACACTAAAACGAGATGTATTCAAATATTGGAAAGAAATAAGTTAAAAAACCTCTAAACCCATACAAACCTAGCGCCTTCCTCTGGGTCATTGGTACACAGTAAAGACCCAGATCAGAGATAACAGAGTGAGGATTCTGTTCATGGTCTCCACTGATTGTTTACAGGTTATAAAATTTGATGAAAGTTACTACCCAATAGCCCTTTGATTCCAAACTGGTTCGTCCGATTGATAAAAGTGGGACATTTTATTTGGCATTAATGGGTTAGGCAGGCCTAAGAGCAATTCAAGGAATAAATTGGCCCAAAAAGCAAGACGATAACTCGAACAATTTAATACGACATTTTAAGCCAAATATTTGTTCAATTTGTATTCCTAAGAACCAACTTGGATATTCCATATGTTAGGTTAATGTCGTTACATATTCTTGGCCCTTTGCAATTCCAACTACAGAAGTTTGACTGTATAATATTGGCCTTTGTCGAACTTGCCCCGAGGGGTGGCCGAACTTTCCCCATTGCGGGGCAAGTTCGGCCACCATAACCTGATCTCCTTAAATGAAGATAACCCTTTATCGTATAGAGACACATGTTGTGGGTTTCCGGGACTGGTACTGCCCTATTGTGCCTTACTTAAATATATAGGTTTCATAGACCTAGATTTAATAGTCTTTCGAAAACTGTACATTTTCTTAAATGGGGCCGAACTAGCCCCGGTCTCCCCTAGTGTTTTTATATTGCATTTGCCGAAGCCACTATTTTCAGTGTTTCAAGCTATGGGTATTTTTGTTTTAGTTAACGATTTGTATATAGGTGATCCATTGGAAGCAAATTAAACTCAGGAAATATGCATATTCCAGTAAGACTCTGCTCATAAACACACTGAATAGTGGTAGAGTTAACCTCCGCCCCAACCGTATTCCTCAATCGAAGTCAATGCACATAATGCCTAGGGGGCATATTGTAACTGACCCATCTACATTTAGTTATTTCATTACTTTAGCCTAGAAAATCCGAAGGTTCCACGTTTGATCTGGATTCAAGCTCAGTGGTAAGGCAGTGATTCATTTACAATTTTTGGCTTATGGGTCCTGGGACTCGCTGGTTCCCATATCAATGAGTCCCAACTGCAAACTTATGAGTCCAGAACACTATTTTAATGACAAGTCTGCAATACTATTGCATCCTGGGACTCGCTGAAATAAAAACTTTGCATCCCAGAGACAAAATTATGCGCAAAAGATACAGGATGCGCAGGTAACAAAATCACTGGTCAGGTCTCTAATTGGCCTTTTCGTTTTTAGAAGCAATCCGGATTCCAAAGTTTATCAGCAATGGTGGAATTTTGGAAGTAGCTTGATCGACGGGGAGTTTGAGAAAGAACAGTAAAATACACTGCTGCTGGGGAGTAATCAACTTGCTTATGGAACAGGCCCGAATCGAACACTTTTAATCCCTTTATTTAATATTAAATATGAAATATACAAAATATACCATAACTCCAAACATTCTTAGTTATGAACTACTTATAACACTGCAATAGTGTAACAGGGGCTTTGAAACCTACGCAGCCAGATCATTGCTTAAACTCACACTTCTCTTTTACAATACAACTCCTCCACCAACTGACTTTCAAGACTGATTACAAATTTTCACCATGTCCCTACAACAGGTTTACAATACACTTTATCCCTTTAATCTGCAAAAGACATCTTTCACATACTCTGAGTCAAACTTTCACGTTGGCAACCTTCAATTTTTCACCTCATCCAATCAATCAACATCTAACACTGGTCTTTTGTGCATAAAAAACAGCTTCCAATTACAGCAGGACTTTAAATGTATGTTCTCCTTTGAATGCCGCTGAATATCTTTTTTAAAGATATTTCTTGTTAGAAGTTGATTTTAAAACAGTGACGTTTATTGCATGGTTTTATTGAACTTTGAACTTTTAACCTAATTTTATCAACGTTCCTACCTGGAGCGGTGCTCCTACCAGAGGAGGATTATACCTACGACAAGACAAGACAAGGCAACATGCTCTCTCTTCCTCCGCCAGATTATTGCAAAACTAGAAAAACACGAAGTACTGCACATGCAGGGACCAACTACCCATCATCCCAAAAAATCATTGGAGCACCAATCATTAATTAATCAACAACAGCAACAGAGGGTGTGGAAATAGTAGAATTTTCTACTTGTCCAGGGACAAGTAAAAAGCCAAAATGTAGTTGTCCATAGAAAATGTTATATACTTGTCCAAAAGAACAAATTAGCTTTTACCTTAGAGTGATTAAACAATTAATTCTTTCAAAAAGAGTATGAAACCAGATATATCAACTCTTGTAAACAGTATGGATCCTGATCAGCTGGCTTCTCTTGTAAACAGTGTAGATCCAGATCAGCTGGCTTCTGAAGAAGCCAGCTGATCGGGAACCACACTGTTATCAATGCAAGATGTGAGCTCGTAATAATTAATCAAAATACGAAATACAGAATTGTATTAACTTAATACATTTGTACTTGTCCAAGGACAAGTAAATAGAAATTTTCAACTTGTCCTGGATGAAATAGGACCAGGTTGATCAAGTCGGGCATGGTATTTCCACTGCAACAGAGCCACCGCCACTAGATGGGGCAGCCAGCTAATGTCACCATGGTTGGAATGGGATGGGATGGGGGCTTCAATATATTTAACTAGCCAATCTAAGGTTTAGCAAACCATTTTCTGTTTACAAGCTATGTTTTAACAGAACCAATAAACTACTCATAGAAATGAAACATAGTGTCAAAACCTGCTTGAAACAGCAAAACAAACCTAAATTGAAATGAATATTTAAATGAGCTGCTGTGCACATAGTATCAAGTATAGTTTGGCAAATTCTAAGCCTTACTGACAATCTATATTGACCACAGATAACGATTTGATTAATTTTTGAGACTATTTTACTGATTTGGGGAATAAAGGAATAATTCATTTATATCAACACACCAACGAGTTGGCCATTCGGCGGCTAACAACGAGAGTTAGTTACTGATACGATTAGAGGTTCTAGTCTATTCATTTTCAGCATAAAGGAAATATATTTTTCTGTCATCATGATCGAGTTCTGATATCTATACAGAGTTGAATTGGATACAATTAAAACCTTATTCTACCGTTGAAAAATGTGCAGTTATCATTTTTGACAATGGAAAAATGCAAAAGAAATAAAATTGAATCGCGAAATATCGGTTTTGCCATAAGACACTGAGGGACAAAAGCTTGAATGTGACCCCCATGCCATGACGAGACGTCACATCTTTTAACGTTACGCCACAAAGTGATAACGTCTTGTGCCAGACGCCAACTGTCACGTGCATCGTCGCGCCTTTGAAAGAGGCAATCACAAGTTACATACTGTATAGGAACAGGCCTAATGATAGATATCCAGCAGGGACGTCAATGACCATGGCGCCTTCAAACTAGCTTGAATGATTATTTTACAGCTAAATCAATGTGATTTCCTAATACTTAGAGTGGGTTTTACTTTAAAGTCGGCTTTTACTCACATGAGTACTGACTCTTAAGAATATCGTATACTGTGCTATCCTCTCAGAACAAATTGGTTGGTTGCCCATTATAGTCGGGGAACCAAGGTAAGAAACATGCTAACCCTTGCACCAGAAAGGTATCGAGATTGATTTTGTATGGTTGCAAAAGTAATTCTATGGTGTATCTGAAACCACTGCATAGCAGACTCGATCGACTTGCACAACACCAGAGCAGTACATTTTCTACGGAAGCCCAGCAAGAACATGTGAAAATATTATTTTTCGAAATGTCATATATTTTTATCAAAAAAGATCGAGACTGAAAAATATTGGGTTTAAGGCCATTTCACATATACACCGAAACCGAACCGAAAAAAAAATGCCTTAAACCCTATGAGCGCTTTCACATATGCGCCGAAACCGAACCAAAACCGAACGCCGAACCGAAGACGAGCACGATTTTGATTTTTTTTTCGGTTTCGGTGGCCGAATTTCAGCAAAAACGACAGGTAACTTTTGATAAAATCAGCACATACACAGACACGTACGTTGTATATAACTTATTAATCATGAAAGCCATTGATGGATTGTCCAGCGAGACAATTGTGCGATTATTTTACAAGCACAATCCTATTGACTACAGAATTTAGAGGGACAATACCCAGAGCGACTATAAAGACCACGAACCTAATGCAGTGACATGGAACAATTTGTATTTTAAAGGTATTTTTGCTATCTGAGAGGGAAATTAGTCCAAATTATACAGGCATTTTCTTAGATTTCGTCCACGGATTCGGTTCAAATGTGAAAGGTCTGCCGAAAACGAAACGATGCAATTCGGTGGCCGTTACGGTTTCGGTTCGGATTCGGTGTATATGTGAAACAGCCCTTATATAATACACCGACATCCATGTAGACCCCAGAAGCAGTGGTTGTCATTTAAGAATACAGCCTATTGATTTTTAAAGCATGTAGAATAGGACAACCCGATTTTGAAATTAAATCTATAGATCTCTTTCCTTCAAATGTAATTAACCATGCATTTATTGACAAGAAATGTATTTGATAGTTATTTATACACTGTTTAGAATAACATCTCATAAAAATTTGCGTGCTTACATATTCCATTTTATCCTCCCATAGAAGAGGTCTGCATTGCATATTTTATTTTACATAAATTTATAAATTTTAAATTGTAAGCGTTTAACACTGCATACAGTTAGACAGACGTTTAGCGCATAATTTAGTATAATTTATTTTTATTTTCTATGAAAATCTAGAGAAGGTGGCTAAATAGTAAAATATGACTCCACGGAAAGGAGATCTAGCGATAAGGCGTATACTTTCCCTAGTTGACATGATTACAAAACCTAAATTTTGAAATTGCCCTAATGTTTTTAAAATTGGTCTGTTCCGGTAGTAGAATTTACATAGAAAGCATCAAAATAGGTTTCAAAGCGATTCATCATTTACAAAACCGTTAAAACTTGCGCCTTCTACTCCCACCCCTCATTTTACGTCTTTAGACTGGGTGCCGTTTAGACGAGAGTTTTAGTAAATCCTTTGCAGGTGTTCAAAAAGTAAAAGTGCTAAAATATTAAGGATATAAGTGCCCTTCATTTTCTAAACTTCGCGGTGTTCCTTCTGCGCATGCGTACGAAATATACTTAAAATTGTGACGTTTGTCATTGAAAAGATGAAACAGGCGTCTTTCAGTTTGTTTTTAGATGCTTTCCCCCCCTAGACCCAAGATGCCCTTTGGACAATTAAATGTTGCTATACAAATACATAACATATGTAAAGGGCGTCTTGGGTCTAGGGGGGAAAGGGGTTGTATAAGCGAAAGAAGACATTAAATATCTGACAAAAATAGACCACTTTGCAAGATGGTCGTTTTTATTGTACATCAACTGTATAAATAGTTTTACTGTACATAGCGTGATAGGACGATTGGTACCCTTGTTTAACGGTCTAGTTCCCATATATGTTACTGAATAACAAACACAGTTGATGATCGAAATAAATTCCCATTCAATAAAAAGTAGAGTTATTACATGCATTAAGGAAATCCCGTTTTAAATATACAAATTCGGGGGCAATGGTGCACCGACGGCCCGTCTATATATATTTGTTTAATGTGCCTAGTTCTCCAGTCGTTATTTCATCAAAACAAAACGAACGTCTCGTTTAGGGAGATTGCTCGCCTTATCGCTAGAAATTCTTTGATACTTAGTAATAAAGTCTCTGCCAGCTGGCCTGTTGTTAGATACTATAGACAACTAAAGAAAAAAATTATCTCATAAATGACATTTATCAAGATTTAAAGGACATTTATCTTCCATATTTATAACAGCTTTGATACAGAGGGCCATGTTTTTTTCCTGCTGTGTACAAGAGTGTCTTTTAACAGTGGTAAAATAAAGATAGAAAAGCTCGTGTAACCATTATTATAATCATAAAACCCCTATCTGTCTCCGTTTGGAATGCAGAAATGTTATCACATAATATTTTTAAAGAAAAAAAAAAAGAAATCCCAAGTATGACTTTTAGAGACTACATTGGTGCACATACGACTGCTTAATATACCATCCTCTTTCAAATGCATTTGATAGTGTCGACCTCCAGATAAGATTGCGCAATGGAAAATTAATTTTGTTATTTCTCAACCAAAGCATATTGTGTGGGTAATCAATTTTTTTTTTAAATTAAACTGTTCTTCTGAAGACCAAAACACACGTTTTTAACTGATTGATAAGGAGAAATATTCACAATTTCTACGCTATGAAAGTTTGCTTAACTTTACCTATGCGGCATACAAAAATGCATTCTTCCGCGAAATGCAAGTCTGGCCTCATTGCTATACAGTGGTTTCATACCAAGCACTATTTTGACTATCAGTATACAAAATTCCAACTGTATACCTCTTGGGTGCACTTTTTGTGTTTTTGCGCGATAAACGACTTAGGTTCGCTGACTATTAGGTGTGCCTATTTCATATTATGCATTAATATGTAAATCAGATAATTTGCATATTTGAACTTTATACAAAAGGGCAATTATTTAGCTTTAATTTGATTCTATAATGACAAGATACTGAGATCTGATCAATTTACATGTACCAAATACACGCCCCATAATCTATCTTTTTTTTTTGCGGACATCTTGAAGCGCCGTATTTGTAGTGGCCAGGAATCGTTTTGAAAGTGTGCCATGTAAAGAACATATGGTGTAAAGTTCATGCTTGAATCATCAAGAGAAGATTTCCTCAAATTTGCTTACTAAGCAGCTCCACTAACAATGGTATATATATGTTATGACAAAACTAAGTCCACCATACGTACTTGAGCTACCGTTAAAGGTCACTTAACAGTTTTCCCATAATAGCAATCCAGAGTTGGCATGTACAAAGAAAATGACAGAGATAAAGACTGTACTATATAGCTGCGAATGCACATTTAAAGTGATTTTACGCATATGCCACAACTGCATAGATCCAGATAAGGAAATTTTATGAGCATGAAATTTTAATTATTCTTACCCATCAACTTAAATATGTGTTTTGGGTGCTCAAAAGAAGTGCTCAAATGAACCGTCTCATAGAGACGGTTATTTTGAGTACCCAAATTATATGTTTTAGATGAGAAATAAAGAAAATAGTTTTTCAATACGCACTCTAATCTGGAGACCTGAACAGAGTACCAAAATCTCACAGACTGGCTCACTGCCATGTAGACACGTGGCGTCAAAACAACGTTGTATTAACGTCGAACATGACGCCGCATCGACGTCGATACAATGTTGTTTAAAGGATGTTTGCCTGCTGAAGGCCAATGATTAATGAAGTATTTCATTGCCTTTCATTAATAATCAGATGATGGAAATCTATGCCCCCACGGGGTTTTGGGGATCTGGAGGAATGGCTATTTATTTTCAGGGAGTTCGGGAGCACTGGTAATTATTTAAGGGGAGCTAGGGAGCAAGCTCATAATTTTGGGGATTTAGGGAGCCTTGCCAAAAAGCAAAAAAAAAAAAATAAATAAAAATAAAAATAAAAAAAAATAAGGAAAAGCCTCCATTTTGTTTGATTTTTAAAAAAAATTCTTCTGCTTCTGGGGGGCTAGACCCCCCTTGTAAATTCTAAAAGTATTTACTTTCGTACTAACATGCTTATCTTTATTGATCTGAGAGAGGAATATGGCAATTACGTTTTCTTGTTGATTTTTTCCCTTAAAATTGTTGATTTTTAGGTTAGTAATAACATACTTTGGGACGCCCCCAGATTGCACCAGATCACACCATTTTTGTAAAAAAAAATCGGGGGAGCGTACCCCCGGACCCCCCCCCCCCTAGCAACAGTGTGACTACACATTCTTACCCGGCCACCTACACACCTGCTATGTTATTATCTTTTTAGGTAATTAGCCCTTTTTAAAGGAATTTTTGAAGAATGATTATCAGATATATACTTACTTGATTTAACTGAAGTTAAATAAGCCTATAGGCACATATTAACAAACAATTGTAGAAAAGACTTTTAAAGTTAAATGCTTTTACTAAAGTGTCTAGAAAAATTTAGTTTAAGGTGTTGGTAAAAATCAGCCCCTTTTCCCAAAAGGAAAATCGAATGGTATGTCTCTAAACCTCCAAGCCTACTTTACCAGGTACAGCAACAACAATTTGAGGATGGCCTCATACTTTGAGCTATATATAATAAAATTCATTGAAATTAATTATATGTCATGCATTTCATGGCTTTTATATGTCAAAGACCTGTCTTTACATGTATAAGACAAAATATTAAGTGATCATTAAGACATGCGCTCTTATATACCTTCATAGTTTTGAAGTATGTGATTTTAAATGTACGGAAAGATAAATACATTTTAGGGAGAATTGGCTTATATGTTTGGGGGTTTGGGGAGAAGCTTGACTATTTTAGGGATTTAAGGAGCGAAGGCAAATACTTTTAGGGAGACAAGTACATTATTTGCAGGAAACGGGGAGATCAATGCATTATTTTCAGGGATCACGGGAGCACAGACCCTCCTGGGGGGCCTCATCTATCTAGCTAGCCTTTGTAGCTGAGCAGACTGGTTTAAGCAAGACCTGTGTTGGAGGATGTAAGCCTATAAGTCCGGGCTACAAGTAACCATATCTAATGGTACTTTGGTTTGTTTTGTGGTTTAACCTGACAAGATATTTTACTATGTTTTCTTATCGTGTTCTAATCGTTGAGTAACTTCTGTCACAAATTTGACCATTACGTTACTTCTGCGGGAGAGAAAAGAAAAAGCAATGAAAATATAGGTGAGCACGGAAGAAAAGTTATAGGAAAGGAAAAAATTTAGAGAAAGTTTACCAAGCTGCCTTCGCCCCTTCAAGTAAAACCAATCCGGCTACCGTAGCGGCCCCTGGGTATGATCCCAACAGGCATAGCTCCATCATTAGGGTTTACTCACAGCCTGACCTGATATGCTTAGAACATGTATGAAGAACCTTCCTTCACACATGTGTATATAGTTTAACACAGTGCGACTATGCTCAAGATTGGGTCCAGCACTTTTTTTTGGAAGATGAAGATGATAATACGGCCTTGCCGAGACAGTCAGTTTTCCCTGGGCAAGCTTAACTGCTAGACTAAGCGGTCAACCAGTACACAGTGCATATACGGACCGCATAAAAAATAACTCCGAAAGCAAGAGCACACCGTACAACCGGCTGCTTAGATGACAGGTTACTAACAATGATGACAGATATGGGATTTTATGTCCCATGAAGGGTAGGTTATAATTTTAGGTTGGCAAAATTGTTAGAGAAGCCCTCTGGTACTCTGTGGTGGGTGAGTACACATGTTAGTGTTGAGAGATCCTACAGAAACAAGCTGACGTTATATCTCTCACAAATAAAGCCACACTTGATCATCATTTCAGAGGTTTCCCGAGAAAAGTCACAAAAAACGGTTATCTGTTCAGGTTGTGTGTCTCTCCGTCATAGTCTGCTGTCTGTACTTATATACATTAAAACTACTATCATTCAGCTACATTTCTGCCAAATTTGAAGCCGCAGTTTGATTTTATAAAGTTTTTGGAGCCCATCAAAGATGACAGGTAGGGGAAAAATGGCTGCCTTTGTCAACAGGTAAATTTTGAAGTGGCTGTTTTTGATGACAGGTCATGATTTTTTGTGGCTAACATTGATGACAGGTCATAATTATAGAAAGTTACTTTAAATCAACATATTTCTTCAGCCTTTGGTCTCAACTGAGAGCATAAATCATCTTCCATATTACATTCAGGTCAAAATAATCTTATATGCCAGTTGGCTAACTGATATTGAACATAGTTAAACAGTCTTAATCCAGATCATACACTTTAGAAACAGGGTCCATACTGTTTCTTAGAGGACATAGATACAAAAAATATTCTCAAAATGTAATTCTAGATCAGCTATCAGTTAGCTGACAAATGGGCATATCCATTTTCAGTGAAATCTTGAGCTTTGTCTGTGGGTTGTTGGCCCTTTTCTTTGCTTCATCATAGTGTGTTAATTTGATTGGAGTGTTTCTCCATGATGATACATTGCAATAGTTAGAAGGCTTCCGTGCGGCCTGGGTATTTCTTGTGCTTCAACAGTGGCAGAATCTGGGGTGGAGATTCGGTGCCAGTAGAATGTATTTAAGACCCTCAGTGGCTTGGGCTGCTGTCCGTTCTAGGGGGGTAGTTCTGTTGTTGTTGACTTGTTGTTTATTGTAACTCCCATTGTGGGAGTCTGTAATTGTTCTAATTGTTTTGTTGTACGTTACTTTATGTCCATTCTAGTTTTGCAATCATCTGGGTGGGGAAGAGAGAAATGGTTGCTTTCCTTGGTTTGTCTTCTTGGTGTCTCGTGATTGTTGTGTAGCTCTTTCTAGCAGTGTCATTGGTATGTCTGCAGTTTGTGATTGTAGTATTGCCTGATCATACTCACAATTTATTATTGTAATATCAGTTTATTGCGCATTTGGGTTTAAAGGACAGGGTTTGGTTTGAGTTGTGCCACTTCCTGGTTACTGCTCATGTTATTTTTGTTCAAAGTAGTACCAGTACCTGGTGACAAAGTTTCTCTTCCACTATATGAATCAACAGAAAGTTGTGAATCACTATTACAGGTTAAATGGCAGCCTGATCTTTCCCCACAGCAAAATATTTTCAGCCTTGATTATGGTATGCAAGTTTACACCATGTGCTAAACAGGCATGGTGTCTTCTTGCGCCTTAGCTGGTATCTATCTTGTTGTGACTTGGTGATCAAAGTATTTGTTTTACAGATTTTGACGATAGGGATCCACCAATAGGGGTCAATCTGAGGGGTCCTCAAACTCTAAATATTCCAAGTTGTGATCCACCGCCAAAATCTTTTCAACAAATGCTTTGGTTACCAAAGCACAACACAATAGATAACAGTCAAAACGCCAGTAGACAGTACTACTAGACACCATGCCAGTTCAGCTTTAAACATTACATGGTGTCAATTTATACCATATCAAGGCTGAATATATTTTGCTGTGTGGAGAGATCAGGATATTATCTGTTGCCATTTAGCCTGTAACAGTGATGCACAACTTTCCGTTGATATGTATTGGGGAGATGTAATATTGTCCCCAGGTACTGGTACTGCAAGAAAAAAAAAATAACATGAGCAATGACCAGGAAGTGCCACAACACAAACCAAACCCTGTCCTTAATGCAGAAATTATGAAATAACTGATATAACAACTCAAGATTTTACTGAAATGTTGATACACCCATTTGGCATCTAAATGATATCTGATCGACACGTACATTTTGAGTTATTTTTTGTATCTATATCCTCTAAGAAACAATATTTTTTGTTCGTTTTGTTGCCTTATGTCCCAAGTCAACAGCTATGGCCATGGCGGAATGGTCAGTTCACCTAACCACACTTTATCCTGGACGAACTTGAACAAGCAGTTAACCAATACTTCATGCAAATACTTTTACATCCCTTCTAGAATGATTCAGCAGAAGGGAGGAGTATGACCATAGAAATTATTTCATGATCAATCTCTACAAAAGTATAGAACCAGGCCAGGATCTAACTGGCGACCCCTGGATCTGCAGACTCACATCTGCTGCCAGACACGTTACAGACTGCGCTACACGGCCCAGTAAAGAAACAGTAAGGACCCTGCTTCTACAATGTCTGGTCTGGATCTAGACTGTTTGCCTATGCTCAATATCAGTTAACCAACTGGCATATAAGATTATTTTGACCTGAATGCAATATGGAAGACGATTTATGCTCTCAGTTGAGACCAAAGGCCTGAAGAAATATGTTGATTTAAAGTAACTTTCTATAATTATGACCTGTCATCAATGTTAGCCACAAAAATTCATGACCTGTCATCAAAGACAGCCACTTCAAAATTGACCTGTTGACAAAGGCAGCCATTTTTCCTCTACCTGTCATCTTTGATGGGCTCCAATATCTTTATAAAATCAAACTGCGGCTTCAAATTTGGCAGAAATGTAGCTGAATGATAATAGTTTTATTGTATATAAGTGCAGACAGCAGACTATGGCGGAGAGACGCACAACCTATACAGATAACCGTTTTTTGTGACTTTTCTCGGGAAACCTCTGAAATGATGATCAAGTGTGGCTATATTTGTGAGAGATATAACATCAGCTTGTTTCTGTAGGATCTCTCAACACTAACAAGTGTACTCACCCCCACAGAGTACCAGAGGGCTTCTCTAACAATTTTGCCAACCGAAAATTATAACCTACCCTTCATGGGACATAAAATTCTGTATCTGTCATCATTGTTAGTAACCTGTCATCTAAGCAGCCGGTTGTACGGTGTGAAGAGGCCGGGCTAGAAACGAACTCACGATCCCAGGTTTAGCAATCGAACTCGCTACCAAGTGCGCTTCATGGTTGGGCCTATATAGATGGACTGATATAATGTTAGTAAAACAGATAAATTATAAAACGTACCTCCGATATTGATCACTTTTTCTAATATGTTTAATACACGTGAGTTGTACTGTAGTCAGCTGTGGTGTACTCTATTATGTCAACATAATTCAAACAAGAATAGCTTTTTAAAAAGCTAGAAGCGGCGTACATTGTACATGTAGGCTATACTGCGTGGGGATAAAAGTTAACAAGTAACACCCCCAGTGGGGGGGGGGGGTTACTCTGATATCTTCATATATACTGGCTCGGTCCATTTTGTTGGGGTCAAATTTTTGAATTTCAATATTTTTTGGGGGTTTTCAGAAAAATGAATATTTTTTTGGGTATGAACATTTTGTGGATATTTTTTGGGGTCATCCCAAAATGGACTAGTTTAAGGGGTTTTTCTATGTATATTAGGGTCTTTTCTAAAGGTAAATATACAGAATCGGGATATTTTTTGGGTTGCAAAAATTTCAAATATTTTTTTGGGGTGCTTCAAATTTCTGATATTTTTTGGGGGTGAAGGGTAGATGCTGGGTCCGAGCCTACGTATGCAGAAAAAATTAGAATACCCCCCTCCCCCTGGGGTTATACCATGGGCTGTCCACCTGTACGTGGAGATAATCCACGAGCTTTAGCGAGTGGATTATCTTACGTACAAGTGGACAAACATGGTATAACTATTTTATACCACCTACATCAGTGTAGACCTTGAACATCACGAGATATTTCGTGCTAAAGTTGGTTAGGGTGGTATAAGGAAAAGTATAACAACTTCTCACTATAGGCCATGATTACCCTGTGCCTGTAGATAAGCATGACAGTGATAAAATTTGACCCCTCAGGTGGGGTCAAAGGTCAAATATTTAAATTCAGTTTTCAATATTTTTACTGAAATTTCGCATGCAGACAGAGGTATAGGTAAACATAATTAAACTGGCACTCATGCATATGCCGTATGAACTCGTATGAATCCGTTAATCTAATTTTAGATTTCCGAACAAAACAAAAAGTGTTGGTTTTAGAATACATATTCTCATTTAATCCTCTTTTCATCACTGTCCCGATTAGAGCTGTGGACAGAGCGTATAGCTGCTAAAGTTAAAAGGGTGAGTTCGAAGCTCACGACATGCCTTTTTATTTTTTTTTAAATTAAAATGCCTTTCTTTTTTTGTTAATATTACTTTGCTAATAATTTGCTCGTGAAATATACGCACAAGCACATGCATATCAATATATGAGTCGGTGCACAAGATTTTGATACTTATTACACATGCAGGTTAGACGTAGATGAAGGCTCGGACAAAAAACACTTTTACCTCTTGCGCAGATCGAGAAATTTTTGTTGGGGGGGGGGGGGGGTCCAGGCCCCATGACCAGAAAACAGCCTGGAAAACGTTTTATTTTAGTTCTCAAACTATTTTACAGTTTACAGAGGGGGTCCAATGGTATCATTACAGAGAAAACTTTACTTTCCCACGGATCCAGAGGGGGTCCAACATTTTCCAAAGGGGGGGGGGGTCCAACTTTTTCCAGGGGAAAATGCATATAACTTGTGATTTTCCAGGGGGGTACAGACCCCCTATCCCCCCCCCCCCCTCTGGATCCGCACATGGTCATGTTAGGCGTGATAGACATCTGTGCATCTGCAATGAGTACTGACTGTTTCAGATGACGGTAACAGCACATAAACAGCTAGTATCTGCACAGCTGTACTGTCAGTAAAACATAGTGAACTACATTGTCATTTTATTGCATTGTATAAAATTTCATAGAACAAAAAACATGCATATAGCAGGTTATCAAATATCAAAATATACAGGAAAGAATGCATAAAACATTATCATAGCTTAAAAATAATATAAAATGATGCTTAAAAACTTAACCACAATCACACTGGGAATCGAACCCTCACAGTCCAGAATATGAGCTAACCACTTTACCACTACACCACTGGCTCATCAGTGTAAGATGCACTTGCAGATACATACTTGTTCCATATATTAATCAATAAAATAGCCTTGTACAACCCGAACGTAACCGAATGATGTCGAAGATTAATGAGTGCCAGTTTAATAAAGTTTACCTGTACAATGAAATACGCCTATTCGACTGGTCATTTCGTGCTTCATGAACATATGATGACATCATCTGTGTTGCACATTTTCTATTCGACTGGGAATATTTTGCGATTTCGCAAACCTTCGTGCTTTACGAAATCGACGTAAAGAAGAAACCATCTAGTCTGGTACCCTGCCTCCACGAATATATCTATAGAACCTTGTTTTTTTTTAAATAAACAATGCATTCTATTATCATACGGAACGCAGGCGAATGTACTTGTATAGTAGATACGGCGTTGTGCGTTGAATCAGAAGGCCGTGGGTTCGAGTCCCTCCAGCGGATCTCATTTTTCCATTCTTTTTTGCGCCAAGGCCTGAAAATGTTATGTTCTTATTACTATCATTATTAATATTTTTTCATCATGTTGCATCAAGATGAAGCGGTCATTTCATGAGACCTATGCACCAGTCATTTGCAACCACGGCTCCCAGACCTTGGGGAGGGCAGGGGAAAGCAGAGCAAATGAGCCAAGTTTTTTACTTTTACATTGAATTCGATGAATTAGATGTACCAAGACAAACATTGCAGTGCAATATAAAACATACTAGACTATGGGGGAAAACTGTCACCTTGCTGTCCCGCAGTGCGGGGTGTCATAGCAGGGACTGCAGATAAAAGTCTAAATCACTGCTGTCCCCGGGACTGGGGGAAAGGCGTGGTTACATATGACTGGAACATTACAATAGGCCTGTTTCCAGCATATAAGAAACAAAATGTGGATATCATAATGTGCAAACATGCAGTATGGTCAGCACCTATGTTTCCACCGCTTGGATATGTTTTATAATTTTAATTTGTATGAACACTCTTTGTAAATGAGAAGAAGTTGATTAGAATCTCCAAACAAAGATTATTTTCAGTTGATTAGAATCTCCAAACAAAGATTATTTTCACGAGCAGATCGATGCATTTTTGTATATAAATGGCATTGAAGTTGCAAATAAGATAACAAAAAAAGATAAAGAATTTTGAATTTATTTGAGAAACATTATGGAATAAATTAAATTAAACAAAAGCAACAACAACAAAAAATAATATTATTAGTATAAACCGTGATAGTATTCAGAAATCTGTCCAGAAACAGTGTGATAGAATAACCCACTGGCATTCTGCTAAAACGACCTTACATCCCACATGATGCATGTCAACGTTACCCTATATTAAACAAATTCGTCATTTTATCACGTGGGTGGTGGAGGTGTGGATAGGGGCACTCACTGTATACATGTGTAAGTGTGGATAGAGACGTGCCAATCAAATGGATCCTGTTTTCAGCGTCTGTCTTGACGCTTGATAAATTATGAGGTACATGTGTAAACATATATTTTTAAGGGGTCTCAATCGTGGCTTGGTCCCGACCCCTGTTGGTACACCCCTACTTATTTTGATATTGATTGCCCCCTCCAACTACGGTTTCTTCCCTGATATATATCTTATATGTAAAAATATTATGGGTATATATTAATCGTAATTACAAATAGAAACAAAAGGACAGTATTTAAATCGAAAAAGAAATCTCAAGTAAAAATATATCTAACTGAGATTCAAACCACAGACCCTGAGTCCACTCGGCTATATATCGAATGCTTATATGTCGTTATAATATTAGATCAAAATGTAGTTCTTAAATATACCTGTGGGCCCCCAGGGGTTTTAGGGATCTGGGGAGAATGGCTATTTATTTTCAGGGAGCTAGGGAGCACTGGTAATTATTTTAGGGGAGCTAGGGAGCAAGCTCTTAACTTTGGGGATATAGGGAGCCCTGCTTAAAAGCAAAACAAATAGGAAAAGCCTCATTTTTTTTAAAAATTCTTCTGCTCTTGGGGGCTAGCCTCCCAGATGCCCCTTGTAAATTCTAATTGTATTTATTTTCCTACTAACATGCTCATCAAGATTAATCTGAGAGAGAAATATGGCAAATAAGCTTACTTGTTGATTTTTCCCCTTAAAATTGTTGATTTTTAGGTTGGTAATAACATCCTTTGGGACGCCCCAGATTGCACCAGATCAGACCATTTTTGTCAAAAATTTTCTGGAGGGGCGGGGGGGGGGGGGGGGCATGCCCCGGACCCCCTAGTAACAGTGTGATCAAAAATGTTACGGGGCCACCTACACACCTGCTATCGTGTTATCTTTTTAGGTAATTAGCCCTTTTTAAAGGATTTTGTAAGAATTCTTATCAGATATATACTTACTTGATTTAACTGAAGTTAAACAAGCATATGACACTAATAAGCAATTATAGAAAAGACTATTATAGTTAAATGCTTTCTCTAAAGTGTCTAGAAAAATCTAGTTTATAGAGACTAGGTCTGTAACTATGAACATTTTTTCGAAAAAAAATATTTTCTTTTTAAATCATTTGTAAAAATAGAATTAAGTTATATTTTCACAATTAATATGGTCAGTACAGTTGGAAACTGCAAGGAAAGTGAATTATCTTATTAAAAGAGGTTTTTTTCTCTTATTAGTAATTAGTTACGTCCCTCCAATAATTCTAGACAGTTGATTTTTAACAAAAATTCTGTTGTTTTGATAGTGTTATTTTGTAAAGATTTACGAAAATGGTGAAATGTTTACCTGAATTTGAGTATTTTACTGTATTCTTGAAAAATAGAAACTTATTTCAAAAATTAAAAGATCAAAAGTTACAGACTATTCAACTTTAAGCTGTTGGTAAAAATCAGCCCCTGTTCCCAAAAAGAAAAACGAATGGTATGTCTCGAAACCTTCAAGCCTACTCTACTAGGTACAGCAACAACATTTTAAGGATGGCCTCTTACTTTGAGCCATATATAATGCATTTCATTGACATTAATTATATGTCATGCATTCCATGGCTTTTATATGTCATGTATTCCATGACAAAAACCTGTCTTTACATGTATAAGACAAAATATTAAGTGATAATTAAGTCGTGTGCTCTTATATAGCTTCATAGTTTTAAGTATGTGATTTTAATTATCGGAAAGATTAATAGGGAGAATTGGCTTATATTTTTGGTGATTTGGGGAGATGCTGAACTATCTTTAGGGATTTAGGGAGCGAAGGCAAATACTTTTAGGGAGACGAGTACATTATTTGCAGCGAGACGAGATCATTGCAATATTGTCAGGGATCAAGAGAGCACAGACCCTTCCTTGGGGGGGGGGGGGGGGCTCACATGTATCCTGTGCCCTCTACTTACATCCCTGCCTACGTTTTGTGAATCGCACTATTGTAAATTTCCATTTTTTTTATTGTCTATAACTGGAGAGTAGATTTCCTCTTGATTTTTTTTTTATTAATTGCTATCAAGGCAAGGTCGTCCCAATTTAGCGGATGTGTAGCACGCCTTTGTTCGACTGGTCAATATTCGTGGAGTACGCTTTTGCCACTGCGCAAGTGGGCGGAGCTCAGTATTCATATAAAGTGAAGCATGAAAATTTACCAGTCGAATACGGCTAATATGAAACATATCAAACATAATTTCGATCGAAGGCCTGTGTCCAATCCCCTGTGTAGACTTAGGGTGTGGGACCAAAAGATCAAAATTCCGCGGTCAATACAAATATGTTACTGGAGGACTCAAAGCGGTTTCTTGGCGCGCCAACCCCACCCTTAGTTCAGATGTGGATCAGGGCACATATATGTTTGGTTTGCATGAAAAAAAACCCCTAACTTATCCATGCATCATCTTCTAGAACATTGAAATTAAGATATAAAAGGAGATAAAGCAAAGTTAAGGACTCAACAGTGAAGAAAACTGAGTACCGGAGCAAAAGAAATCAAACAGGTAAACCCCAGTGGGCCTGACAACAGCCAAGAATCAGGCCCCTACCATCCTATCAAGAGATAAGTCTTTAAGTCGGAACCGTTATAGAGTCTGAAGTCCGACCCATCGGTATGCAATTTAAGAGGAAAGCAAAGTTGCCAACCGTGATTGGGTTGACCACTAAGCATGCAGTCTGTTGCAATACATTAATGTTATAGGCACTCTTTTTTATAATCTGAATTTTTTAAATGAACTGTGTTGAAGAATTATTAGATTTGGAAATAAGATATCAAATCATGTTGTCTTTAAAACTTGGAAATGGTTTTGCGAATTTTATGATACTGATAGCCTTGTTCAGAAAGTTGTGAATGTTGAGGTCAAAATTCCACTTTTTCAGAACATGGTCATGTTGCATATAAAATTAAATGGTATCACGAAATAAAGCAACACGGTAACAAATATTTTACCTGCAGACCCCCTGCCATAACCCAAGAGGCAAAAGGTCAAAATTTAACTTTTTCTGAGCATGGTCATGTTGCATATCAAATGTATTGGAATCACGAAATGTAGCAACATGGTAGCAAATATCTTGTGGTAGGAAATATTTTGCTCGCAGACCCAAACCCCGACCCTTGGGGTCAAAAGGTCAAAATTGAACTTTTCCAAAACAATGTCATGTTGCATATAGCATTTAAGGGATTCATGAATGCAGCATCATGCCCGCAAATATTTTGCCTGCAGACCCGCTCCCACCACCAATGATCCTGAGGTTGGGGTCAAAAGGTCAAAGTTCCATTTTTTCAGAACATGGTCATGTTGCATATCGAATTAAAGGGAATTATGAATGCAGCATCATGGTAGCAATTTTTTTGCCCACAACCCCCCCCCCCACCCCCACGCCGACCCTGGGGATGGGGACAATAGGTCAAAGCTCAACTTTTTCAGAACATGGTAATGTTGCATATTAAATTAAATGGAATCACGAGGTAAGCAACATGGTAGCAAATATTTTGTTTGCAGACCCCTCCTGACCCTATGGGTCAAACTTAGGTCAAAATTCAACTTTTTCAAAATGTGGTAATTTGCATTTCAAATTTATTGAAATCACAAATGTGGGCAACATGGAAGCATGCGCGCAGGAAATCAAACCCTTACTTATCAATGCATCATCTTCTAGAACATTGAAATAAAGATATAAAAGGAGATAAAGCAAAGATAAGGACTCAACAGTGAAGAAAACTGAGTACTGGAGCAAAAGAAATCGAACAGGTAAACCCTGGTGGGCCTGACAACAGCAAAGAATCAGGCCCCTACCATCTTATCAAGAGATAAGTCTTTAAGTCGGAACCGTCATAGAGTCTGAAATCCGACCCATCGGTATGCAATTTAAGAGGAAAGAAAAGTTGCCAACCGTGATTGGGTTGACCACTAAGCATGCAGTCTGATGTATTGCATTAATGTTATAGGCAATCTTTTTTATACTGTGAAATTATTTTAATGAACTGTGCTAAAATTTATTAGATTTGGAATTAAGATATCAAATCATAGTATCGTCTATAAAATTTAGAAAAGGTTTTGCGAATTTTATGATACTGATAGACTTGTTTAGGAAGTTGTGAATGTTGAGGTCAAAATTCCACTTTTTAGAACATTGTCATGTTGCATATCAAATTAAATGGAATCACGAAATGTAGCAACACGGTAACAAATATTTTACCTGAAAAACCCCTGCCAAAAGGTCAAAATTTAACTTTTTCATAGCTTGGTCATGTTGCATATCAAATGTATTGGAATCACGTAATGTAGCAATATGGTAGCAAATATTTTGCGGTATCAAATATTTTGCTCGCAAACCCAAACCCCAACCCTTGGGGTCAAAAGGTCAAAATTGAACTTTTTCAAAACAATGTCATGTTGCATATAGCATTACAGGGATCAACAAATGCAGCAACATGGCCGCAAAAAATTTGCCTGCAGACCCGCTCCCACCCCCATGATCCTGGGGTTAGGGTCAAAAGGTCAAAATTCAACTTTTTCAGAACATGGTCATATTGCATATCAAATTAAACGAAATCACGAAATGTAGCAACATGGTAGCAAATATTTTGGGGTAGCAAATATTTTGCTCGCAGACCCAAACCCCGACCCTTGGGGTCAAAAGGTCAAAATTGAACTTTTTCAAAACAATGCCATGTTGCATATAACATTAAAGGGATTCACGAATGCAGCAACATGGCCGCAAAAATTTTGCCTGCAGACCCGCTCCCACCACCAATGATCCTGGGGTTGGGGTCAAAAGGTCAAATTCCACTTTTTCAGAACATGGTCATGTTGCATATCGAATTAAAGGGAATCATGAATGCAGTATCATGGTAGCTAATATTTTGCCCGCACCCCCCCCCACTCCCCCGACCCTAGGGATGGGGACAATAGGTCAGATCTCAACTTTTTCAGAACATGGTTATGTTGCATATCAAATTAAATGGAATCACGAGGTAAGCAACATGGTAGCAAATATTTTGCTTGCAGACCCCTCCTGACCCTATGGGTCAAAAGGTCAAAATTCAACTTTTTCAGAACATGGTAATTTGATTTTCAAATTTATTGGAATCACAAATGTGAGCAACATGGTAGCATGCGCGCGGGAAATCAAAATCGATTACAGATAGGCACTGCACTACCGACTGCGTATTTGTCCTTGTCAAATTCGCGTTGAAAACGCATTGAAACGCACCTAAAACGTTTTAGTTTGGAATGTCAATCTCACTATCGATACGCGTTGAACTGCAGTGAACCGCAGTTACCTGTTAACCAATCGATAGCTCATGTATATCAACGCAGTTCAACTTACAATTCGAGTTGAAACTCAAAGTTTTACTGCCAATCAAATAGGTTTAAGTGTGATGCCAGATTCGTTACGTGCAAATCAATGATTATTTAGTAAACAAAACCAAGAACACAACGAAAACATTATGCCAACAAAATGATTTATGCTTTCTTTTCCTTCTTTGTGTCTCAATGACACACCATTAATTTTGGCCATTGTTGCGTGACATTTCATGTCAACTGTTCACATCCCATGGTATTTGTGGTCAGGTATGAAAGCAAATAATTTGAAAATAAAAGATAAAGGTAGAAAAAGTATAATGAGACCTTACTTAATATGCGTTTATTTCACGAACATTGTCATACATCCAGTTGATAAAGCACACTGTCCGAAAACGGACATCTGTAAACGGCCCAATGCCACCATGCGCTATACGCATTAAGATAACAGGATACAACCCAGCAGCCTGTCCCTGGATGTAGGTTCGGATCAAGTACAATCAGGCTGCATTCCCTGCCGACATGAAAACATCTCTGTGTCATTTTAACTTAGTCAAAGCCACTTAAAGAGAATTATGCAATATTTGACACAGGAGAAATACTATTACTGAGTAAGTGTGACTAATGGATTTTCCTTGGGCATGGATACGTCTGTATAAGTCGAGTAAACCACATCGTCAAGCAATGGACGAACATATTTTACCTTGGGAAGAAAATCTTATCTTATCCATGCTATCTTACCCAGGACGTCAAGTGATATCATCATGTGAAATTGCGTGGCGGCGGTAGAACGTCTCCCTGCCCTTCACTATAGTGTAGATTTCATTTTCTTGTCCTTTGGGATCATGGGTTTCATTGTGAAACTTTGAAACTATTAGAGGCTCATTGATGAAGCCTAATTGGCAGAAACTAGCTAGTCTGGCCCACAAAATATGCACACTCTGGTTTCAGTTCTTTAGTGCAGTCTTTGCTTCCAAAGGATACCCTTTTAAGAACATATTTGACTTCACTACAGCTGGTGACTGGGACTGTGTGGCGGCGGTAGAACGTCTCCCTACCCTTCACTATGGTGTAGATTTTATTTTCTTGTCCTTTAGGATCATGGGTTTCATTGTGGAACTTTGAAACTATTAGAGGCTCATTGATGAAGCCTAATTGGCAGAAACTAGCTAGTCTGGCCCACAAAATATGCACACTCTGGTTTCAGTTCTTTAGTGCAGTCTTTGCTTCCAAAGGATACCCTTTTAAGAACATATTTGACTTCACTACAGCTGGTGACTGGGACTGTGTGGCGGCGGTAGAACGTCTCCCTGCCCTTCACTATGGTGTAGATTTTATTTTCTTGTCCTTTAGGATCATGGGTTTCATTGTGGAACTTTGAAACTATTAGAGGCTCACTGATGAAGCCTAATTGGCAGAAACAAGCTAGTCTGGCCCACGAAATATGCACACTCTGGTTTCAGTTCTTTGGTGCAGTCTTTGCTTCCAAAGGATACCCTTTTAAGAACATATTTGACTTCACTACAGCTGGTGACTGGGACTGTGTGGCGGCGGCAGAACGTCTCCCTGCCCTTCACTATAGTGTAGATTTTATTTTCTTGTCCTTTGGGATCATGGGTTTCATTGTGGAGTTTTGAAACTATTAGAGGGTCACTGATGAAGCCTAATTGGCAGAAACTAGCTAGTCTGGCCCACGAAATATGCACACTCTGGTTTCAGTTCTTTGTTGCAGTCTTTGCTTCCAAAGGATACCCTTTTAAGAACATATTTGCATCTTAGCGTATTCCGGGACATCTGGAAGCTTATTTTAAAATAAATAAATAAATAGTGGTGAGCAAGAAAAAGAATCCATTATTAGTGTGAGGATAGGACAGAAAAATCCGTCCCTCAGGATCACCGTTTGTCATCACTCGGCAAGCCTCGTGATGCCAAACTGCGATCCTCGGGGCAGATTTTTCTACCCTACTCTCACTCATGATAGATTATAATATTCTATCATAAACGCACGTCTTCCACGTCTATACTACAGTGCTGTTAATCCAGCGTTATCGTAACAGTTAACCCATAAAGCGCCACCTACAATTTGCAACAGACGACAATTTCAAATTTCGCTGATTTTTCAAAAATAACAAATAAGGTATGCTATTTCACAAGACGTTTCTCTTGAAACATTATACCTTTTTTCACACTCTGGAAAGATGTCGCAAAATTAGTCAACTGCTGCAGTCGTGATTGACGCTTTAAGGGCTAAAATAGTGTCTGTTCTCAGAGTGTCCGTTTGTTATCAATCGAACAGTTGGAGACAAAGAGCAGCTGTAGCGTTCGATCAAGGCATTATTAGCAGCTTAGTCGGCCCAAAAGACCAAAGACCCAATGTAAAGACGCATACCTTTCTGGAGACAATAGTCAAACGTCCTTGGATGACGTGTGGGCCAAGTTACAGGCAAAGTTTTTTATGCTGTACTCTGTGTCCTTTCTCGACTTGCAATCATCTCGCTGGTGAAGAAAGAGCTACTTGCTTTACTTTTATTATCTTCTTGATGCCATATGGCTGTTATTATTATTGGCCTCTTCCTCGCGGTCCTTTAGGTTTGTCTGCAGCTTGTGATTGTGAAATTTCCTGATTATAATCATTTGCGTTTTGTAGAAGCTGCCGAAAGGTGTATCCAACCAAAACTGACCAACACAAAATACAGTATGCCATTGATCCATTGTTTGAAATGAAAAGAAAATGCAAGGACCCGGATTTAACGAATCCTTATAAGCGACCCATAGAACAGAAGGTTTTCAGAGATGCCTGCCAATATACTAACGTTTGAGATCGACAGCTCTGATCATACATGTACGGACCCAGACAACTCCGACACGGGTAGGGGAGGTGTGTGTCGGGGGGTGGGGTGCGGGGGTTCTGAAGAGCATTTCACAGAGGGCCGTGCGGATCTCCCTCAAGACGCAATTGTGTCTCGAGGGGGTCCATAACAGTGTTTCTAAGAAAACATAAAGCAACTTGTGATTTACCAGTGGGTGGGGCCGGGTCCTGCCTATGACATGGTTCTTCCAAAGAGGACCATTCGGACCTCCAATAGTTTCTAGAGGGGGTCCATATACATGTAACAGTGTTTCTATTACGGCAAGGTGCCTGTACACATGTATCAAGATAACAAGAAAAAGGATGACCTCTGAAATGAACTACATGTATAAAGTGCATTATTTTGTTTGACAAATGCTTCTTAACGACGAGTTAGTGCATACACATGTACGTACCATGTATTTAATGTTGTTCCCTGTGGAATACAAAGGAAGAATATAAAAAAAATGCTTTAGTTATTTGTCAAATCACCAAGGACACACTTGAGATCATCTCACTGTGAGAAAATGGAATTATTAAGACATATATAAAATATAAAAAAAATATACATAATAGGCATAGCAGGTGAAACAGATTCTGACCCGTACTCGAAAGTTGCAAATCCGTCCTTCGGGGACATACTAGTTGGCTTCAAACGGGTGCTAAACTGTTGGACTGTCTAAATGTGCGTAAAGCACCTATTCTGGGTCTGAACACCAGAATGCTGAAAGAGTGTAGCAATAAAATATCTTCTATATGATATGAGCCGCGACATGAGATTTCCAACAATGGGGTATGTGCGACCAGCAAAGGCTCAGACCAGCCTGCGCATACCCGCAGTCTGATCAGAGCCTTTGCTACTCGCTTGAATAGTCTTTGAGTATTAAGCTACTGATTGAACCATATCCCGAGTTTCTAATCTTAAAATATGGCTTCTTGATCCACAACTGAACTAAGGGTTAGGCTGGCGCCGTGAAACCGGTTTAAGCACTCCAGTAAAATATTTTTACTGACCGTTCCAAGGTGGTTCTTCTTTTGTGGATCGTTTGTGTTATTTATATCTTGTGTTTGTCATGCTTTCGCTTCTGTTCATTGCTGCCTTTTGGTCACCTGTTGCGAAAGGGCTGACCTCTTGGCTCTTGTTTGTGATGTTTATTGTGTTTTTGTTACTTTCCCATGCGGTATCCTGGGTCAGGTGTGGTACTTAATTGTATCGTTTCCTGATCTTTGTCGTCTTTGTTACTTTCACAGGCTCGTCTGAGTCTACACTTGTCAAAATGCTACATTGATGGTAACCACATGTCGCGGCTTTACCCTAAACCTCATAGAAGCACCATTAAACACTTTTTCAAACAGCCACATTGAAACAACGTCACATCAATGTCGATGCAACGTCATGACGTTGATACGGCTTTGTTTTTGACGCCATGTACCTGCTGGGAAGCAGCGTCAACTGAAACGTCATATTTCTTGTACCAATGGATTGATTCTAAACTGCAACAGTTAAATATACCATAAGGACTTTTACAAAATCTGGCGTATATTTTTTTTTTACATTTTTTCTGTTACTTGATACAAAATTTCCTAAGTTCATGGCCCAGTTGAGTATTAGTTTTCGACGAAGTTGCATACGCCAAAGCTGTTGCTGTATTCATGAAACAGCCATCTCGTGATGCAGAGGATACACAGCTTGGACGTCTGTATGAGCCACAATCCACATGAATCATGCCATCCGCATATGTACAGTGAGCCACTTTAGTTACGCACCACTTATAAAATGAAAGTTACTCTGAAACGAAATATGCTATTTTTAATTCTGAGGCTACCAGCGTAAAGCGCATCTATATTTGCATTAACCATTGCAATTTTATTGTGATCAGATGAGAAACAAGTGAGAAAATGGATCTTGAAGGACACTTCCCTCAAAACACCATTTAACATTGCATTATTTCGAATGAAAGTCAGACCACATTGCACTTTTTTCATGGTAGAAATATTGCAATGTCAGAGATAAGAGCTGAATTATTATTGGCAGTATCTATACAAAGACTGGAATGTGTTTGTTAACTTTATCAGTTTTTTAAACGTTTTACTATTTTGGTTCCTAGCTGACCAAGGTTTGAAAAAAATATTTTATGACTTTTTTTAAAGTTAGATAAACTTTCGTATGATTCTGAGTAAACTAGTTATCAAAACACTTCTTTTATAATTTCATTTTAAACACCCATGTATCCGCCGTTTATTTTCGTAAAATATAAATGGATTAATTGGCGTCATGGTGTTGACGTTAGTGATGACGTCACTACTACCAAGGCTATACGACGTGACAATGATAAGATATTTTTGTGTTTTGATACTTCTTTGTCAACAAGTGACTAATAACAAAACAATTTGCGAAGGAAAACCTGTTTAATTATTGTAACTGACGTTAATATGACGTCAAAATGAGTATTTCTTCAAATAGTAACAGTGTTACAAACTTTAACGACCAAAAAGGGTTTTTACTTGAATAAAACAATTGTTTTTGGTGTTTTTCTGTCACTACGATCATCATGGATAATTCCTAGCGCAAAACGCAAATAGAAAATATAGACGTTCAAGTTGCACGAGCAATTTTGTCAGAATTGCATTTGACGTTGCAGATTGATTCGCATGAGTGATTTTGATGTTTTTTCGATATCATCAAACAGATAAAATGTCAATAAGTAAATTATCATAAAGAATGTTTGATTCCAGCATTTTCGTCAAAAACGTGGGTGCGTAACTAAAGTGGCTCACTGTAGATTGTACATGACATGAACATATTGAACACATAAAAGCCAAGGCCTGCAACGAATACACATGTTACACGTCAGTCCCAATTAATTATAGATAGAAACTCACATTCTCGTTCATTAGACCCCTTCTAAAATATACTGATGTTGTTTGGTACAATTGCTCACAGTATGACTCCAACGGACTTGAAAGAAATGAAGCTGCTCGAATTGTGACGGGTTTTATGATATATCATACAACGTGGTATGTGTGATCGGTAATGGTTTAGATCAGCCTGCGCATATGCGCAGTCTGATCAGAGCCTTTGTTAGTCGCTTGAATATGATATGGCTGTTAAGGTATTGACCGAACATCATTTGGAGTTTCTAAACTTAAAAAGTTGCTGCACAGGCTCGCCTGAGTCTACACTTGTCAAAATGCCTTCGTTGGGAATCTCATGTAGCGGCTCATGTATGTTCGTATCCATGTAAGCTTTACTTACTGAAACACGTTGGGAAACGAAACTTACTCATGGCAACGAAAAAAGCATAGACTGATACTCTTTAATACAATAAAAAAAACTTGCTTTCACCTTACCTTGCTAGCTTAGTTCAAAATAACGTATGTAGTGCATGAGCCCGTTGGGGTCATCATGCACCTTAGGGATCTCTGCAAGTGGTATGATATTGTTCATTGTGCACCCCTGATTAAGAATCTAGATGTTAACACTCGATATCTTGGGTCCCACCCGCCATTTTAGATGGTTTAAAAATTGCCGCAACGAAAAAAGACAAAATTCCTATTTTGTGTAATACCAGCCTCCTACCATCTGTAATGCTTACTTTTATGAGCGGATCATTTATATTTAAGATCCTCAACCCTATTTCTGATATGGAATGGCTAAATAAAAGGTCTTTTGAAATACAAATTTTGCATATTTTCGTTAGTCTTAAAAAGTGTTCATGAGTTATTACAATATAAACAGTTACATGTTTAAGTCATTATTAATTTTGGAGATACATTTACTGCCAGCATACCTTAGTCATGGAGTATTTCAATTATCGCAAAGTCATCATCTTCATAATAATGGATAGGTTATCCCAACAATTTAAATAAATAGACATTTTTCCTGTATATAAACATAGCTACACTTTTGTATGTATCTTTCTCACATATTATAAAATGGAGTTTAATTGGTTATATTCAGAATCATCATTTTATTGCAGCATACACTTTTGAAAGTTTATTTGGGCCATTAACGGTGTAGCATTCTTTACATTTTTCATAAAATCCAACAAAATGGACATCTGTGTCTTAAATAGCCTCTGCAGAATCTCAATGTATTATTTACAAATGGGTCCATGATTTGTACTACCTAATAGACAATCGATTTGTCTTTAAAATATGGTGGTGATTAGTTTGAAATTATCACAAAATCTTCTTTTGTAATATCTGGTAGACTCCTCTAAATAGACATTTTTCAGTTGCACCTTACATTACGATTTGTCCATCAACGGAGACTTACTTTGGACTTTATTTAAGAGGGGCGATGTGAGCAGTAACTGGAATCTATCTTTTTCATCTGCTACTAAATATTATATTTTTTGCCGTGAGATCTTTTTTTACCTTAACAAACAGTGCATACCCTGATGAAATGCCGATATTGACATTTCACCAGTTTGCAAGTGTAAAAAATAATGTAGCGGAAAATATTTCACAAATGAATTGCAGCCGAATATCTTTTTAAAGTTATTTCTTGTTCCTTATGCATTCACTTGTTGTAACTTGCGAGTAGGTAAATTCCAAGTTTATGCGTCCAATATGGTTATAATTTGGCGTCAATATTTCACCAAGCTCAGGTTAATGGACAGTGGAAACGCATAAGGCGTTCGCAGCTTGTGCAAGCCAATATAGCTGGAACACAGTAATTGAAAATCCTTCGAATGCAAAGGAGATATGGAGCGGACATGGAATTCAAGCATGAACGTCCGTATCTTGTTTTGATCATTCATGTACCAAACTACTAGGCAATTTGGGTTCCCCCTTAACCCTTAAGAGTACTTGAATTTATGCACTAATCATTTCTAACCAGAGAAGAGCATTTGCCCGGCTATACCCCCGCCATGTCAGGGGAATGGGTGCGTGGTTAAAACCAACTGGTATATTATACTTATTGGGAGAGAACTCACTTGCAGCAGAAAGCTGATGCTTGAGATATAAGTATCAGGCGCGTTACTGGGGCATTTTATAGAGTTCCCACTCTGAATATCCCCCTATATGAAGCCAGGGGTTTGGCCCTTTTGCGGAAATGGTTTTAGAGCATTTCACAGGGCTAAAATGAGCAGTGAAGACACGCAGCATAAACCCAATAAACTGGATTTTTCTTCCAAAAATCAAATTGAATAGCTAAAACCATATGCTTGCATCGTCAAGTGTACACACATGCGTATTTTCGTAAGGACGCCCCTGAGTATGCAAAAAAGCTTTCGCCAATGCAGTCACACATGGCACAGTTATGAAGTGACGTCTACACTGACAGTTTTCGTTTCGTCGCCTTGACAAATGTTACACTATTCAATTGGCGTCATCATTAAACTAAAACCAAATCTCAATTACATTTATCATAAATTTGATGACACCAAATGTTTATCCTGACACCTGTCAATGTGACGAAATGAAAAGTGTCGGCCAATTTGGTATTATAATGAATCCTAATTTAATAATATCCCATTTTAGTGGAAATTAGAGCAATTTTCTGATTTATAATAATGTCTCCCAATGATAATTTATATATGCTAAAATTTAAGTACAGAATCACATGAAGCCTTAACTGGCAATGCTTCTTGTTTATGCGTCTCAAAAGATGGGCAACGTCTTACATTACCTTCCATCAGATTGTTAGAGCTGCGGATAGAACTCAGTCCCCATTGATTCAAGGTGAGTGACTTCACTACAACACGCCATCTTCTGCCTGGCTGTTCCCTGGCTTTCCCAGTAGTAGGACAGGTTTGTTTATGGTTTGGTGTTATGTGTGGGAACACTTAAAGGTTAAAAACCAGCAGCTGTTTGATCTAAAACGCTCAGAAGAGGAGGTCATACTCTAAAGTCTCATGTTATTGACTTGACGACCCAGGGATCGAACTTGGCACCCCTTGGTACTAGACAAATCGTTTATCTATTACACTACGCTGACATTCACCATTATAAATTAATGAGTTGAAAGCCTTTCAACTACTGGTTCTTTGATGTAAAAACATCCTATTTCATGAATCGTAAAATGATGCTAGAGATCGACAAAAGAAGCTGAAATGTACATAAATTAGTTAAACATTAAATCTGAACTAATAAAAGTGAAACACTTCTCAATAAATTTAACTCTACTATATCGACACAAGTTTAAGGTGCACCAAACTGCAGTGGATAACTTTGGCAGGAATAAAAGTATAAAAAATGAATGGCCTCCCTAGGAGTAGAGCTCTAACGAAGCCTTGCTATAATGTAGCTCAATGCAAGGGTAGAGTGTGTGTCATCTGACAAACTATTTGCTACCATACTGCTGCATATACCATATTGTGAAAAGTTGATTGTTGGCCAACGCCCCTCCGCTTAGTCCACACAAGGGGTTGGACCCAGGCCTACAAACAAAAATTTCGCTTGATATGTTTCAATATCTATTGCACCTCTGCCTGCATACTAAAATTAAGTAAACAATAATTGCAATCTGACTTAGTTTTTGCGAAATTATTTCATGATCAAATTCAATAACAGTATGGGACCTGGTCAGGGGCATTTCCAGCTCATACTTACTTACTATCCAATGATGTAAATCATGTTTGGAGGTCACCAGTCTTGTGGTTCATGTAAAGAATGTATAAAGGGTATTTACTACCTAAAAATAGTAAGTGAGTATGATCAGGAAAAAACACAATCACAAATAGCAGACAAACGCATGGCACCATGAGGAAGAGCTACACAACCGTCAAGAAACAACAGGAAGATAAACTAAGCAATGCAACCAGTTTTCTCTTCCCAATCAAGATGATTGCAAAACTAGAATGGACATAAAGTAACGTACACCAAAACATATAACAATTACAGACTCGCACAATGGGAGTAACAATAAACAAAAAGTCAACAACAACAGAACAACTGCCTTAGAAGGAACAGCAGCCAAAGACACTGGGCGCCTTAAATGCATTTTACTGGTACCAAATCTTCGCCCTAGAATCTGCTGTTGTTGAAATACAAGAAATGTCCAGCTCGTATGGAAGCAAAATTCCAAACTTAGTCCTCTTGCAAGAAAGGTCCATTCAAGCATCCGAATAAGAGTGTGCAAATGAAAGTGATTCTCCTATATTTCTGCAGTCAGACTCAATAGATTGAATATAATTTTGGTTTCTAGTGCAGGTTGAAATCTTTCTCTCTAACAGAGTCAAACCGTTGCATGAGTTGCAGTCTTTTCTGGATTCATTATGTTTTCTTCCATCATAAAATTAGTCCATAGTGCATTTTAATATAATCAGCAGACATAAAAAGCATGCCAAATTTTCACGACTACAATACATCAGCACTTTAAAAGAAAATATCAGTTTGCTGAAGATGACTTTATTAAAGCACTTCATATGATTTCCTAACGTGAAATTAACCGAGTCGCAAGTTACAACTAATTTAAGTTGTTAAACGTTTCTGAATTACACTGCTGAGATCGCCCCTCATAAATAACGTAAGTCTAAGATGTGCTACACCTTACAAATCCTAAGGTCCGCGGTAACTGAAAAATGTCTAATAGGACAGGTAATGATTGTCAATCAACACCTTTGGAATACAATCTCCATCAAACCAAAAGGGCATCATATTACAATCATTATCTGTCAGCCATTGATGTTTATTTGTTGGATGTGAAACTTCCATTATGGGAGTATCTGTTCTCCTCCAAACAGTCATGCTATACATGTTACTTTAGAGAGTCGTGGTACACATAATACAAATTGACCTTATTTAAACCAAATTACAAAAGTTGATAAATCTTAGGTCTTTTATGAATAGAAATGGAGAGTGTCATCCTCACTGTTTTTATTACAGTGATAGATTAAGCGAGAACAGATAAAAGTAGATCAGGATATGCAAACGGTATTTATAGCACAACTAGAACTATCTGGATTTGAAGATTAGTGTTGAGTGCTCTTTTTTTTAGCAATGCCATATCTATTATTCTTATTTAGTAATTTTTGACCATTATTTATTCAGGTACTTCCTGCACATACTTTGCTTGTAATTGACAACAACCCTTCCTTAACAATTCAGCGTAAGGGAGGAGAATGACGGTAGAAATTATTTCATGATCAATCTCCACGAAAGTATGGGGCAGGGCCAGGATCGAACTTGCAACCCCTTTGATCTGCAGTCAGACTCGCATCTGTTGCCAGACGCGCTACCGTATGCGCTACGCGACCCTTACACGTATTGTACGTTCCAAAATAAGGAGGGGTAGACATAGATGAATGGGTTGGTTTGGTTATGTAGAGTTTGTGATGACTATGGGTATGATATGGTAGTTGAGGGTAGGTGGGGTAGCGTGGGTATTTAGGGTAGAGCAATGATGTGTAAGGAAGGATGTAGGGCATCCATAGGGAAGGGTTGTTTAGGGCAGGGTAGTGCAGGATTTGTTAAGCTAGGAGAATGGTAGAATGGAGACGAGCAGTGAAGGGCAAATCAATCCCGAACATAGACATTTGGAATTAAGTGAATCTTCTTATGCCATTTGTCTCTACTTTTCAAAGAAAATAAAGTAGATCTACAGTTTCTTTGGAATATCTGGTTATACCTAGTCACTTAAATCGCCTACACTACTTGTTACCTCAATGTTTTACCAAAAGATGTAAGGTTCAAATATTTAAAATGTTGATAGGACTCTTAAATAATAGATATTTAATTACCATTAAAATGTATCAAATTCAGCTGTGAGAATAAATTTATACTACTTTCAAGAATTCATATAATATTGTATGTTATTTACGTTACATATTTTACAATTAGGAAATAAAATACATTCAAACGAAATGTTGAGTCAAATTCATTATTGTGTTTATGTGGCTAAATATAGAGTTCAGCAGAAGCAAAAAATTATAGTTGAATTTTCAGAATATATTAACATATTATAAATATATTTCTTACTTTGTTTTGCTAATTACAGTTATACATTAGTATCTGGGGGACAATCTGCAATCAAAATCTGATAAAGCAACGAATTGATGAGGCCTCTGTGTAAAATGTTTGAAACTCCAAAGAGTGATGAAGAGTCCCCTGCTGATAACAAAAGCCATTGGATTAAAACGTGTTTGTGTTAAAAACTGACAGATATGTCACTAATGTCATGTGCACACTCCTTATATTGCTACATGTCTCAGCTGATTGTACGTTCAGCATATGTGAAATTACAAACATTTATCATTTTTGTTACAAGTTTCAGGTGAATCTCATGTTCTATCACATTAAAGTAGCCTTTCTGATGTGCACTTTACAGTGTGCTACTATAACTAAAGCTTAAATACTGGCACATTATACAAAATAGAAAAAAATAATCCTTGCAGTTTGTGAAGGACAAATCAATTGTCTATTAAGTTAATACAAAGTGTAGACCCAATTGAAAATAAAATGTCGTACCAATTCTAGAAAGGTTAATTTATTCTCAGTCTCATCATGTCTATTTTGTTAAATTTGACGCAAAATGAAGCGTATGCTACCCTTTAAGAACCCAAATATACCTTTAAAAATGTATGCTGCAATAGGTGAGGATTCTGAAGATAAACTTCTGTGATGATGTGAAAAAATGCTAAAAGATATTTGTGGTACTATGGTTATCACTGATCAATGTCTATACTGGTAATGGCACACAAAATAACTAGTATAATACCGTCTCTCTGTTCCTCCGCGATGTGTTCTTTTAAAATCAATAACTAAAATAACCCCCGAATTAAGACAATTTAATTTACAAAGTCGAAACTGGAGTGATTTATTTTATATAATTTAAATAGTAATTTTTAGAAACCCGACTGCCGAAACCTTTTTCCAATTTCACTCTCTCAGGTCAAGCCGAAATTTGAGATAGGAAGGGATGCACCCCAGTTTTGAAGTATTTCCAATCCCATCATGCATTTCTCTGTTTATAGTAGCATCTGGCAAGCACAGCCATTCCATTAGTCATTGGTAGGAGGTTCGGTCAGTAGAGCTATTTCGATTGGTCAAAGTAAGATTCACAAATATCTAAGATACAGTCCAACCCTTGCAATGCTGGATACCCTTAGCTTATGTATGTTTCCATCAAATTGTCATTCTTATGACACCTAATGGTCGCATGCGCCTCCATTCAAAATATAAACAGTGCAGATCTGATCAGACAACCTCACCAGAAACCAGCTGCTCTGAATCTGCAGTGTCTTGAAATATTGTTCAGCATCACTAGATTGGTCTGTTCAACATTTTATTTAAATTTAAGTGTCTATCTACTTCTATTCTAATGGCCTTCCAGCTGGTCATACCAGTATTTAACGGATGTACTTAAACTAGATCGTAAGAAGTTTGTGATGTCACAATTGGGTTGATCCTGTTATCTAGAGTTTAGTTGAATCGTTCACTTAGATGTTTCATAAAAGCAGAAATTAGACATATACAGCCATTACATGAATAAAAAGTACCTACACACAAAAGTGTTACATAGTTTGTTTTGAAAAGCTATACTTATTTGTCGGTTTAGCTAGAGTTTTTGCTTCAGAAAGTGTTTGCTAGTTTGATTTATATGTCTAGTTTGTATTGAAAAGAAAACGGCCTAAATTAGCACTAACTGGCAACTATTTCTGCTTAAATCTGATTGTTGACACGCAAAAATCACTGATAGTTGGTTTACCGGGAGTACTGAGAGGAAGTGCTGGTAGTACCGGTTTCTAACTCTAATAAAACCCAGACCTTTGAAGTAAGTGCGCACACCGACTTACCCATTATTAGTTTAGGGGATATAGCTTTGAATTTATAGTTTAAATAATATTGGAATAGTGCAAATTTGCGAGGTAGAAGTTCTATCACTTAGTCTATTCTTAACTTCTAACAAAGAAAACAAACACAGTTTGCATGTTGGCGTGCTTTAATGTGAGCAAATGAGCAGCGTGACATGGAAGGACGTCGTAGACCTTGATGAGATCTATTTAAGAAATGCTTGTAAAAGCCCAGTGCCAGTAACACAGTTTACTTAACCCTAAGATCTTCTCATTGCCGAAGTATCTGCCTTCCAGCCCACATGACACCAAACTTTTCTTTTTTGTTTGGCGAAAACTTGCTGCGATTTTATACAGTGCAGTATACCCCATAGCAATGACGACGTGCAAATCAACACGGCAAGATCTCTTGCTCGAATCTATACAAAATTTTGTGTGTTGCTCACGTCTGTGAAGCCGCCTTAGAACTGGTTTTACACGACACTTCGTTTGGTATTGCATTACCTGTTTATTCTCAGTCCGTGCGTGACTGAGTAATAATATACTGCACAACCTTTGTTAATGCTAATACCGACTAGACAAATATTCTGCTCTATTCGATGAAACGAGCAGAATGTTAATTCTTCAAGACGCATTTATTTGGTCATAATTATCATTAATTTCGGTAGAGGATTTAAGACATGTCTAACTTAACAACCCTTTTAAGGTAGTACGGGACCCATGTCAAAAGATAACCTTACTTTTACTTAAAAGTAAGAGTGTAAGAGTTATCGTTCCTGAATCCTGTTTTTAAAAGAGAATACTTATTTGTAAGACGGTAGATATTATTCTCCCCTGACAACTCTTTGATGCTTGAAACGTACTTCTGTAAGTATTTTGCTTTCACAAAAAGAAGGAATGCAAGTATTAGCTTTTAAAAACATCACCCAGAGTATGAAGTCATTCAGTATTTTGATGGCTAAAAGTTGCGGACCGTATAAATATACATACTATATACATGTCTCGGTTGCTATTTCTGCATGCTGCCACTAACCTAAGACCCACACCCACCCCAAAAAGGGGGGGGGGGGCGGTTGTAGACGTGCACATGCCTTGTATGTGACATTCTCATGTTTTAGGTCCCATGGAGGTACATGGTCACTAATGTTTTATGGAGAAATGACGTAACTATTTCAATTACCTTATCACACCGGATAGGCAGCAATAAAAAACAGTCTAAACAATCGATGAATGCTGATAACAAATTGCTAGAAACAGTGTTTGTGATTGCCATTTGTTGCCTATCGGACTACAAACAACAATCCAAAATTCTGTTACTTACAATATTTAACTACGTTCGTCGATAGCATTAACGTTTTCGATTGCCGCCTATCTAGTGTGTTTTTGATATACTGAAGACATAGCCAAAACAATCTGATACAGGGGCTTGGAGTTATTTCATGTTTCTGTTGAAAAAAATATTTTGTTTCGTTGCATGTTTCATGATGATAAAATGGACATTTCTGCATACATTTTGATAAAATTAATTGGAACTGCATGTGCCTGAAAGGAAGATATATGACAATATAACATTCTTTTCTGTATATTAACGGTTGGCAAGCATGGTACAGATTCACGGATCCGGGAATTTTCATCAGGGGGGGGGGGGGGGGGAGGGTCCAGGTCAGTCTGACAAAAAACGCTCTTACAACGATTTTTTTAGTCCTCAGCTTATTTTACAGAAGTCAAATGGTCAATTTCAAAGAAATCTATCGTTTTTCAAGGCTCCAGATGTGGTTCAATTTTTTCCGGGGGGTCCAACTTTTTCCAGGGGGTGTCCAATTGCTTATTCCCTATAGAAACCCATTTAATTTGTGATTTCCAGAGGGGGTCCGGACCCCCTGCCTACCCCCCCCTCTGGATCCGCACTTGGTGCAGCCCTCACAGCTTCATGGTTAAAGCTACAATACATTATCTCATTTGGGCTTGGCAAACGTTAATAGACAGAAGAATTTATCATCCTTTTATTGTTATATACCTTATAATAAGCGTTTACTATAGAAACTTGAGGCGTTTCAATCGCTGACAATTGTACATTTTATTTAATAATGTGTCATATTTTGGTTGATCGTTGACCAATCACTGACCGCGGGCTTTATTTCCGATAAAACATGACTGCAGAGGGCTTTATTGCCATTTCAACCTGCTCACGGATATCCTCTGCGAGTTAAGATACCGTCGCTTATGCTTTATTGAGAAATGACCAAAATATTCAATTATCATAAGATACGCTACGTTATTACATCGGATAGGCGACAATCGAGAAGGCTCTGAACAATCGATGAACTTGGATCGCAAATCGCTAGAATTTTCCATTTGTCGCCAGTCAGGCAAACAAACTGCAATCCAAAAAGTCTGTTTCTGATGGTATTTGATCTACGTTCGTCGATAGCATCAACGTTTTCGATTGTCACCTATTCGGTATGTGTATTGATACAATGAATACGTAACCAAAACAATCTGAATCAAGAGCTAGGATTTATCTACATTTTTCAGTCATGTTTCTGTTGAAAAAAACGTTTGTTTCCACACCGGATAGTGAGCAATCGAAAGGACTCTTAACCATTGACGAACGCGGATCAAAACTCGATAGAAACAGTGTTTTGATTGCAAAGTGTCGCCTGTTCGATGAGTGATGGTAATAAAAAAACTATGATTCTAACTATTTTGGTCTATAATCGTCGATAGTATTGATGTTTTCGATTGCGCCTATAAGGTGTGGTTTTGTTGTATGCTTCACGATGTTACAGTGGACATTATTTTTAAAAAATGCTTTTGCTTGAAAGGAAAGTATTCTAGAACTTTTTGGATACTGTAAAGGCGGCACCTCATGACTGCCTTATTAGTCTACTTTAGACATAGGTAAAATCTGAAAATGAGGCGTTATAACTACATTCGAAAGTGTTTGTTTATTGTTTAACATTAGTATAGAGGCAAACAGTGTGGACCCAGATCAGACTGCTCTAGGTGAGCAGTCTGCTCTAGATCTACACTGTTTGTTTAAGAGGCTTCATAATATTTCAATAGACGATAAAAACATACGATTGTGTTGTAATATACGCTTTAAGGGTTAATAAATGTGGGTTCAGTGCATTAACGGACATGACTTTCATGAAATGCACGCAGACCTGCGCAGCTCAAGCAACTTTTAAATGCTTAACCAATGGATAGAAACTGATTTCCATTCTTGAGCAGTTGAAATTACCGAACCACGCCCAGATATGAAAATTAAAGTTGCCACCTTTACAGTACCCAAAAAGTCCTACAATATATAACAATGACAATATAACATTCCTTTCTGTATATTAACGTGTGTCAAGCCCTTGTGCGATAATATGTTGCAGGCCTCACCGCTGTGTGGTTCTGGTTGCAACACATCACATTCAGGCTTGTCAAACATTAATACAAGGAAAAAAATGTTTTATCCTCTTATTGCATATTTGTAAGTTTATTCTTTAAATGACATTTAGATCTATGCATCAGGAATAAAGCTATAATTTTTAGCTTTTATCTACATAAATCCTACGTGTAAGAAAGCATCAGAGTATCAAGACATGCTATAGCCATGCTTTAATGAGAATCATAATGTAATGTGCTGGGTCACATATGCTAGGTCAAAATCTTTTTTGTCATTTTCTACGCCCATTTGTCAGTGCTTAATCAATAATAGCTATGTCTCCGCCCAGTGATATACATAAGGCGTAGACAAACAAAAACATGGTTGATAGGGGAGACAACACTTATTATAGTCTTAATTTTTTTCAGGATTTTTCAGAAAAGTCACCAAAACAAAAAAAAACGAGCTCGGTAACACATATTTTTTATTCCATCGTTTGATTCTTCATGAAAATATCTTTGTAAAAATATGTGTTTTGTTGTTCCAGTTACATTCTCTGATATGTTTATTTTGAATATTAATGTTTTTTTGGCATTTATTCGTTTGACTTAATTAGGATTTTGCTTAATAAATTGTGTAAATACATGTTATTTCACTATTTTTTGTTTTTATTTATATCTCTGGTGTGAGTAGTATTTGTTCTGAAAAAAAAAACTGTATTGCGTTTCATGTTAATTTGTTAACAAAATCTGTGTTTGTTTATTTCAAAAACCTGCGATTTTGAAGTTTTTGACATCAAATAACTTTTTAAAAAGAACGGTGAGGTACTGTTTTTTTTGTCTTAGATTATAAGTATAAGTCTATATTATAATATATTAAAAGATAAAACACTTTTGGACATATGCCGGTGAGTCCGGTACTACCTTAAAGTGAAATTTGAGATGTGCCACGGGTGTATAAACAACTGTAACCATTAGCTCGCTGTTCATGACAAAGAATGGATTAGCAGATCGTTGACTGTGATAATTTGGTTTGAAGCAGATATACATTTAGTATTACACTAAGGATTAACCTGGCTTCTCATTGTCGTAGTGTCTTGAGTCTTTTGAGTTGGTTGAAGTAGTTGGTTGAAGTAGTCGGTAGAAGTAGGTGATCGAAGACTGAACGAGTAATTGAGGTATAAATATTTGCTTATTCGTATTGCACCAAGAGCAAATTGCAACTGTGCCACCAGAATTGAAGGTGAGGTTGGCGCCGTGAAACCGGTTTAAGCCCTCCAGTGGGGTATTTTACTGTCCGTTCCGGGGCGATGCTTCTTTTGTGGATCTTTTATGTTAACCCGTCTTGTGTTTGTTATGCCTTTGCAATTATCTGTTTATTTGCGCCTTGTGGTCACCTGCTGAGTTGGGTGGGGTTGACCGGTTGGCTCTCGTTTGTGGTGTATGGCTGTGAGTTTGTCACTCTCCCGTTGGTGTCCTGGGTCGGGTGTGATGCTTGTATATATCGATTCTTTGCACCATTGCCTACTTTGTATAGTATTGCGCTAACGAACCCCATTGGATCAGAAAGGTTGATTGGTTCTGGAGTTTTCCTTGTAGTAAATTGCATAGGTTATATTGGGTTATGATAAAGATAAAGAAGCCTTATTTAACGTCGCTTATAATGTAACAGACAGCATAAGCTCACGAGCTATTCTGCGACATAACAATTATATTTTTAACAGATACTTACCTGCCTTACTCTATCTTCCTAGCACACACCCTTTTTATGCGAGTGTCAGCAAGGGAGCTGCTATTGGTATATAGTACCTCCAATTGAACACAGTTATTCGTTTTTAAAATTTTACTTGAAGGTTTCCTCACCCTGAAAATTTGCATGCGCATAGATATAGCAAAACCCTAACTAGATTTAAATTTTGGCGGAGAACGATATCAACGTTACTGCTCTGATATCTTGTAAAATAAATAACTTAGTTTTCAATGGAATGAAAATAGATCTACCCGTTTAGTATCCATTTTTGTACTGTCAGTGCAATACACCTTGGATAGATATCGTAGTATTTGCTCAGTCATAAAATGTCAATTAGAGATTACAGCAGACGATTATTTTGTAACATCAAATGGTGCGGTTTACGATGCAATCCAAGCTGTTTATATAGTTCTACGGATAATGGGCTATTGGACTAGTACAAATAAGGATTGACTAACGACTATGACTAAAGTTTATGACTAAGGAATGGTGGCGTATTCAACTTAGACTTAACAGCATTTTAGAACACAACAAATGTGTTACATCTCCAGCTTCTGCTCGTGTAAAAATAAAGTCCCAAACCTCAAAATCAATAGTTTAGTGTATTTCTTAAATATTTTTCATGATTATTTGTAATTTTGATTGAAACAAATGTTAATTGAAACTAGATCCGCCTCGCTTAGAAAATTATTCATGCGCATACAATGACGTATATTCACTGTTATGGATGGTTGTACTCGTCTAAAGTTACAAATACGTTTAAAATTCTAAAACGAAGTAAGAGACAATCCTTACAACAGACTCTGTGGCCTAGTGGTTAGAACCACTGACTCATATACGGATGGTCGATGGTTCGATTCCTACCTAACATATATTTTTTCTCAAGTTTATTTTTTTTTTTTTTTTGGAGCTTTACGTCCACGTCAACAAATGTATAGTAATGTCGGGACGATTTCCTGTTTTCATAGGTTGAACCAGTAGTAAGCAGTGGATAACGTGTCTTGCTGAAGGACACAATAGTGACTGCGCCGACTGTGAGTTTCGAACTAGCATCCCTTCGATTCCCAGTCTAACGCTCAAGTGGCCTTTTTATCACTGGGACTGTAGAAAGTGCCGATGTAGTCCCAAAAAATGTTTTATATGATATCACATAATAACATTTGATAGTTTTATAAACACTAAGACCTGTTTTTCATAACACACTGGTGGGACCGCTGGTGCAATCTTCAATGTGCTTGACTGCGAATCCAGAGACACCGTTTTGGTACGGAAATTCTTTCTAAAATTAGTTTTTACGGTCATCATTTCCCGTCCGCTGTCTTTATTAGAGCAGCTATAAGTTTCTTGAGAAAGAGTGGGCGCTCAATATTGATTAACTACTTAGGCGGCTACCTGGAACAGAGTAGATCGGTAAATCCATTTATCCGTACTGGAGTCTTAAATCCGTTTAAACTGACGGATCGATCTGTAATTTTAGGGAGTATGTAACGGCAGTGATATTTATCCTTCTACAGAAATTGTTGTATCATATAAGCAAACAGTGTAGACCTTTATCAGACATTTTTTCAGCCACCATCTGCCTTGTGTCTACGTTGGATCTGCACTGTTTGTCAAATTCCTTTATATGGGTGCTAGGCATTGTTGGGCTTACTGACTGTGTTCAAATAATGTCGAAATGTTATTTTTGTCTGCGCTGAAGTTTTACGCATCAGTCAACAATCTTTCAGTCATATCGGGACATTTCATGAATTTCTGAGTGGAACCAGTTCTAAGCAGAGCATATAAAGTGTCTTCTTAAAGGACACAACACATTGGCCCCGGTGAGTCTCGAACAAGTGGCCCTTCAGATACTGCTCTTGGTTATATCGGCGATCTGCAGTAAAAAGTATTCAAGTTACGAGAAGTCCCTAGGGAAATATATAAAACCACTTGACTCGGCCAAAACTCAGAGGGTATAGTGTATTTGAGCTTCAACCCAAAAACGTCTCCGCAATAACATCTTCAGCCAAAACCCCAAATCAAGCTGAAACCGTCCAAATAAGCACTCGGACGGCGACACCGATATTGGCGGGACCCCCACTAGCCCTGACACGCACCCCTTTGATAACTGGTTGCCAGGCTGCTATAAAGGCAATATAAATAAGGTTAGAGAAGCCTGTTTCTGTATTTCCAGCAGCTCTGAACAGCTGAGATCCAACTACACGAACTCGATTCTGGTTGTACAAGAGCTCACATTCCCATCTCAGAGCAGTCTTCCCCGCACCGTCACACCTTTCATAACTGCGTCCGTCAGACAGGGAGTCAAAACAGTCTCTGCACACCCGAAACCTGGGTCCAAATAGTGCCTTGCAATTGT
This sequence comes from Loripinus fragilis, assembly GCA_964019695.1. NCBI lineage: Eukaryota > Metazoa > Mollusca > Bivalvia > Lucinida > Lucinidae > Loripinus > Loripinus fragilis. Next base: position 2,130,321 of record OZ026529.1, read on the forward strand.
ATACAACAGTCCTGGGCCCAGAATTACAATGCCTCCTTAAAGTTAAGGAAGACTTAAGTTAAGCATTGATATTTCAACATGTTACATTAAATGCTTAAAAAATTGCCAGGATCGATGCAGTACTTGTGGTCAAAGATATCATTGTGATCTACAGAAAAAAATGAAACTATTTTGATTTTAATTCGTTTGAAACGTAATTTTAGCATCCTGAAAAATCAAAGCTAAACTTAAGTCTTCCTTAACTTTAAGGAGGCATTGTAATTCTGGGCCCTGGTCTCCATTGGAGAAGTCAAGTTTAAACGAAGGAAACCCAGTGCACGCACAAAAACAAACATGCCAGGCGGAGTGATGTGGTTGTAATGATTTTCGTTGATATGTTGGGTATGGAGATGCATACACACACGTGCGTGCGTGTGTTTGTTGGTATGGGAAGGGCAGGGGGTTGGTATTGAGAACCCAGACTTAACCTGACCTTGGCAATCGCTGAGAGTTATCGAATTATCGGTTATAGAAGTTGAAACGTTGCCTTCCTTTTAACTACGGTTATCCGGCTTCTTCCATGACACTGGCTCCATTTTCCTAAGCTGTTGACGGGAACACACACACACACACACACACACACACACACACACACACACACACACACACACACACACACACACCTTCCGGCGTGAGGTCACCTACCGCTGGAAAGATTTCCCTAACCATTTCATTAAAATGCAGTCTGAGGCGAGTTCAACAATGCGAGAGCTCGCCGAGCGCTCGTTGATTGGTACCTATCTTTATTCGTAATGTGTAAAGCCTGGCATCAGTACAACGAGCGCCCGAGAGCGCTTGCATCATTGAACTCGCTTCTGTTGTCGCGTAGATGTCAGTGGTCTGTGTTTTACCTCACGGTGGCGGGTGGGCCTGTGGTCTATGACTGTATAATTTCCTGGTCATACTAACTTTTGTTACCAAACACATATGACATTTCGAACACACCTTGCTCTCACGTTTACTTTTGTAGGAATAGTTCTTCACTCACTTAATTGATTTGAGTGGAGAAACGACCAGATTATTCGCAGACATTATTAACCCTTTATCTCCTTTTGGCTTTTGGAGCAGTATTTTGGTAAACAGTGCAGAGAGCCAGATGCGGCATTTGATCAGTCTCTAACTTGTTTGCTAAGAAAAAACACGATCGTCAGTGAAAGAATACATTTTTTCGAAAATATAACTTGTTGCCCCTCAATATATACAATTATTGGCCATCGTTTATTGTATTCCGCTAATATATCTTACTTCTGAATAATTATATTGCTATGCAATGATTAAGTATGGTATTTCATATATGAAACTTTTTCCAAGATATTGAAACTCTCTGCCGCCACCCTAGGAGAAAAGTAACCGTGATAGTCGAGTTGTGTGCTGGCTTGTCACTCACAGTCAGGTCGCACTTCTGTCAACATTCTAACCAGTTAACTGGTGATTCATGAATGATTTTTGTTTTGCTTAAATAAAACTGCATTTCCCATTGCCCAAATCGACTTTTTCAATCGCAAAAATGCATTCTACGATCATGATTTTACGACCAAAGCCGTTGGTTTGGGCAATCCGAGCGTTCGTGATCGCCGCCTTATTGGTAGAGCTGTAACAATTATTTATTTTATAACAGAAAGGACAGGGTCTTCTTGAGTTTCTTAATTTTGAATAAACCCAGAAACTTTGCCTCTCTATCCTATTTCGATTTAGCCGAGTTGTTCAGGAAGTCGATGTTTTCCATTACAAAGAGTATCCACTCAATGAACCTGGATACTTTTCTGTCTATTGGTAGCTTCATTTCTTATCACGGGGTGCAGCATATTGTGATTTAGTGGTCAACCTTTTGCTTTTTTTTTCATATTGAATTTGAATGGGGAGGTGTTGTCAAATATATTACCTAATGCACGATGTGGAGACTGCTATGTTACATTACAAGTATCTTGGAATCTCGACTGAAATATGTGTGATGCTCTGAAAACTTCAATATGCAGTTTTCTGGGTGTCTAATAGTTCAGGCATACATTGATACATTTGTATACTTTTAACCTGTGTAACAAAGACCAAATAGTCTACGCATCGTTCACTAGGAAATATATAACAAGACCTATCCAAACAAATTTAATTTTAATAAAACGAAAACAGTTGACTCCTAACACACAAACGTTGCACCTTGTGTTACATCATGAGTTGGTCTAATGGTTTTGGAATAGCAGATTTTCGCTCAGAAAGAAGGTAGATACTGATACTCAGAGTTTATTGTGTTCTGCGTATTGCATTTTTACATTAATGTTGTTTTATATCACCCAACAGTACCTACATGTACGAAAGTTAGTCTCTAGCTCTCATTGGGGAGGTAAACTTAGGGTGCATATTCATCCACTTTTAGTCGAATGGTGATCGAACTAATATCGATAGGATTGACTTATCATTAACAGTTGGTCAATCACACAGTCGCTCGAACTAAACGTGGATAGAGAACACTATCCTTTAATAATAGCTGTTCGTTTAAATCCCTATCGGTATGGATATAAAGCAGTCTAAATATAGTCCGTCATGAGGCTCGAACCACTAACCACAAGCCTACGAGTCATGTTTGCTAGTCACTATACTATAACGGTCGTGGCACGTAGCTGTCGCTTTTTATGTTTAGTTTCATTTTCCGCTTCGGTACAATTAGTGTCACGGTGTACACTAGTACACTATTATACACAGTGAGTTTGGTTTTTAGTCATTAGTCGATAGTCGTTAGTTTCATCCTTATTTGTACTAGTCTATAAAGGCGTTTCATGCCAACCAAGTACCATCATTTTGCCAGCCTCCGTCTGGCTACCTAATTGTATGTTTTGTTCATTTGTCTGTATGTGCGAGCGTACAACTAGAAATGCACAGGCCTGAAAATACGAATAAGATCACGGATGTACGGGCACTTACATGCATTACATTTCATTTTGTATTTCACTTTTACTGCTTCGAATTCTTTATATGATGGAAAATATGCATGTTGTGAGATCAATACGCAGACTCATTCACGGAATAGCAAATGGGCGCTTCCAACTAAGCGGGCATTTTGGGTAGTAGACATTTATAGATGTAGCCTTTCGTTTGTGTCACCATCTTTGAGACATGGCTAGATAACTGTAATATTGTTGGCTATGCTGATAAACAGCAACGTAAGCCAATATACAGCTACATTTAAACCCCACTGCTGCATTGTAAATTGTCTTATATTAGTATATACATGGTTTTATATTCAACTGATAGTCATTGATCCATATCTAAGATCCCATCACATGTTAATTTTACCGTGCCTTATATCACGCCTGAGGAGATGAATGCATTTTTACATGCACTTGACCCCACTAAAGCCGCCGGTATCGATGGGCTAGGCCCAAGGATACTTAAAATGGCGGCAAACATTTGTCACCGTCGATTGCGTCACTCATCAACAAAAGCATTCAAACGGCTTCATGCCCGTCTCATCTTAAGACAGCAAAAATATTTCCCATACATAAGGGTGGATCGAAATCTGACCCAACAAATTATAGACCCATTTCTTTTTTGCCAACAATATCGAAGATCTTCGAAAAACATATAAACAAACATCTTATGGGTTTATTAAATAATTATGATTTACTACACAAAAACCAGTCTGGATTCAGACCTAAACACAGCTGTCAAACAGCATAAATTAAATTAATCGACCAATTGATGAGCTGTATCGACAAAGGGGATATCGTAGGTACACTCTTTTCTAGATTTTAGGAAGGCTTTCGACCTAATCGACCATTCTATCCTTATAAAGAAACTTTCAATTTATAAATTCCCAGTTTCTACTCCCAAGTAATTTGCTTCATACGTCATGGATCGTCATCGAGTAATGGAAAGTAATACTGGTACGTCTAGACCAGCACACATTAAATCGGGGCGTCCCTCAAGGATCTATCCTAGGGCCTACATTAGTTTTAATGTTTCTTAATGATTTGCATCTATATATGAAACACCGTGACAGTGACTACTACGCAGATAATGCGACGGTCCATACATATGAAAGTGCACCAAATGTGATAGAGTCCAAGCTACAGCAAGATGGCAATAATACAAAGCTTTGGTGTAAACAAAATAAAATAGAAATAAATTATGATAAAACGACATGTATGATCGTAGAAACACAACACAGAACAAAAAATATTCTACCTTTAAACATTTGCATTGATGGTAACAAAATTAATGATGTCAAAAAAAAAGAAATTACTTGGTATCTACATTGACGAAAATCTTCGTTGGATAGACCATATTGACCACCTTTGCGCCAATATCTCATCCAAAATTTCACTATTGAGGCAACTTTCCACATATATCCCAAATGAAGCTCAAAAATGTTCTATCAAGGGTATATTCTACCGTTGATTGACTATGGATCAAGTATATGGGGTACCACGTCAAGAAGTAACTTAGAAAGACTACGATACAGCATCTTCTGATATGTTCAACGCTTTAGGATGGCCAACCATAGAAAACGATATAGCTATAATAAGGCTGTGCTTAAATATAAGGCGCTTAATAATATCACGCCTTTATATATATCTGAACTGCTAATTCCTATGTCTGAAACGCATAACCGGACGCTAAGGTCAACTTTAAACGGCTCTTTAGCGGTACCCAGATCGAAAACAGCAATATTTGATGGCTCTTTCTCATGTACTGCACCACGATTGTGGAAACAGCTACCTAAGGCTACAAAAAAGGCATCTTCTTTAAGTTGTTTTAAGACGCAAATCAAACAGTTTATGTTTAGTCAATGATCTTAACTTTTACGTTTGAAGACGCAAGTCAAACAATTTATGTTTAATGAATGATCTTAACTTTTATCATGGAGTTTTCAATCATTCATAAATTTTAATAATCATTTATCAGCTTTTACGTCTATGTGTATATTGTATTAACGTGACCAAATGCTGCCAAATGTTTTATTCGCTCGTTTATACTTGACATATTCTATGTTTTATCACATGTTTAACTTGTGTATATATGTAAATATGTTTTAGAGAGACGCATGGTAGACAAGCGTTGATAGCTAAATGTGCTGTCCTCTTTAAATAAAGATAAATAATAAATAATAATATACTTAAGGAATAAAGAAACGCAAAAGACAAAAATATAATTTTTGCGTGTTTAAATAACGGTTTGGTGAAATCTCTTTTGAAAATTTCTTATTGAATATTTATAGTTTGTGATGAAAACCCAAAACGTCATTTTAACGCTACATTTTACGCTACAAGTTGAAAACCTATGAGAACGTAAAATGTGACGTCAACGTCAGAATAAAGATCAAGAAACCCTGTCTTTTCCATGCTAGGTTATTTGGCGACGACTTGACAATGTGCAAATTAAACAAACGTCCAATCATATTCGTAATGCAGTCAAATATTGCGTCAAAACACGCTACTTAAATGGCAAGATACACAATGGTAGTGAATAAACGATAAACATCACTTAGAGCCGTCGGGTTTGGGTCTCTGGTGAATATACGAGATAAGATAAACCTAGAGACATCAGAACATGCTTTCTTTGGTAAACTGATTTGTTCAGATACCGTAGAAATACGCTGGTAAGGTGTTTATATTGACTTTAGCCAAACAAAACACGGCATAATGCAAGAGAAAACATCTGATTACATGCCAAGAGCGGTCACCAAACTTGCTAACTGTTACCTAAAATCTGTCACTGGACCATTTTATCATTAGAAAAACACACAAACATCATGAAAACCATTAAAACGTAGAATGTCGCATTTTGACGTCAAAATTGAGTTTTTTTGACGTCTGAAGATCTCAAGTCATAATTCTTCAACAGAACGCCCTTGTAATGAACAAATCTCAAGCAGAAAAGAAAGTTTGCGTTTTTCACGCAGTATTCAGAGTTGACGTTAATGACGTTAAGACGTTTCAGAATCCTACAGAAACGTCGCCATTTGATCATTTCCTTGATCCGCAATCTATGCCAAGACTTTTTAAAACAATAAACCGATGGTTGATTCAAACTTTGCTTTTATTGACCCTGTTTCAGCAGTTTGCTATGGGGGTCAGGCTGGCTACGCGCATACCAAAATGATAACGTAATCGACAATTACGTTTAACCTGCTGTAATTTGACGGGCACATACTGCTCATATGGATAAAGATCATTTGCACTAAAAACTTGCATCATATTGTATGCTTACAATGACTCGAAGTGTTTGTTGCGTTTCTTTATTCCTTAAGTATAATTGATCCATATCGCCCAAGGTAAAAGAAGGGAATGTTATTTGGCATAAAACATTAAGAATGTTAAAATTCCATCCTATCCCAGCATTTATGAAAATGTATACAAACTTCAAAAAAATATTTTTGGTAAGGGTGTTTTGGTTAAAACATATTTTTCGAATTAAATTTAAAATTGCCATTTTAGATTTAATGTTATTGCCAAAAACAGTGTTCCATTTGAAGGGCTATACACCAATAGTAGACAATTTTACCCACAAGCGGACTGCTTATGGCGGAATACTGAGTGCGGAGTTTATATTTGGGGAGCATCTCACTATTCATTTCCAACAGAAAGATGATGTCAAATAAAAATACTGTGAGTTTATTTATAGTTGGCAATTCGAATCGAAAAAAGATGCATATTTTTGGTTTTGTTGGAATTTTTGAGTACATTTGTTAGACAACTTTTAACATAACATCTAGCATGTCTACAAAGCCTTAAGGGTGGATGCCAAGTCTGAATTAGCATATGAAAGCCAGAAATTAGGTCAAAGGTCGTTGAGTGCAAAAATGAGAAAATATGTATTACTGTAAAACAACTTTATCTTTTTATATATGCAAACATATTTCATTTCGAGCCAACTTTTGAATGCTTATAGTTATAAATCTGAAAAACACTGAGAAAATTGAACCATAAACTGCAATGTTTCTGACGGTTTGTGCGCATTGGGTCATCAAAAGTAAAATAAATGCAAGCTTATAAGAAATCATACAGGCAATAGGCATTGATTTTGTGTTTTTTGTACATTGATGAAGGCTCAAGCGTGACTCCGCAAATGTGTAGCCTCACCAGAGACGCTTCAGAGCTAGCCCTGTTCGCACTTTGAGAGTGTTTCCGCCTATTTTTCAGATTGGCCCCAAAACTTTTAATTTAATGAGATTGTTTGTCCGTTATAATACATTACAATAGTTAAGAAGCCTCCATGCGAGCTTAACATGTTTGTGCTTCAACATCAGCAGAATCTAGGGCGAAGATTTGGTACCAGTAAAATGCAATTTTAGCACCGCAGAGATATAGGTTGCTGTCTGCTCTAAGGCGGTGATTCTGTTGCTGTTGATTCGTTGTTGATTGTTACTCCCATTACAGAATTATGTAATTGTTCTATATTTGTTACTTTATGTCCATTCTTTTTTTGCGATCATCTTGATGGGGGAGAGAGAGAGAGCTGGCTGCTTTGCCTAGTTTGTTTTCCTGGTGTCTCGTGATTATTGTGTGGCTATTCCTCTCAGTACCATTGGTTTTTCTGCAGTTTGTGATTGTGATACTCACTTACTATTTTTAAGTGTTATTCATGCGAACAGTGATAGCTTTGGCGAGTCTGATCATTTGCTTGGTCTAGTCTGAGCCGTCGTCACAGTTCAAAACACTCATGTGGTGACTCAAATGGCGATTGAATGCCATTTTGTGCGAGCAGCGAAGGATACTGTCGAGTCTGCACATTTGCACAGGCTTACCTTAGCCTTCGTCACTGTACAAAATCTCTTGTGCTGCCTTAAATGGCGATTTGTGTGCTATTTACGCCAGCAGCAAGTACTCTTGTGAGTCTGCACATTTGTTCAGGCAGTCACTGGACAATGTAATAAATATCAATACATCTTGTGCTGGCAGCAAGGACTCTTGGGAGTCTGCACGTTTGCACAGGCTCGCTTAAGCCTTCTTCACAGTATCGAAATATCATGTGCTGGTTGAAATGGCGATTTTTGTAACGTTTATGTGAACAGCGAATGATGTGGCGACTCGGCACCAGCAACCACAGGACTTCTGGGCAATCATCAGTGCGTTGTATCAATGCTTTAAAAATGTTCCCAGTGCGTTGTAATAAAAATTCACAATAAAACATTTGCTAGTTTACCAAGAAAAAAATACAAAGTAGTAATCGTTTTTGGATGTTATTTCATGGGAATATGACAACAGCTGCGCTTAGACATGCATATTTCCCTCAATTTAGGCAGTTACACTAGAAAAAAAGCACCTGTCACGGCAAAACTCCAGAAATTTGTTGGATTTGCAGTCCAAACCATGAATTAAATCGCCAGTTGCTTGACAGAGCCATAAACTGTAATGTTACCAGTGGTCTGTGCGCCAGATGTCATCACAAATAAAATAAATGCAAGTTTATAAATAAATAATAAAGTCAACAGGTATAGATTTTTTACCTTTTACGCCACTACCTGTGCTGAAAAATCCAACCACCAGCTCGTTGTAGCAACCATCGGTGCGTTTGCATTGACCAGTGTGATAAAACCAATACAGTATGATTCGGTTCTTTTCTAGATAGTTTTAGCTGTATGAATTCTAGCCAATGAATCATCCTGTAGATCTCAGGAACCTGCAAAATGCTGTCACATCGATAGCCCAGCATATTCCATCTGTATTTCCTGTCAAGATTTTAAGGTTGATAGCTGTCTGGATATGTTATTGGTTAGGATCTCCTCTATTTCTCTTTCAAGAACTTGTCGTTGTGAATGATACTTTTGACAGTTGAATATTTATTCTTCTATATAAACCTATTCGTAAAGCTGTTTAACCCGTTGTCAAATGACCGAAAATCCATGCTCAAAGCAGGCGATTTACCTGATGTTTGAACAAAGGTTACTACTTTCAAATACTTCAAATAAGCCCGAGTTATTTTTTGACGTTATATGCCAAAAGTGCTGCAGAACAGAGTGATCATTTTGCCAATGCTTTTCTTCACAAAGACCTTGAACACAGCTATGTCGTTGTGACAACGTAATATCGTTCAAAAGTTTACTGTACTGTTTTAGAGAAATTCAGTGTAAGAAAAATAATATTTAATGTATTAACAGCGTTTTCAGTGCAAATTTAGTTGGAATAAGGTCAAATGTGCGAGAATAATGATCACACATGTTTGTTTCACTGCATTAACACTTTTCGGGTACCTCAGGAGATGTTTGAGTACTCGGCCTATCGGCTTTATGCTCAAACACCTACCTTGGGGCCCTGCAAATGTTAATGAATGAAAAAAATGTGTGATTCCTATAATAGTCAATTGTTTCTTTTTCAGAGCATAAGTCACAGTAAGCGGATTTATTTTTGTCATTTTTTCATGGTATGAGGTTTAGACCAAATTGACCAGTAAGGAGGTGATTAATAATGCCTACAACCTTTCTCCAGTGATAGAGTGTGATTTTCTAATCCTGTAATTATAACATCTTGTAAATGTGTCTAATTTTGGGGAAATTGGCATAAATCTTTTGCCATTTTTGTGTAACTTCTTGTTTCATCGATGTTAGCAGTACCGACCTGTCTGCTACTCCATCAAAAAGTCTTCTTTTTTCCCTAGTACTTCAATTGCCGCAGTTTTGGCTAAGCAATTTGCCAATTCACAGCCTTTAAAATCTTTATAGCCAGGAATCAAATAAACTGACAAGCTATGGCCATTATTCTGTAGGGTTGAAGATATTTGTCTGATGTTTAAAATTACATCAACGTTGTGTTTTGGATTTTCTGTACCAAAAGCTGAGATGATGGCAGGCGGACAGTCCACAAATATATCGATTTAGCTTTTAAAGTTCTGTTGTTTTAATAGATGTTGTAATTCTGTCGGAATGCCTATATGTTCACCTATGTAATTGTTACCATTTCAGCATAATGGTTAAGAGATGCAAATGGGTTCTTCTTCCAATCCATTGTGGTAGATCACTGCTCCTGTCCCTGTCGGTCCAGGACTGCCCAGTGCTGAGTCATCAGTGAATGCCGCTACACAAATTGGGTCTAGTATGTTTATTATTTCGTTAATAATTTCTTCATGTAAGGCTTTGCAATTTCAAAGTCTTTCCAGTTGCATTGTAGGTTTGTGATTCTGTATAATCCCATCGTGTCTTTGGTGTACTACAACTCCTTAGCCACATTCTCTAGATTGAATTTTCCTTTTATTTCAGTGAATGCAGAAATAAGCAAACTTTTTTTTTCCCTTTTACATTTTGATTATAAATGCTTGTTTCAAATTATTCTTTGATTGGTTCTTTGTCATTTTTGCTTTGAATTCTTAGCAATTTCCCTGCTTGTCTGAGTTTTAAGTGGAGATGTAACGGGTTGCAATTTTTTAAAAAATAAATAGCTTCTGTGCTGGAGGCAGCTAAGCATCCTATTGCTTTCAGTAAAGCTACCCTGTGAACTGAAGTAAACTCTGTGCATACTTTGTCTGTTACTTTCGATAATGCTGCAATACCTTAATCCTAATTGGTAAAACTAGTGATTTGTAAAGTCTACCAAATATACATTAAGAATACCCGTTATTGTTGTTGATGAAATTTTCAATACATTTTAAAGCTTTAAAAATAGTAAGTGAGTATGATCAGGAAATACCACAATCACAAACCGCAGACAACTCCATGGCACCGCAAGGAAGAGCGGCTCAACCATCACGAGACACCAGGAAGACAGCCTTTATTTTTCTCTACTGAATATGTAGGTTGTAATTAAGATTTTCATCTCCAATTATGCCAATAACCGTTTTGTGTTGAACTTGGTTTACAATTTTGCCATTGATATTTTTTCACTTTGGGTGTAGGTGTGTTGGGAGGTGGGAAAACAATCACTTCTGTCTTCTCTGGGGATATCTCCATGGTCCATTAAGACACCAAACAGTTATGATCTCTTTTGAGTCTTCTATTGCTATTTCAGAATCTTCATCTAGGTTTTGACCATGGGTTACCACAGTGTTATCATCCGCAAATAATAAGTATATATTAGACTTGGCATCATCCATATTATTGCCAATGTACAGATTGCATAACAGTTGAGATAGGACAGCTCCGTGTGGAATACCAACTTTTGATGTCATTCAATCTGATGTTTCTTTATTTGCTTTTAAATATAACCTTCAGGTAGTGATATAATTGTACAAGTACATTGATATCCTTCAACAAATGCCATTTTTTGTTGCTTTATATAGTTAATCCTGCCCTCCATACCGTTTCAAAGCAAGATTCAAAGTCCATGAAAACTGCTTCACTGTAATCTTTCTTTGACTTGGCTTCTTGGAGCTTGTTAATAACTCTAATAATAGACTGGGTACCAGAGTGTTGCTTTCTATATTGTTGACACTAATGCCTAAAAACTGCAGCCATCTTTGAGTGAGAGGGTGATTGTTGATGGGCATGGTTGTCATACAGCCCTACATGTAGGTGCCAAAGCTAAAGAAAATCAAGACAAAGTTCCTACGTTGTACTGGCTACCTAAACTCCATAAACACCCTATAAAGCAAGATTTATTGCTAATTCTAGTTCTCGTACGACAACAGAACTTTTTAAATTGCTAACTCTAGTCTTACAGCTGTTGAAAAAACGTGTTATCAAGTACTGTGAAAAGGTATATGAGAGATTGGATAAAAAATAGTAAGTGAGTATGATCAGGAAATACCCAAAAAACCTATTTTAGTCTATTAAGAATTTTGGTGAAATTTTAGATAAACTTAAGTTTGTGATTGTGGTATTTCCTGATCATACTCACTTATTATTTTGATGTCACGACTCTTGTGTTTGTGCTGCGTGGTTACTGTTAAAAGTTTCCCCGTACTTGCATTTAATGTCGTTATTATTACTATAGTCAGGATTTACACTTGACAATCATTCATTGCATTAACTTCCCTATTGGTATCACTTAAATACCTCATTTAAGGAGCAGTGAAGACCAGCATTCGTATCTCGTTAATAACTATTGCTTTCTCTGTGTTTCTTTGTACTTGCATTAGCCTTAGTTATATGTTGGGAGCTTTAGCTATTTCTAATGCAGCAGCTGGATATTGCTATTAATAACCGATATGAATGCTGCTTTTCAATGTATGGTATTAACTTAAAAACTCAATTATGAATAGCCTAAAAACAGTCAAAATTTTACTCTCTCCTCTTCGGTAACATTCTGCTTCTTCCATACAGATTCCCCAGTCCACCAATAGATATAATTCTTTGTTACCATCTGTTTACGTTCACCTTTGAAACTTCATTCGGCTACTAAAATTAATTTACATGGAGTTTCTGACTCTGCTCTTTTTAGAAACCACTTAAAAGTTCGTCTCTCACCTCTTAAGTCACCTGTACTCAGGAACTCTAGGAGTAAGTATAGAAGAAGTGTAGTGTATCCCTCTATTTCTAAGTGCAATGCCAAGAGGTGAAGCTGTTGCAAACATTTATGTTGTAAATCAACTATTAAATCTAACGTTAATGAAAGACAATTTTCTGTAATTACTAATTCTGATCTTGATTGAAAATCAACTGATGTTATCTATCTTTTATCTTGAGAAGAGAAAGATTGTGGCATGCAATATGTTGGCCAAAATTGTAGATTTCTAAAAACTAGATTTTCTGAGCACTATCGTCGAACAAAAAAGCCTCGCAAAATTGATAATTTTCTTTATAGGCATTTCAAACAAACTAATCACTCTACTAGCAGTATTTCAATTCAGCCTGTTGAAAAGATAATATATGGTGATAATTCCACTAAAAGATATAGAAATATTCTTAGGCATGAATTAGAATTAAAGTGATTAAAATTATTACAGACACCACATCCACTTGGTTTTAATGATAATATTTACCATAAGGGTAACATTTCTAGATTACCTGATTTTGATGTTTTTTCTCTTTAAGATATCCGTAAACGTAATAACCGATCTCATGGTAAACGCAGAAATGGAAATTTAAAACGCAAAATTAAACATGTTTTAACTCTTTCAGAATTAAGTATCATCTTAAAACATTCTGGCCGACATATGGCCCTTTCACGTTTAGTAACTCTTTCTATATCTTCACTTCGTAATTTGGATATTGAGGCTAATAAATTCTATGATAGAGCTCATTGACTTTATGATGCAGCAATACCCGGTGTTACACTCAACATGCTCTTCGGCCATATATAGATTCAGAAATTAATCATATTAGACATTTTATTAAAATTCAATTTGTCAACAAGGGGATTGAATTCATTAACTAACCCAGTATATTTAAAGATAAATCTGTTATCTCTTCTATTCCTACTTATTTTGAAAATAAGGAATCCCCTATCATTTGTTATAAGTATAATAAACCTATTCGTAGTACTGTTTTTAACTATAACAAATTAGTAACAGAACTTGATATCGAAAATTCTATTCCTGACTCTTGAGATTGCATAGACTCTAAGTATAGCTATCAACCTGCTGGTCATATAGTTACAGGGGATTTAAAAATCATAACTGATTAAATAATTCGGTCTATTATATGTAAGGGACCTAAATATAGGTTTCCTGTGCAAATAGACTTCAAATCATGTCGTGAGGAAATTGCAGGAGCCTTACAAGAATTTTGTAATCGCTGGTGTAAACGAAAGCATGTTGAGTCTAATGCCTTAAATATTTGGAAACTAAATATTTTTTAAATTATTGATGGTAGAATTTCATTTTATTGCAACATTTTAGATCTTCTACCACCTAAACCTAAATTCACTTTTAGACACTTGAAGAAAGGGATCCAGGAATTCCATAGGAAGTTTGTTTTGGCCCCCGCAGATAAGGCTGCTAACAATGTTGTGGTCGTTTGAAAAAGATACTATATTAACACCCTAAAGCAAGAACTTAGCACTGCCAAAACATATGAGCATAACAGGCTTGATAAGACGTCTATCGTTGATAGGCATCGATGCCATATGGCAGCTAAGTTTGGGTTGTTTGTTGATGAGGACCATGGCAAGCTTCCTACGTTATACTGGTTACCTAAACTTCATAAACGACCCTATAAGTCACGTTTTATTGCGAATTCTAGTGCATGTACAACTACTGAGTTGTCTATTCTTTTGACTTCTTGCGTCACTGCGAATAAAAACCATGTCATTAAATATTGCACAACAGTTTATGAAAGAAATGGTAAAAAATTATTTTGGTCTATTAAAAATTCAGGTGCAATTCTTAATAAATTGAAGTCTAGAGGTTTTCTAGCATCTGGTTTGTCTACATATGATTTCTCTACTCTCCATACTACATTGCCTCATAATCTAATAAAAGAAAAACTAACAAAATTAATTCAACAAACTTTTATCAGAGAGGGCTCACTTTATTTGGCTTGTAATGAAAAAAATGCCTCTTTTTTTACTTCTGAACAACCTAAACGATATAAATTGTGGTCATGTCAGAAAATGTGTGATGCGCTCCATTATCTTTTGGACAATATATTTATAAGATTTGGCTCAAAATTATATAGACAAATTGTCGGTATTCCAATGGGTACTAATTGTGCTCCTCTTGTTGCAGATTTGTTTTTGTTTTGTTATGAGAGAGACTTTATGTTATCTCTGTCAGACAATAATCAAGCTGATATTATTGAAGCTTTTAACTCTACCTCCAGATATTTAGATGACTTACTTAATATTGATAATCCTTATTTTGAACAAATGGTAGGTCAAATATATCCCACTGAACTTCAGTTAAATAAGGCGAATTCTTCTGATACTGAAGCATGTTTTTTGGACTTGGACTTGTCAATAACAAATGGCATAGTTTCTTCTAAAATTTATGATAAAAGGGATGATTTTAATTTTGAAATAGTAAATTTCCCATTTCTTGATGGAGATGTTCCTCGCTCTCCTTCCTAAAGTGTATATATTTCTCAGCTTATTCGTTTTGTTAGAGTGTGCTCTAATGTTGATGACTTCAACAACAGAAACTTATTTTTAACTGCTAAATTATTAAAACAAGGTTAAAGATATCATAAAATTCGAAAAGCATTTTCTAAATTCTACTACAGACACTCAGAGTTAATTGTTAAATACAACATTGGGTTAAAAACTCTTCTGCAACAAGGCATATCAGAACCTATATTTTATGGTGATTTAGTCTATAAATTCAAACGAATTGTTGGAAAATCTAATTTTAGTGATCAATTCAAAAAGATAGTAACACGTTATATAAGGGATGGATATAATTTGGATATCATGCGACAGTCTGCATGACTAGTTTTGAACCCAATCACGGCTTATAGCTATGGTTTCCTCTTTAATTGCACGACGGTGGGTCAGGCCTCAGGCTCTATGACGGCTCTGACGTAAAGCTTTAATCGGTGGGTTGATGCCTGATGCTTATCTGTAGCTGGACCCACCGTGGCTCAACTGGAGGTTTTCTTTAGCTCTGATTACCTGTGAGTCATGAGCCCTTTTCTTTGTTTCATCATGGAGTGTTAATTTGATTAGAGTGTTTTCCATGATGATACATTGTATTAGTTAGATGGCCTCCAGAATCTAGGGCGAAGATTTGGTACCTGTAAAATGCATTTAAGCCCCCCCCCCCCCCCCCCCCCCCGGTGGCTTAGGCTGCTGTCCGCTCTAAGGCGGTGGTTCTGTTGTTGTTGACTTTTTGTTTATTGTTACTCCCATTGTGGGAGTCTGTAATTGTTCTATGTTTTGATGTACGTTACTTCATGTCCGTTCTAGTATTGCAATCATCTTGATGGGGAAGAGAGAGCTGATTGCTTTGCTTAATTTGTCTTCCTGGTGTCTCGTGATGGTTGAGCGGCTTTTCCTCGCGGTGCCACGGGGTTGTCTGCAGGTTTTGATTGTGGTATTTCCTGATCATACTCACTTACTATTTTTAAAGCTAGAGATTTCAATTTGACCAGTTTTTGTACTTATGATTTTTCTACTCTTTACACTACTTTACCTTATAATTTAATTAAATATTAACTTATTGATCTTATTGAAAGAACCTTCCAGAGAGAAGGCTCTCCTTACCTTGCATGTAATGACAGAAATGCTTTTTTTTACTTCTTAAAAACCTAAAAAACAGAGTGCATGATCAGTTCAAAACATATATGATGTGCTGACCTTTTTGTTGGACAACATTTTTATTCGATTTGGCACCAAGCTGTATTGAAAAGTAGTTTGGATTCCTTTGGGCACTTATTGTGCTCCCCTTTTTCTGATTTATTCCTGTTTTGTTATGAGATCGACTTTATGATGCCTCTTTCTGATGATAAGCAGGCTGATGTTATTGGTGCGTTTAATACGACATCCTTATATGTGGACGATATTTTAACATTAATAATGTTTATTTTGACAATACGGTAAGTCAAATATACCCTTCAGAGCTCCAACTTAATAAAGCCAATACCTCTGATACTGAGGCCGCATTTTTAGACTTGCATTTGTCAATTTTGATTTTGAAATTGTCAATTTCCCATTTTTAGATGGTGATGTTCCTCGCTCTACATCCTATGGAGTCTATATCTCTCAACTCATTCGTTTTGCTAGAGCATCTAGCTATGTTACCAACTTCAACATTCACAATAAATTGTTAACTCAGAAACTTCTAAAACAAGGCTATCATTATCCTAAACTTCGCAAAACCTTTTCTAAATTTTGTTGACGATACTATGATTTGATATCTAAATTCCAAGTTGGACTTAAATCTATCTTGCGCCAAGGACTTTCGGAACCTGAATTCTAAGGTGGCCTGGTGTATAAATCAAAGAAGACTGTTGGCTCTAATAATTTTTCAGCGCAAGTCAATAAAATAATATCCCATTATATAAAGATTAGCTATAACATTAATGTATTGCAACAGACTGCATGCTTGGTGGTCAAACCAATCACGGTAAGCAACTTTGCTTTCTTCTCTAATCAGACGCCGGTGGGCTGGACTTCAGACTCCTAGATGGTTCAGAGTTAAAGATTGATTTAGTGATGAGATTGTAAGGGCCTGATGCTTTTGCTATTGCCAAGCCCTCAAGCGGTTTACCTGTTTAATATATTTGCTCCGGTACTCAGTTTTATTTACTGTCGAGTCCTTATCTTTGCTTTATCTCCTTTTTTATTTTAATGTATATTTTCTTGGAGATGATGCATTTATAAGTTAGGGGTCTTTCATGGAAACCAACAATCTATGCGTCTTGATCCACATCAGAATTTTGGGTGAGGCTGGCGCCGTTAAACATGTTTAAGCCCTCCAGTAAAATAGTTTACTGACTGTTCCAAGGCGGTACTTCTTTTGTGGATCTTATATGTTTTTTCTGTCTTGTGTTTTTTGGGCCTTTGTGCGCATCTGTTTATAAGTCCCTTGTGGTCACCTGCTGGGAAAGGGCTGACCTCTTGGCTCTCGTATGTGGTGTCTAATGGTGAGCTTGTCACTTTCCCATTGGTATCCTGGGTCAGGCATGGTGCTTGATTGTATTGATTCCTGATCCTTGCACCCTTACTTACTCTCTAAAGGCATCTTCAGTATTGGCAAAGTCATTTGATACTTCTACCCTCCAGATAAATCTACCTGTTATAGTTCTTTGAGAAAAAATACTAATGATACTTTCCAGTGTTATAGGTCTGTAAGAACGGGTAGATTTGTAGTTTTCTTTACCTGGTTTAGGCATCAGAATCTTTGGATCTATCTTGAAGCTGTTACAAATTGTGCAATGAGACCAGCATTTTTGAATAAAAGTTGTAACAAGGTGGGTCAGGCCTCAGACTCTATAAGGGCTCTGACGTTAAGCTTTAATCAGCGGGTTGGTGCCTGATGCTTATCTGTAGCTGGACCCACCATGGCTCAACCAGAGGATTTCCTTAGCTTTGACTTTATGTGAGTCTTGAGCCCTTTTCTTTGTTTCATCATAGTGTGTTAATTTGATTAGAGCGTTTCTCCATGATGATACATTGCTATAGTTAGAAGGATTCCATGCAAGCTGAACATTTCTTGTACTTCAACAACAGCAGAATCTAGGGCAAAGATTTGGTACCAGTAAAATGCATTTAAGTCCCCCGGGTGGCTTAGGCTGCTGTCCGTTCTAAGGCGGTGGTTCTGTTGAATTGTTTTTTATTGTTACTCCCATTGTGGGAATCTGTAATTGTTCTATGTTTTGTTGTACGTTATCTTTTGTCCCTTCTAGTTTTGCAATCATCTTGATTGGGAAGAGAGAGCTGGTTGCTTTGCTTAGTGTTGTCTTCCTGGTGTCTCGTGATTATCGTTGAGTGGCTCTTCCTCGCGGTGCTATGGGTTTGTCTGCAGTTTGTGATTGTGGTATTTCCTGATCATACTCACATACTATTGTAGGTACACGTTCACCATCCTTTTTCATCAGAATTGTGAAAATCTTTTCCTCTTTACAGGGAGCTGAAGATAAATAGTTTTTAGCTACTTGTAACTTCTTCAAGCATAAGGTCTTGATTTTCAGTCTTTTTTTGTCTCCGAGCTATGGAGATTTGGTTTTGGTTTTCTCAATTTTGTTTTCTACAAAATTTCAAAATCCCAAGTTGGACCAAAATTTCTCTTGCACCAAGGACTTTCAAAATCTGTATTCTATGGTGACTTGGTGTATAAATAAAAGATGATGGCTCTTATAATTTTTCAGCGCAGTTCATTAAAATAATTTTCCATTATAAAAAAGATTGGCTATAACATTAATGTATTGCAAAAGACTGCATGCTTAATGGTCAACCCAATTACTGTTGGCAACTTTATTTTCCTCTTTAATTGCACGCTTCAGACTCTATGATGGTTCCAACTTTAAGATTCATCTAGTGATGAGATAGTAAGGGCCTGATGCTTTTGCTATTGTCAAGCCCACAAGGGGTTTACCTGTTGGATATCTTTTGCATCAGTCCTCAGTTTTTTTTACTGTTGAGTCCTTATCTTTGCTTTATCTCCTATTTCATCTTGATGTATATGTTTTAGGAGATAATGAATTGATAAGTTATGGGTCTTTAATGCAAACCAAACATCTATGTGTCTTGTTTCACATCTGAACCAAGGGTGAGGTTTGCTCACTGTGAAACCGTTTTAAGCGCTCCAGTGAAATATTTTACTGACCGTTCCAGGCATTACTTCTTTTGTTGATCATTTGTGGTAAATACGTTTTGTGTTTGTGTCTTTTATCTACATCTAAACTAAGGGTGAGGTTGGCACACCGTGAAACCGGTTTAAGCCTTCAGGTAAACTAATTTTACTGACCGTTCCAAGGCGGTGCTTCTTTTATGGATCATTATACTATTTCTGAATTGTTTTTGCTATGCTTTTCTGCACGTCTATTTATTAATGCATTGTGGTTCCTCTTTAAGTGCACTCCTTTGGGTCGGACTTCAGACTCTATGACGGTTCCGACTTAAAGACTTATCTATTGATGAGATGGTAGGGGCCAGATGCTTTGGCTGTTTGTCGGGTTTACTTGTTGGATTTCTTTTGCTCCGGTATTCAGTTTTATTTACTGTTGAGTCCTTTTATTTGCTTTATCTCCTTGTTATATCTTGATTTATATATTCAAGGAGATGATGCATTGATAAGTAAGGGGTCTTTCATGCAAACCAAATACGAGTATCTGTGTGTCTTGATCCACATCTGAATTAAGGGTGAGGTTGGCGCGCCCTAAAACAGGTTTAAGCCATCCAGTAAAATATTTTACTGACCGTTCCAAGGCGGTACTTCTTTTGTGGATCTTTTATGTTATTTTTCTATCTTGCGTTTGCTTTTGTGTGCGTCTGTTTATATGTGCCTTGTGGTCACCTGCTGGGAAAGGGCTGACCTCTTGGCTCTCATTTGTGGTACCTAACTGTGAGCTTGTCACTTTCCAATTTGTATCCTGGGACAGGTGTGGTACTTGATTGTAGCGATTCCTCATCTATGCCATATTTCTTCCTTTCATTGTACCAATCAGGGTAAGAATATTTTTACCTCCAGGGACTCTTTTCCCTACTGTAACGTCATTTTAGAAATAATCTCATTGTCTGATAAGGCATATGAGCCATCCTGGCGTATAATTGGTTGGATATTACTCTTGACTTCATTTTTTCGACTTTTATTTATCACATTCCAGAATTGTTGAGTTTTCTTTGGTTCTGATAGTTTTGACACCTTTTTTAATATTCATTTTTGCCTGCTTTTCAAGTACTTTGAATTTTGACATCAAAGTGATATTGGCATTGTAATTAGATTCAATCTCTTTTACAGAACAATCAATTGCTTTTTTTACGTTCCTTGTATGTTATACTCAATTGTTTTTCACCATCCTTGCCTTGGAGAGCAAATTGCGTCTTTGTATGTTCCCCAATTTTTAGTCCACCATCCTCTGCTAAGGGCGCACATGCACACTATACAGGGAGACAAGATGTCTAATTTTCGACCGAAACCTTTATGTACGTCCCTACTTTGCTAGTGCGAGCAACACAAGTTCTGATGAAAGTCTATGTATGCACAGGCTCGTCTCACCCATTGCTACTCGCCTCTGTGATACGTAACATGTTCCCATGCGCTTGATTATGCTTTGAGTCTCTGTTTAACACTTGAGTCGTCCTTATAAATGTTACACATCGTTCTCACATTAGTTAAACCTCTGGAAATACATGTGCAGCTGTTACGTTTAAGTTTGACACGATACCATGCTGTTTAAGCTTCAGCATCTATTACCAAACTCTATGGTTGAGAACAGCGAGGGCATCGTACAAGACTGGCAGTCTGTGTAGATGCGCGTTTGATTCCGACTAAATGCCATCTGTTACAGCGTGAACCCAGATCGTAGCAGTCTGATCATGATCCACACTGTTTGCATGTATGTTGAAATTAGTATGTAGTGCTACATGTAGCAACTAGAAGCAGCGGACGACCTTGGCAGACACCACTTGTAAATGCATGCGAAGGGTTAGTACTCGCTGACGGCACGTACATGTTGGGTCGAAGTCTCTCAAGTAAAAGGTGCGTATTGATACCAATGTTATTTTGCTGACAAATGGGCATCAATCATTTTTCTAACGTTAATAATTGCAACTTTAATACTCAACAATTGAACAAAATTGTATGTAACGGCAAGTGTTATAAACATCAAGAACCTAGACCATGGAATTCAACAATAGCAAACAACTATCTATTTCACTGTCAAAATATTGACATACACGATGTAACAATAAACAATATTTATTTTCATTTGCATAGAAAATCTAAGTCTAGTGTAGCCTTAGACCCAGTGAAGCTATCCTTTCTAGAGAATAGTTGCAAATGCTTCTCTTATCCG
This sequence comes from Loripinus fragilis, assembly GCA_964019695.1. Lineage (NCBI taxonomy): Eukaryota > Metazoa > Mollusca > Bivalvia > Lucinida > Lucinidae > Loripinus > Loripinus fragilis. Next base: position 2,151,619 of record OZ026529.1, read on the forward strand.
TCAGTTTTAACATCTGTTATGGGTAGCCAAACGTCCCGCTGCATTGAGGCTGTTCTTTTGAATGTATCGTCACATGTTTAAGTTGAGAATTATTAAAAATAATCCAGTATTACTTAGTGATCTCTAGAGCTGGTTTCAATATTTGGTGTATAGCATATAATATAGAAGTAATTGTTTTCGCAATATTTTTTGTGAATGCTCATCGCGTTCGTTCGACCGATCTTCCAATACTCGTCGCGAACAAAACGCCGTCTTTGGGGTTAGCGACAAGGTACTGCTCAGCTACAGAATCTAGCTAGAATAATGAAATTAAGTATGAAGCAGGCTATAATATTACAATTGGCAGTGAGCGAAATAGAAAGGCGGTAATCAAGCTCAGCAGATGCGTAGGCTGGTCTGCGACTTTTTTTTTACTCATGCAATTGAAAGTCAAATTTCCCGCGTCATGGTCCTAAATAGGAAAATACAGGACTCAACTAATTCCTGTCTCAAGTAAAATCTGTCAAGGCAGCTCAGCATCAGAGACTAGCATTTTAAAACTATCTTCATGCAGTGCAACCATTTAATTGACACATCAAAGATACTGGCCAAACTGAAAATGCGTAGGTTGGATTTCGACTATGTTACTGGCATTGTGTATATTGTATATTTTGCTATATCGTTTTTATAGTATTAGTAAGCCACGGACCGATCGGCACATGCTAGCAGAAGCGTAAATAGCTGCTTTATGTTTGCTCAATTGCGATTTTAAACCAGCTCTACCAGCAAATAGTTAAGATTTGTTTTTAAAAAATAATAAGATGGGCATTAGCAAAGTGCATTGTCGACTCAATGGAATACATGTACCGCAGTTCATGGATGTCCACCGAGTATCCCTAATCATAAATGTTAAATAGTTGTCTTTTAAGCACCGCTTAAGCATATGAAATGATGGGAAAAGATTGGTGTTTGAATTTCAAAGCATACACATGTAATTAAAATGTGGATAGAACAACATATTAAGACCCTTTGATCGCCGACAAAAGAGGACATTTTGTCTTATTTTGTATAAACCCATATAAAATATTATTAATTAAAATACGATTAATCTATAACTATTTCTATCAACCTACCTCAAACATTAGGCAGAAAAGACTCAGGGACAAATTGATCCAGGGCCGAAATGACACAGGGCTGAAACCATCCATGTACCATAACGCCATACACCATACATGTATATGTGTGTGATGTTTTAATAGTTTGCAGCTAATCAAAAACGAAAGATAGATAGGGTTTAATGCACCATTTGAAAGGTCAAACTTTGATCTTTTATTCCGCATATAGTATATAATACTAACGCATTTTTGGTGAAGCTATGAATGTGTCTCCAATACTTATTGAATACCCCTCGTAGTTTTCAATCAAACATGCAGAATCATTTTAATGGATTCAGTGCAATTGAATATCAGCCAAATAGTTTCCTAAATATTAAATATTGAAAAATTCTAAACGTTAACAACTTGTTTTCAATTGTCTGAGCCCATCGTTCGTTTAGCTTAGGGCAATAGCGGGTAATACTTCTCACATGAAAATCCTTTTTATTCTTTTCATACAGTTCATTTTATGTATGAACTGTCAATTTCTGAAATAAAAATAATATTTCACGACGATCAATTTTTCATAATCTCACATGGAAGTTTTCAGCATTTATAAATCTGATAAAAGCCCAAGTCCTTAATATTAACTTAAATATTTGTAATCACTACCCAGCTTTTTATTTTATTTTTAATTATTGCTCATGACCTCAAGCTTTCTAGAAATGTGACAATGTATTTGTTTTTCCAAGCCGTGTCAAGATACTGCATGACATATTTTGGTAATTCTCCACAAAAAGAATTTGTTTTCTTTAATAAATTATGTATATAAAAAATCTAACATTAAAAATCTTAATATTTGTTTTTATTTCATGGACAATCATTTGTCTGTTAATTTGACATTTTAGAAAAATATAAAAAAAAATCGGGGTCACCAGACAAATAGTCTTTCAGGAGGGCCAAATGTAACCCAACCTCCACACATTTCGTTGGATGATTCAATGTAAAACGTTAAGGAATGTAATTTTTGTCATTTATATAATTCCATATTACTTGTATGAAGTAATTTTGCATAACAAGGCGAACAAAAAAAAATGTAATAAGTGCCCACAAAGGAATCGACCCTGGTCCTCTGGTTCCAAAGTCTGACACGCAAATCACTAGGCCACGATGTCAAGTCGTGCGCGGCTCGAAATAACATTATATATTCGCGAGACAATCCGAGTATCGGCCATATTCGTATTCGTATACAGGGTAAAAACTTCGATTTTTTTTACATTGTTGATATCGCCTGTTCTCTTGATCTGTATTTGGTACTGAAACGGTCAATTCTGATGTAGGATTAATATATATTTCAAACACATTTTAGTTACTTTCGTCTGTCAAGAAATAGTGGAAATATCATTCTGAGATATTCCTGTTTCTCGACACAGGAATGGTGCGCATGGGAATTACCCGAACTTGCCTTAACTTAAAAACTGATTCAAGCATTCCTCTGTAAAACAAATATTAAACAAAAAGTATGGCCAGGACTGAAATGCCGCAATCTCTCACTGCAGACCAACCCACGGCAACGTGAGGAAGAGAAACAGAATAGTAACGGTCATGCACATGGCATCAATACAAAAATACAAGTAAAAGTGAGATGATAGCAAAATAAGAACAAAACACTCAGGCCAGCAAAACAAAACAGGGACTTAACACAAACCATCTCCCAAACAAAAACCAAAAACAACAATAAACAACAACAAAAAGACAAACAACAACAACAATCATTGAGAGCAACAATAAAAATCGAATCAACAACAACATCATAACCACCTCTTTACAAGGGAAAGGAGCCGAAGTCACAGTGTGTGTGTTGGGGTGGGGGGGGGGGCACGGGGGAATGGGGAGTGTGTGTGTGTGTGTGTGTGTGTGTGTGTGTGTGTCGGGGTGGGGGTGGCTTGAATGGATTGACTGGCCTGAGCATCGTCCTAGATTCTGCTGTTTTCAAAACACAAATTTGTTTAGCTCGCGTTGAGGCATCCTAATTAATCCCATGTATCTCCAGAAACAGGTTAAAGGGTTATTTTCGGGATATGTCCCGGACACAGAAACACATTGGCCAGATTATCGTCTTTCTGAAGATATAGTGACGTATTGATGCTTTGTATCGTTGTTTTTTTTCGACACGGGCTCGATCAATTGAGATTGGCCATTTTTGAATAAAAGTGTACATTAATGAAATTCGTAACTAAATTTTGTTGACAACTGTATTTCAATTTTGTCGACAACTGCATTTAAATATGCATACCTGTATCTTGGAATAAACATAAAGCCAGCTTTTTTGGCTAGTACTCGCATAGCTTTTGATTGTAAGTAGATGCGAATATGGTCAAGACCTTTGGTATCAGTTACCATAGAAGTTGTCTTCTATGAAAACAAACATTCCACCAACTTTCATTCCTTTGTGAAATACATTTCAAAGTCCCGTGATCTGGATAGTTAATGTGAACATCAACCAATACTTTATACTTTAACGGCGTTTGTGAGTGCGTCGTAGCCCACGAACATTTCTAGCTTAACGTTACAATTTAAGTAATTCATATTTATAAAACTAACGAATTTGGTCAAGTAAATGTAGATCTGTGTTACAAGTTTGATTCATTAAATAGGTCAAACAAATTATGAATTTAAATTGTGAATTTTAGCAAAGTAAGTAAGGGTGCAAAGATCAGGAATCGATACAATCAAGTACCACATCTGACCCAGGATACCAATGGGAAAGTGACAAACTCACAGTAGACACCACAAACGAGAGCCAAGAGGTCAGCCCTTTCCCAGCAGGTGACCACAAAGCACATATAAACAGACCCGCACAAAGACATAACAAACACAAGACAGAACAAAAACATACGAGGGCTGTTCAAATATGAATGCAAGTGACTTCCTAACTTTCTTCACATATAAGCTACGTCAAAATGGTAAGCGTTTCTATAAAGGACTGTATGTCACCTTTAAACAGGTACCAGACTTAAAGACATACATAGTATACTTATCGAGTTATAGCCCTTGGAATAAGGGTCACGTTAGTATACTTACAAACTTAATACTTTGAACATATACCAGCGATAGACGAGCGTATAATTCTTCGATAAACAGGTGAAATTTCTTGAAATTTTGAAGGAAGTATCACCATGTTCTTATATAATGATTCTGTGAAGGTTGCGAAAATCCGACATGCCTTTGTTAAATTACAATGAATCGTTTTCACTAAAGTCTCAGTATGTTTGCAAATAAATGGTTAACAAAACATTACCTTGCAGTTTTCAGTTAAACTTATCACTAATAAAATGCACGAAACAACATTTAAACTTGTATGAACTCAAAGACAATATGTTGATCGCTCATACTGAGTTGTTGCTACAAATTATTGATGGATAATGGTATTTTTTTAAATGCTGAAAAGCATTTTTATTAAGTCAAAAATGCCTAAAGTGAAGGGGTTATATACTTTATTCTTAATTTTGTTTTCATAATATTGCGACTTTATTCTAAATTTGGACGTAAACTTTGAGTTTGACCTCTATAGACGTTATTTACAATAAAATTAATCACCTGGTCTTGAGAAATAGACAGATTGACCCTATTTTAATTAATGTAAACACGTCATTAAGAAACAGAAAAATGCTTGAAAAATGATATAAAATATGATAACTCTGTAAATAGAGGACGGTGCGTTTTGAAAACTCCCTTATGACATATTTAACATGTTTTCAGCAAAGTGTAAAGAAAAAGACACAGCGATGTTCATTATTACATCAACAGCAGATAACTCAAAATGACGTTGATCATAAAATTAATGACGTCACAAACGTACCTGTTCACTCGAGATAGAAACATGATTATATAAAGATTTTCCTACAAGCAACTTTGGGATTGTTACTTAGACTTGCAGCTAAAATTTGGTGTCATTTTGTCTCAAATTAACAAAGATATGACACTATATCCGCACAAGTACCAAAACGTGTGTTGCAATTTGATTCAGAAAAAACTTCAGTATACTATAGCGGCCTTTATATAAGGGTCTGTAACTCGAGAAAAGTAGTGTGTGTTTCTTTATGTTTGGTGCCATTTGAAAGGCGAGAAACAGTTCTTTCCAGAAAGGTATGACATTTTGTCGTAGCATATACGTGAAGAAAGTTATGAAGCTACTTGCATTCATATTTGAACAGCCCTCGTAAAAGATCCACAAAAGAAGTACCGCCTTGGAACGGTCAGTAAAATATATTACTGGAGGGCTTAAACCGGTTAAACGGCGCCAACCTCACCCTTAATTCAGATGTGGATCAAGACACATAGAAAGTCAAAAATATTGCAGAATGCTACCCTTAAAGCATTCTGCAATACTTAAAACCTTCACTAAGCGATAATTTGTCTGGAAAACCAATTTTTGGTCTTCCTGTGTGGCCGCTTAAGACAGGTTTACAAAGACATAGCAAACACAAGACAGAACAAAAACATAAAAGATCCACAAAAGAAGAACCGCCTTGGAACGGTCAGTAAAATATTTTACTGGAGGGCTTAAAACAGTTTAACGGCGCCAACCTAACCCTTAATTCAGATGTGGATCAAGACGCATAGATATTTGGTTTGCATGAAAGACCCCTAACTTATCAATGCATCATCTCCTAAAACATATAAATCAAGATATAACAAGGAGATAAAGCAAGGATAAGGACTCAACAGTATATTAAACTGAATACCGGAGCAAAAGAAATCCAACAGGTAAACCCCGGTGGGCCCGACAAACAGCCAAAGCATCAGGCCCCTACCATCTCATCAAGCCACGCTTCTTCAATGTCCCCGTAAAGCTTTCGCCTTTTAGCTAATGGTTTTCAAACAACATTGCTGATGCTAGTATAATTACAGTTTATTTATAATTTCATTTCACAATATCCTAACTATACATATCTAAGCTATTCATGTATTAGTATGAATACACATAAAACTGGAAAAGTACTTGATAGTCATCCCATGGCCAGCCCATAAACGCATGCGAACATTTTCCTACATTTATAGAGTAGTTAATAAAAATACAAACACAATTTTTACGGACTAGTCAACAACAGTAAAAAAATGTTTGGTATAAATAATCAACTGACCGTCATGTGCGCGACCCTTCGTGAACATAGTCCTAAGAAACAAACTTTTTTAAAGCTAAAATCTGTTTGTAGTGATCTGACTGCACCTAGACTGAAGAAAGGGCGAGTAGCATTGGTGATAAATTGCAGTTACGGTTATACATTTTGCCGAGATTTGTATCAGTTTTGTTTCTTGCTGTGACACGTTGACAATTTCGAAATAAGGGATAGTTTCGAATGAGGGAGTGGACGAATTCTAAGATGTTCTAGTATAGGGGTCCAAAATATAATATTTGAGTATAAAGTCATGATATGTGAACAAATTTCAGCTAAAGAGACTTGTACCTCTAGTAAAATATTTTTCTGACCGTTCCAAGGCGGTACTTCTTTTGTGGATTTTTTTATGTTTTTTTCTGTCTTGCGTTTGCTGTGCCTTTGTGCGCGTCTGTTTATATGTGCCTTGTGGTCACCTGCTGGGAAAGGGCTGAACTATTGGCTCACGTTTGTGGTGTCTAACTGTGAGATTGTCACTTTCCAATTTGTATCATTGGTCAGGTGTGGTACTTGATTATATCGATTCCTGATCTTTGCACCCTTACTTACTTTGTATGATGGGTGTTTCTACAAGTTGGAATGAAATGCGAAACATACATGTAGCCCTGCTCGTGGCTGCAGTTGTCAGCTGTTTTCTATAAGCACCAAAAGGTAATGTTTGTCAAGAGATTTTGCAAAACCAGTTTTTGGTTATTGAATTGTCCCCTTTTGATTTTAAATATTGTGTAATTTGGATATACAGACTGAAAATGAGTGATAGGGCTGGTTTCGTGCAGGCAACTTTCGTTATCCATACGAACTATGGTGGGTTAAGCGTTTTTTCACTATTGAAGTGTTAATGGGGATATAAATCACTCCATTGTCACCTAGTGTTGTGCCATAGGGGCTTTTTTATTACCCTGCTAGGTTTTGACTCCTATGGGGAGTAGCACATGGTAGAAAGTAAGTTGATGGGCCTATTTCTTGAGAAGTTCTAAAGTTTTTAAAAGAGTGTGCGCCCGCATACTACTGTGTTTTCAAATTTAAAGTGACCCCCGTTTTTTGCCAATTATTCTTAAATAGTGATTTTAAATGAAAAATAAATTAGAGAAATGAATTTAGATATAGACCACGTAATTGAATTTATTTTTCCACTTAAATATGAGTTTTTATATGGGCTTGGATAAGACGGAATTTTGGCGTGTGTTTGCTGCTCCTCTTTGAATTAGTCTCCAAGTGAACCTAACGATATAAATAAACTATGACTTATTCAGGTCAGTGGTGGTAATTCGTGCATTAAGCCATGATTTACCGCCTATACTAACTAATAATATGCACTGTACATCTAAAATCGATGCATTAAAATGGCCTGTATTCAAAAGCGAACGTTATATGCTGGGCAATTGTATGTCGTTGGTGTCCTCTGCTGAATTGTCTTTCGAAAATCGTTTTAAAAATTGACTATCGAGAATGAGTTATGGGGCGTACAAGAATGTAAATTACACAAAATAAGCATAAAGACACAATTAAAGGACCATAACTCTGAAACGGAAAAATGGAAAGTAACTATAATAATATGCTTCACACCTTCTTGACCTGATACACATTCCTATAACGTTTCATGAAGATGAGGTATGGCCCGTACAATATTTTTTTTAGGAATTTCAAAGGAACATGACTAGGAAAAGGGGAAAAACCATTATTTTGATGGACACTATTGGACGGACGGACAGACAGATGGCGCCATGCCATAATATGACTTTTTTTCGAAACGGGCATATAAAATTAACAAATTGTGTTTCATTTACCGATATAGAAGTACTTAAATGAAGTAAGCTTGTTTAATGCTTGAGTCTATAATTTGACTGCTGTCAATTTGGCACGGTCTAGGACCCTTTATAGACCTTTTACAATTTTTTTTGTGTGCATATGTGTGTCAAAATGATGACGAGTTTGCGGTATAGAGTTTCGCTGAATCAGCGGATAAAGATATTCCTGTAGGCCAGTTATATTGTAATAGCAAATGCAAATATACCACGTGTATGTATTGAGGTACAAATGGGTATATTCATAGGGAAAAACAACTCAGTTATTTTTTTGTACAGGGGACTAGGGCTTCAGTTACAATAAGGGCTTCTCCAAAAAAATGTTTTAGTTCCGCGGTGTGCATTTAAATGCACATGCATAGTGACGTTCATCTAAGTAAAAGTTAAAGGTGTTTAAAAAAGAAAAACGGGGTCACTTAAAACCTTGAAACACATTAGTGTCTAGAAAATGCTAAAATGTACAAAGTAAGAAAAGGGGCATCTATCAGGAATCGATAAAATCAAGCACCACACCTGATCCAGGATACCAATGGGAAAGTGACAACTTTACAATTAGACATCACAAACCAGAGCCAAGAGGCCAGCCCTTCCTGAGTTCACTGTAGCTTCCCAGATTACCTCGAACAACTGAAGAAATAAAAGAAAAATCTCCGCGATTGGTTACAACTTCAATTGTTCAACGGAATCTTGAAATTTGCTAAGAACCTAGGAGAAACTTTTACACAGTCTTGTGCAGACAAATATGAGGCTAGGGGGTATTTGCACTTTACGACATGCAATTTGCCTAAGTATAACGAAAGTTATGAACGATGTTCATTACCTGTGGTGTCCGATTACTGGTTCGTAAAGTCTGTGAACCCAATCAGACAGACCGTGTGATTGGCCACCTTGCAGCAGGTGACCACAATGCATCAATAAAAAGACGCGCACGAAAGCACAGTAAAAACAAGACAGATATAACATAAATGATCCACAAAAGAAGCCTTGGTAGCTTGGGCTGCTGTCCGTTCTAAGGCGGTGATTCTGTTATTGTTGACTTTTTGTTTATTGTTACTCCCATTGTGGGAGTCTGTAATTGTTCTATGTTTTGTTGTACGTTACTTTATGTCCATTTTAGTATTGCAATCATCTTGATGGGGAAGAGAGAGCTAGTTGCCTTGCTTAATTTGTCTTCCTGGTGTCTGGTGATGGTTGAGCGGCTCTTCCTCGCGGTGCCACGGGGTTGTCTGCGGTTTGTGATTGTGGTATTTCCTGATCATACTCACTTACTATTTTGGAACGGTCAGTAAAAAAATACTGGAGGGCTTTAACAGGATTGACGGCGTGCCAAATTTGATCTACATATACCGTGTGGTTCAAGAGAAATGGGCATTTTAATAAAAAAAACCTCGATGGACCAAAATGATGCTCGGCGAAGCCTCGTCATCGTTTTGCATACCAGTGGCTGAACAATGTTAAAATAAATAAGTATACAAAATGTGCTCGAAATACACCATGTGGTTTCAGAGTTATTAGCATTTTCACCTACTGACAACGACCGGCCGAAAGCCTCGTCCATCAAAAAAGCCTGTGATGCATTCCAGTGGTTAAGCAATGTTGACATTTATACGCAATCAAAATTGAATTAGAAAATACCAAGTGGTTAACTAGCTGCTAACGGACGGACAGACTCACAATGATTATAGTGCACATCAAAGGGTCACGCAACTACATCACTATGTGAAATAAAACTTAAACCTTGGTAGTATCATTTAGGTCTCAATAGATTGAAAGTTATTAAGTTGGGCTTTTGCATTTCAAACTCACTTTTTATACACATACAGTAGGAGTTCAATATGTTCATAGAGCTTGGGGGTTTAACTCACAGATTGGAAGATGATTTCAACATACATTGTTTTTCAATATAATCCCACCATTATTTCAATGTAGTTGGTCCGCTTTTCATTTAGGCGCTCTATGCTTTTGAAATATAAGTCATATGTTTGGTCCCCATACCAAGCCTCTGTACCAGCCTTGAGACCATCATCGTCCCGAAAATTCGTTCCGCATAAAGGGACTTTAAAACAGATAAAAATCACTTGGGGCCAGGTCTGGACTGTAAGGTGAATGTTTTGACTGCCCGAACTTGCACCCACGTATAGTCGCTTGTGCAACTCTGGACGTATGCACTGGGGCATAATCATGCAAAAGAATGACACCTACGGGTAGCTTTCTCCTTCGTTGTATCTTAAAAAGCAACCCTTAATTGTTTATTGGCATTTACATATTATTTTCCTGTAATTGAAGTACCAGCAGGCTTATAATCTATTCATATAATCCCTTTGAGGTCCCACAAAACCGTGGCTATTACCTTGCCGACTGATGGTTAGGTACGAAATTTCTTAGATGGGGAAGAGCCAGGGCGCTTCCGTTGCATGGACTTTTTTTAACCATCTGGGTTCCAGTGGTGAAGCTTAGTTCAATCTCCTGTTACAAGACGATTTTGAAAGTCTTCTGGATTGGTGTTGTACACTTCCAGAAGTTCTTGACTTGACTTCACCCTTTGCTGACAATATTGCTTGTTCATGTCTGAATACCCACCTGGCAGATACTTTTGACATGCCTAAATGTTCATGGATAAGGCTATAGTGTAAAATGCTTCAATTAGAACTACATCATGCTGAAGCAAGTTCCGCAACTTTGATTTGGCAATCGTTTAGCACAAGTCTCTCAACATGGTCGATTATCTCCTGGCTGATGACATTAGAAAGGCGATCTGGCATTGAGTTATCTTCTAAGGAGTCTCGCCCTCGTTTAAATTCTGATTACCATTTTGCCACTGTGAAATACTTTGGGCTACCATCACCATACACATTAGCCATGCGCCGATGGGTGTCTTTGGCGTTTGCATCCTCCTCAGTGAGGAACTTTATGACTGTTCTGAACTCAATATTCTGACTTTCCATTTTCGCCTGTAGGTATAAAATGTACATGTGGACTTAACTGCTGTTTTCATTCAACTGACAGAGGTTAACACGGCACAGAAATGAAAAAAAATAATCTTGAATTGTATTGAAAAATACCGAGTTCTACGAACTTATTGAACTCCCCACCCTAAACTATATATATTTTGTTTATCTAATGGGTTTCTGATACATAACATAGTGATCATAATGCAGTGGATACGAATTCATAATATTATATTGCTTGGACTATGTTTTACAGCAATTTTTATTGAACACTTTGGTAAGAGCGCTCTTAGCCCATATTCATGCCAGTAATTGTGAATACATGTAAATGAAATCGTAATGCACAATACGGTTATACTTTGAGTCATTTTTTTCAGAGTAGAAAAAGACAATCCGTAGCTTAATACATTGTATATTATTATTTCATCGAAATAAATTTAACACATACTCTGATACCGAACGCATATTTTCAGAATTTAGCTATTGATTGGTTAAGCACTTTTTAGTTTGTCTGCGTTCCTGTGCCGCAAAAGTTTTTTCTGTGGATTATGATATTATGATTGGAACATTTTCGTCTCTTTGCTAATTTGATTTAGCTTTTGTATGTATTAGTTTTCTTTATAATCTTATATCAAGTAGCTGATTCCTTCTCTTGCTTATATAAATAAAAAGGCACTACCTCTATCCTTACGTCCAAGTTATTTTATCCAGATTTGCAACTGGCTGTGTGGGAGGGTTGAGAAAAATACATTTTTGTAATAAACATGAAACAACGCTAGATGTTAGCAATATATTTATGACAATACAGCTAAATGGAAGAACTTACAAATCCATATCACAATGTTTGTTGACCATTCACCTCGGTTGGAGATCAGACGGATCTGTGAAGCAATGTGTTTTAACAAGATGACACATGATGCTATAGTTGCTTTCATGAGTTTCACTGACCCCTTTGAGGACAACAGCTTGTAATCATATACCAAAGAAAGTAAAGGTGCAAAGATCAGGAATCGATACAATCAAGACCCACACCAGACCCAGGATACCAATAGGAAAATGACAAACTCACAGTTAGACACCACAAACAAGAGCCAAGATGTCAGCCATTCCCCAGCAGGCGACCACAATGCACAAATAAATAGACGCTCACAAAGGCATAACAAACACAAGGCAGAAAAAAACATAAAATATCCACAAAAGAAGTACCCCTTGGAACGTTCAGTAAAATATTTTATTGGAGGGCTTAAACCGGTTTCACAGCGCCATCCTCACCCTTAGTTCAGATATGGATCAAGCCACTTTGATGTTTGGTTTTCATGGAAAACCTCTAAGTTATCCATGCATCATCTCCTAGAACATATAAATCTAGGTATGAAAAAAAAGATATAGCAAAGATAAGGACTCAACTGTACATAAAGTAAAGTAAAAAGACAGCAAAGACCAGGAATCAATACATTCAAGTACCACACCTATCCCAGGATACCAAATGGGAAAGTAATAAAATAACAATAAACATCACAAACAAGAGCCAAGAGGACAATCCTTTCCCTCCAGGTTACTACAAGGCAGCAATGAAGAGACGCGAAAACATGACATAAACAAGACATACATAAAACAAATGATCCACAAAAGAAGTACTGTTGAGTCCTTATCTTTGCTTTATCTCATTTTTATATCTTGATTTATATGCTCTAGGAGATGATGCATTGATTAGTTAGGGGTCTTTCATGCAAACCAAACATCTATGTGTCTTGATCCACATTTGAACTAAGGGTGAGGTTGGTGCACCGTTAAACCGGTATAAGCCCTCCAGTAAAATATTTTACTGACCGTTCCAAGACGGTAATTCTTTTGTGGAAATTTTATGGGTTTTTCTGTCTTGTGTTTGCTATGCCTCTGTGCGTGTCTGTTTACATGTGCCTTGTGGTCGCATGCTTGGAAAGGGCTGACCTCTTGGCTCTTGTGTGTGGTATCTAACTGTGAATTTGTCATTTTCCCATTAGTGTCCTGGGTCAGGTTTGGTTCATGATTGTATCGATTCCTGATCTTTGCACCCTTGCATACTTTGATCCATCAATATTAGTTTTGTATTTGTGTAAATTTGTTTTAAAGTTTGACTTATGGTTCAGTATGTATAGTGCAGGGCCACTGTGAAATGCTCATGTACATTTTTGGATTAAAGTGTGAAACATGCATTTTCTTAGGGAAAAATAAAAAAAAAATAAGATAAAAGATGTTTTCAATATTTTCTTGCTGTTTTAACGTCACAAATTGAAATACCCATTTTTGGCTTATTAAAGGCTCAGAAATGGTGTGCTATGAATTCCAGCTGGTATAAACATGTACTTTTTGATCCGCTGAGGTAATATTACTGGCGACACGTAGACTCTGATTCAGATTTGTAAAGAGGCTACATCAACTTTAAAATGATGTCAGTTACGTGAAAAAAATGACGTTAGTACCAAGATGAAACGCCTGATACAGTGCAAGCTCAAATGACATAAGATCCTGAGACTTTAGACTCTCCTCCCCACACCGCAGGGGAAATATTGTACACTATGATTTTCTGAAACTGCTTAAATTAAGATGCAAAATAATACATGTTAGCACTCTGACGTATAGCAGACAACCATGTTAACAACGTTACTCTATTATAGTTTTAAATCCTATTATGCAAATACCAAGTTATGCCTTACTTGCCGATTTCCTTAAAATAAGGAAACTCCTGTATGTGTTTAAAAATATATTCCTATGATAAAACAACTTACTTTGAACTATATTACTTTTTAATGCATTAATATCACTTGACAATGTGCTTCAAAAAGACATTCAAGGGGAAATTTGTACACTGTAATTTTCTAAAACACCAATAAACAATCTAAAAAATATTGTATTTGACTCTTTAGCGGTAACAGCGTTACCATACAATAGCAAATTGACTCCATGACCTTAAAATAATTGGAAATCCTATCACGTAATTCTTTATTTTTACATGTCATGTCGAGTTTACAGTGCTAGTGGATTATTTATTGCCATTTCACTGCCATTTATATGCTTTTAACTGAAAGCACCAACAACGTATGGATGATTGAAAGGAAGAAATCACATAAAATATCATTTCAAGTCGGCGTTTTTTTTTCAATATCTAAATAGCCGTGTTCATTTATGCTTAAATCTTTTATTACACTAGCACCCATGAATTTGATTCTTTTAAATATGAAATGATAAATACAAGCCACTTTTTCCCTATGGCTACACCTCATTTAGATGTGACAATTATATTAAGCAGGGTTTGATTACCAACTATATTGATACCATTCAGAAACAAAACCTTGTTCATAATTCTTAAAATTGTAGGTCATTTCAAGGGTAGGTCGAAATCAAGAGCTGAAAATGTAAAATAGGCCTTTATCCTTGCCTTTTGAAAAATATTTTGGAAACTTAACGATTTTCGCCCCACATTTGACACACGCCAAGCCTATCCCTATCGCTTTATATCTGAAAGATCTCCAGTTTGGTGACAAAAGTACCATTTTATTCGTAAAATGCACAACAAGAGAAATATTAAATTCAGAAATAATTATTAGGAAATATTTCACTTATCACCTATTCAGTCTGGTGTTTAAGTTTTGTGACGCATTGAACAAAATAACATTTGTTCTAATGGTTCAATTTAGGCATTTATTTGAAAACGATAGATTTATCATTTAGAAAAATTCCCTGGCAATGTAAGTATAACATGTATTAAAGAATGTACTCCAATAAATTGATGGTTAATTTGTTTTGCATTATTCTATTCACTAGACTCAGTCTTACAGTGGAACTTTGTCATAGATAATATTATGTTGATATATACCATGTCAAATGAACACATTATCATTAATACAACTACCTTCTTTGAAATTTGTGCATATTTCAAATCAAATCAACTAGATTTACAAGTAACAGTTGGGATAAATGAATTGAGCAAGTCCATTTGATTTTGGTACTTATCGCAGTGATAAGCAATAAAGGTTCAGGCGAGCCTGTGAAAATAAGAAGTTAGACTCGCCAGTGCCTTCACTGCGCGTATTCACAAGGAAAGGATGTAGATGAAGAAACAGACAGAAATTTAAGGCGTTAGTGATACCCGATTATACTATGAATTCGCACATGTGCAACAAACTACCAAAATCTCATGTGCTTGTCCAAATATTCATTTGTGAATTACAATAAAAGAGTTCAAAAAGCATCTTTCACCTAAAGCCAACATAATTCATACTTTTTCTGCTGTCAATGAACACATCTGGAATAAGGTATTCAGCATTTAGTAAAGACTTCAAGCCACACATATACCTCGATTGGCAATAGAGACATTGCTATATGTATATCAACCTATGAGATTTATAATGATATCCATTGCATTTGAAATAAATTATTTCTTATGGAGATACATGTCAAATCAGATATGCATATGTGCAATGTGTGTCATTTTCAAAACTTTGTATCATTTGGTGACTCTGCTGATACTGAGTAGAGTGCCCTCTTATGCTGGAGTTTGCTTGAACAGTTGATATTTTGCATTATAAAATTTTGTTATTAATGGTTCTATTTACCATGTGTACAAGGTTCCTGTAATACTTTGTCAGAGCCACATTCATTTTAGTAGAAATTAGCATCAGGTATATAATCATTGGGGTATTTATTTTTATATCAAATGAGCTTATATACACATGGATACATGTAATCTAACCTGTTTCATGTAACTAGTACAAAAAGGATGGCTTTTAAATAATTGATCTGTATCATTTCAATAAAACATTGATTTCTTCAGATAATTACAAAACTGTAAACTTACCAAAACATATTAGCTTTTCAAGCTCAATAATATATCGTCATTGACAACATTATTTTTATAAACATAGGACCTTATTTTTAAGATATATATTTTGGTATGTTAACAAATACAGACAATTTAATGCAGCTTTCTACGTACTGTTACTTGAGAGCTATCATTTTCTTTGTTTATGAGTTTTTGGGCAAAGCATTTTTGTGGATATAAAACGTTTAAAAATATACTATTTTGCAACAAATGTGCAGGAATCATTAATAAGAGCTTGATGTGAACTGATAAAAAAGTAAGTTAGTGTGATAAGGAAATACCACACTCACACACTGCAAACAAACCCATGGGCCTCTGAGGAAGAGCCATAGAACACTTATAATCACAAGACGTCAGGAAGGCAATTAAAGTAAAGCAACCACCTCTTTCTTCCACGTCAAGATGATTAAAAAACTAAAAAGGACACTAAGTTATGCATAACATAACAAGGACCCAGCACAGAAGCCCCACAAACAATGGTAGGTAAGTTAAACAATGAATCCAACAATGAATTAAAAACATCAAAACCACCGCCTCAGAACGGACAGCAGCCCATAAATGCATTTTACTGGCGACATATTTAGATAAACTGGTAAATTGATATCTATTTAACAACAACAATCTGTTTTGAGATGAAATACAAACCATGCGACGTTTAATATAAGTAATTTATCCTTGAAGTTGTAATATATGTTACATAATGTAACACGAACAACAAAATATTATTTTACACCAGAAACGATGTTGAGTACAGCCTTTCACTCTTGCATATCAACCGAATGCTCATTTATTTCATATAGAATAAAATGCTAAGTTTTAGAATTAAAAAAATCTAACACATTTATCCTAGCTTAGTACTGGTTCAACCTAGGAAGACCCGTCCCTGTTTAACTGAAAGAGTGTTGAAGGGACGTAAAGAATCCAATCAAACAAACAAACAAATAAAATATTCTTACTTTATTTACGTTTTATTTGGGGGTCATCATATTTAAAGCTGCATACTCTGTAACTACGAACATTTTTCGAAATTTTTTATTTTCTTTTTAAATCATTTGTAAAAGTAGAATTAAGCTATGTTTGCACAATAAAAATGTTCAGTGCAGCTGAAAACTGCATGGAAAAGTGAATTATCTTATCAAATAGGTGTGTTTTTCTCTTGTTGGTAATTATTTGCGTCCCTCCAATAATTCTAGACCGTTGAATTTTAACATAAATGCAGTTGTTTTGATAGTGATAACTTGTTAAGATTTACGAAAATGGTAAAATGTTTACCTGAACTTGAGTATTTTTACTGTGTTCTTGAAAAATAAAAACATTATTTTCAAAATCAGAAGATCAAAAGTTACAGACTATGCAGCTTTAACAGTTTATAACTCTTTAGGTATTTGTGAAAAAATAAGCTGTTTGCATTTATAAAATGGTCCATTACTTGTCCTCTCGATCATGTATCTAAAACATGAATGCCAACTGAGATCTCATCAAATGAAATCATTTAACATTATTTCAATGCTTTTATATGTTGTATTTTAAAATTTAACATAAATGACACTATAATTGGCCTAAATAACTTAAAAAACCCCATAAATATCTGTAGGAAATGAAGGGTTCTTTTATATAACATTATTTGTTGGCCAATTTGAATAGTTCAAATATTACCTTAACAACCTTATTTACATTCTGTTGTGTTTTAAAATATGAGGGGTAACGTAATTAACACGATGTAACAGCCAAACGCCCCAATCGTCCGAGAGCTTACATGGTTCACACAATTTAGCCAGAAACAAAAATGTATACTAAATATGATATTAATCGCAAAGCTAACGCAAATTTTGGTACGAAATATGTTTTTCTTGATATTGACATCTAATCAACGGCAATTTGACGTAAAATTGATGTCCATATTGAATCTAATTTCATTTTGTCCTCCTGTAAACGTGTTCAACAACTAGGATACAATAAACAACATAAAAGTGTGATTATTTTCGGTGTAGACACCACTAGCAGATATAAGCTATTTGATCCACGTGAAAAGACGGTACGTCATTCAGTGACGTCACTGTGACGTTAGTACTGCAAGAAAAAAAAATGAAAACAATCTTTTTTCCTTAAATATATTTCTCTACCTAAAAATCGATAGGAATCACTTTAACTCAAAAATGCACTCGGGAATCAAAAGTTCGACACATCGGCCGACACTTATATGCCGTTTAAAGATAGTTTTAAGCACATTGGTCTTCTTGTTTGGTTGAGTGGAACCATTTAATGAATTTTGGTAGAGGGCATTACGAGGAAGGCCATCTTGTTCAGCGGCGCAGAACCGTTTTGAGCCATTTGGCAGAGGGCATTACGAGGAATATTTCTGCGAAATTATTTTGAATTTGGACCAGTGGTTCAGGAAAAGATGTCTGTCTATTGATGATATTTCTTATCTAGAGCGTTGTCGGCCATATTGTTTGGTGGATCGAAAAAGTTTGGACAATTTTGGCGAAGGGCATTATGAGGAACAATTCTCGCGAAATTATTTCAAATTTGGACCAGAGATTCAAGAGAAGATTTCGTTTAAAAATTATCTACCATATTTTCGTGGAGATTGATCATGAAATAATTTCTAGGGTCATTCTCCTTCCTTGCCCAGAAAAAAGTGTGGTTAGGTTAACTGACCGTCCCGCCATGACGTACCATAGATGTTGACTTTGGACGTAAAGCAACGAAACAAACAAACAATCAAAAGAATATCTAGAGCTCTGGCGGTCATCTTGCTCGTCGGAACCATTTAATCAGGTTTTGTGGAGGGTTTAATATTTTTTCAGCGCAGTTCATTAAAATAATTTCCCATTATAAAAAAGATTGGCTATAACATTAATGTATTGCAACAGACTGCATGCTTGGTAGTCAACCCAATCGCGGTTGGCAACTTTGCTTTCCTCTTTAATTGCACGCCGGTGGGTCGGACTTCAGACACTATGATGGTTCCGACTTAAAGACTTATCTATTGATGAGATGGTAGGGGCCTGACGCTTTGGCTATTTGTCGGGCCCACCGGGGTTTACCTGTTGGATTTCTTTTGCTCTGGTATTCAGTTTTATTTACTGTTGAGTACTTATCTTTGCTTTGTCTCCTTGTTATATCTTGATTTATATGTTTTAGTAGATGATGCATTGATAAGTTGGGGTCTTTCATTCAAACCAAATATATATGTGTCTTGATCCACATCTGAATTAAGGGTGAGGTTGGCGCCGTTAAACCGGTTTAAGGCCTCCGGTAAACTATTTTACTGACCGTTCTAAGGAGGTACTTCTTTTGTGGATCTTTTATGTTTTTGTTCTGTCTTGTGTTTGCTACGTCTTTGTGCGCGTCTTTTTATATGTGCTTTATGGTCACCTGCTGGGAAATGGCTGACCTCTTGGCTCTCGTTTGTGGTGTCTACTGTGAGTTTGTCACTTTCCCATTGGTATCCTGGGTCAGGTGCGATACTTGATTGTATCGATTCCTGATCTTTGCATCCTTTCTTACTTTGTGTGGTGTGATTTGGGCCAGTAGTTTAAAGAATAAGTAAACGTACGACGGACGAAGACCAGTTACAAAGGCTCACCCTGAGCCTGTCTTAGGTGAGCTGAAATCACTTTGACGGCATCTTTTCTAAAGAACCTTGCACGTCTTTACATGTGAATTTACGCTATTAAAATACAATGCTTAGACGTGACAAGTGTTTTTTTTTCTCTTGCAGGAATTGTTAACGGTGGAGGATACTGTAAGCCGGGGGCTTGTGATAAGAATGTAAACAATTACCAGCTGTCTAGCAGTTCCATCGATTCAGTTGAGCTTTGCAAAAACATGTGTTGTAATACTTCAGATTGCCAGATGATTATATATGGTCGATATCCCAGTGGAAACATACTGTGTCGCTTATATAGGTCTCATGGATGTGTTCATGTTAAACCTTTCTTTAGTAAAGATTACTTTTGTTACAAAGGTATATACAAATTGTCTAAATGTTGATGAAAATGGTATGACTAGTTGATATATATAGATTATTAGACAATGCTTTTTTTTATCCAGCCCTGGTCTAAGCCCGAGTAGACTGTATCAGCCTGAGCCCGAAGGGCGAGGGCTGATACGGTCCGAGGGCTGAGATCAGGGCTGGGATCAAAAACACCGCGTAATAATAGTTTTTATCACATTCATATGCGTATAAAAAGCTATGAAATTATATACTAATTTCTTATCAACAATCACTAAATTAAGTGACTATATCAGCCTCAAAGGCTGAAACAGTGCATGTATAATTCAAAAATTCAAACTGGTGAGAGATAACCATTTAGATAACCTACTGCATGTGTATTCAACAGTTTTCATAAAGTCGTTTAACATATTTGCGGCCTTGACTGATCTTTTCGCCGGTCCTTTTGTTCACCATAACGTTTCACGCGTCTTTGACGTTGTTGTACGTAATGACGTTCGAAAGTTTGACGCTGACGCCATTTTGTATGGAGATACTTGGGGTAAGAAAATGGATATTTCAATGTTTTAGTGGTGTTTTCAGTGCGAATTTGGTTCGAATGAGGTAAAATATGCAAGAATTTGTCTAATTTCTTTATTTTTATTTCATTTTTGTAGATATTCCCTGTTTTTTATCCAAGGCAAGATCAACTCCTGGGATGAGCGGGATAGAAAAATATCGGCCACTGTATCAGCTCTCTACATGAGTTTTTGATCGCAGGGCTGGACAGCTCTATTTCACTTGGTCGATACGGTTATTCCAAAAGTCTAGTATCAAGGGCAATACTAGTTTAAGTTTATGATAAATGGTCCTATCAACGCCGATACTACTGTGTTTCCAGGCCTTAAGTGACCCCCGTTTTTGCTATGTTTTCCTTAAAGGTGACTTTAGTTGAAACCTAAATTAGAGAAATGAATTTAGATATAGACCTCGTAATTGAATTTATTTTTTCAACATAAATATGAGTTTTTGTATTGGCTGGGATTAGATGGAATTCTGGTGTGTTTTGCTGCTCCTCTTTGAATAAGTCCCCTACAAGTGAACCTGATGATATAAATAAAACATGGCTTATACAGGTCAGTGGAGGTAATACGTCAGTCCCACAAAAAAGAGTACGTAACAGAAAATTATTATTCCTATTTCTCAACCAAAAAAATGTTGTCTGTACTCAAAACAACCGTCTGGATGATACAGTTCTTTGAGCATCCAAAACACGTTTCTTAAACTGATGAAGACAATCGCAACTACATACTAAAATTGCTTAACTGGCCCAATCCTCGTGCATTAGGCTATGATTCACTGCTTATACTAACTCATATACATCATATGTACATCTAAAACCGATGCATTGAAATGGACCGTGTATATAAAACGATTCAAGTAACAGTAATGTCTGAACCTTAAAGAGACTAAGTCTGCAACTATGAACATTTTTCGAAACTTTTTATTTTCTTTTTAAATCATTTGTAAAAGTAGAATTAAGTTATGTTTTCACAATAAATCTGTTCACTATAGCTGAAAACTGCACGGAAAAGTAAATTATCTATAAAAACAGGTGTGTAGGTAATTATTTGCGTCCCTCCAATAATTATAGACAGTTAATTTTAACATAAATGCTGCTGTTTTGATACTGATAATTTGTTAAGATTTACGAAATTGGTAAAATGTATACGTGAATTTTAGTTTTTTTTACTGTATTCTTGAAAAATAGAAACATTATTTCAAAAATTAAAAGATCAAAAGTTACAGACTATGCAGCTTTAAATGATGGGTGGTTATCCTCTGCTGAATTTTCTTTTGAGATAATTGTTTTCTAATAATATGTCTTTCTGGAATACAAGTAGGTTATCAAACAGTATACACTTGCCCAAAGTTCTAAGCGGTCACCTTACAATCACCATGTATTTGTCCTATTAACACGGGCATTTTGTTCTTCATTAATTTCACGTGAAACATCATGGAATGATTTTTTGTATGACATCTCTCAATACAATACGTCAAAACATGAAATTAAAACTAGTTAAAAATGATTAAAAATTTTGTCAAAAATTATGGAATTGCTAGGTGACCGCTTAGAAGTTTGTGTGAGTGTAGTTCCAGACAATGACCAACATTTTTAGCCTGAACTTGGCTTCGACTGTTGACAATTTACATGTAATGAATAACCCTGATTCGCTATTTCTCGTCAACTCTCTAAGGATCATTGACGGTTTGGGCCTTATACGCCTATTTTTCTGATTCCCAGAACGCTGCTTTGGAGCTTCAAGTTTGGTGCATGTAGTATCAGTGCAATAGGTGAATCTAATGCCAAGAGCCAGATAGCAAAATATTTTCAAAATTCCTACGCACTCGAGAGTTATAGCGGGTAGAAAGGGGAGGGAGTCTGAAATTTCGTGAAAATAAAGAGTGTTTTGGTAGGCATGGTGAAATCTATTGAACATACCATATACAGAGTATTAACAAATCACGATAATTGATGAAATTGTTTTAAAAACAAAATACGTTTTGTAATAAAATGATTTTGGGGAGATCATTTAGAAGTTACCTGTACATTTTTGACTACATATACCGTAAATAATGCAAAACTGAAAGCTCAACAAAAGAAATAAATATTTTTGAAGGAATGAAAGTGTCCCATTTAGCATTGGAAAGTAAAACTGATTCTAACTAGATCCTTTGAATATTACTTTTGCTTTGTTTATAGGGCATAGCATGTTGAAATGCATTTAAAGTGTCCTAATATTTATGATATACATGATGCATGTATATCCCTATACGAGACAATATATATTGAACACTATAGTATTTACCTGTTATAACTCTTTGCATGCCAGTGGATAATTTTGTCGTCTGCCAATAGCCTTTTGCAAACAGTTTGAACCCAGATGAAGATCAATAGCATGTCGGTCTTGATCTGGATCCAAACTGTTTGACACTCTGATGGGTGTCCTGGGTGGTTTATTTTTAAAAACTTGATTTTGAAGAAAGTCAGCAGACGAAAATAAAAACATGAACAATTCCCTAGCATGCAAATACATAAGTACAGGACGTTTGCAAAAAATGTGTCATTTAATAACAGCGAGATATTTTCTTATGAAAAAATGCATAAAACCTTGCTAATTCTACTTTTAAACTTTAAGTACTTTATATTAGCCTAGCACAGAATACAAAGCAATTTAGGAGGTTTGTTCTAGAGGACTTCATTACTGTCATCAATTTCTTATTTGGTAGAAAAGGCATTTTATGGGCTTAGGCCCTGGGTTTTTGGGCTGCTGAACATCTTCCCCCCCCCCATTGTGCCAGCAAGCCACTTCCATACAATGTGTAAAATATGGTAACACATATTCATGCAAAAGCTTTTGCTGGCACACGGGGGGGAATGATATTTTAAAAAATGTTTTCAGATTCCTATATATCTTAATGTAAAACTGATTGTTCTACCCAAAATTTTACATCTTTGAAGCATTTAATATCGAAAACGGATTTCACAGCCATAAAGTACTCAGGTCAGGGTAGCTTCAGGGTGAAGAAAGGGGCAATTGACAAACTTTTAGTTTTACTGAAAGCCATAGGCATTTACCCATAGCAAGTGTCAATGATCCTTTGCTTGCATTGTCGTCATAAACTCTTACTGTAAATAGTGTAGTCTGCTGATAACCTTTGCAAACAATTTGGACCCAGATCAGGCTCAACTAAACGTTGGGCATGATCTGGATCCAAACTGCTTGACACTCTACTGACATTCCCAAAGTTGTTTTTTAGAAAAACAACAACAAATTGATTTTGAAAAAAAAATCAGCAGACGACAAAACCATTACAAATTACCTCGTAGGCAAAAAGAAGAGTCAATGAACTGAAATGGAAGGTGCTAAATGTACATGCATGTCTCATGCTTAAGCCTTATATTGTTCTGCTTTCAATATGGCACAGTCTAGGACCCATATACTTTTACAATTGCGTGTGTGCGTGTGTGTGTCAAAATGGTGACGAGTGAGGTTTGCGGAATAGATTTACGTTGAATCAGCGGATATAGATACTCCTGTAGGCTGGTATATATCATCATAGCAATGGAAATTTACCACGCGTATCTATTGGGTACACATGGTATTTTTACAGGGAAAAACAACTAAGTTATTCTTTTGGATTTTGGTTTCATTTATAAATAAGGGCGTCTCACAAAAATATGTTTTAGTTTTGCGGTGTTCATCTAAATCCACATGCTAAGTGCTGTTCTTCTGAGTTCAATTTAAAGCTGTTTAAAAAAAGACAAACGAGGGTCACTTTAAACCGGGAAACACATTAGTAAGTTGATACAAACTATATTTTTTAAGTAGACTTAGCCTGTCAGTTTAAGCCGTTGGTTATAATATATATATAGTTTAATTCTGTAATAGGACAGGGGGAACTTCGAAAAACTAGAGAGAATATGATTACATACGTTAAGCGTCTTTATTTGATGGAAACAGTGTGTGTAATAACTCCGTTCAAGACTGAATGTACCGTCTCATAGCCTAATGGTAAGCGTGTCGGACTTTGGAACCAGAGGACCAGAGTAGACTTCCGGGTAGGCAACTATTATACCTTGTTTTCTTTTTTGAGCGTTATAATACTGAATCACTTCCTAAAAGTAATATAGAATTGTATAAATTACTAAAAATACACTCCTTGAATTATCCTCGAAATCTGAGGGGTTTAGGTTAATTTGGCCCTCCTGAAAGATAATTAGTACGGTGACCCGCATTTTTTTTCTTTTTCTCTAAAAGGAAAAATGCATGATAGTCCATGAAATAAAAGAAAAAATTTAATTTCTCAATGTCAGATTTTTTTAATATATTATTGACTCTAAAAGTCGAATTTCTATTTTGTCGGAATTACCAAAATATATCAATCTGTATCTTGTTACGCCTTGGGAAAACAAATGACTTTTCTCGTTTTCTTAAAAGCTTGATGGCATGAGCAATGATTAAGATTAAAATAAAGAAGCTGGTTGACGCTTACAACTATTTCAGCTTAACATTAAAGACTTTATGTTAAGTTGGCCAAATGCTGAAAGCTTCCATATGAACTTATGAAAAAATTAGCACGGTAACATATCCATTTATTTCATAAATTGACAGTCCATGCATAAAACAAACTGTATGCCAAGTATTGAAAAGAGTTCAATGTGGGAAGGATTTAGTAGCATATGTCCTTAAAAGCATTTAAGGAATTGCACCAAGCATCCAGTATGCTTTGACTTTATTATTTTTATTGCTCTCACTAAGAAAACTATGAAGAAGCAAGAGTAAAGAGCTATGTGCATTTAGAGGCTATTTGACCGACCTATGAGATCAAAAAATGAAATTTGCTTTTCACCAAATTCTTCTGATGTGTTTATTAGAACAAGTGCCCAAAAATATAAGTCTGATAATAGTTTGACTTTTACCGTTGCTATGGTAACAAAATGACCACCGAAGTAGGCTGAACATAGGAAATTGGCCATTTTGGAGCAAATTTAAGAAGTTTGGCAGTGCAATTAACATAGAGCAGAAGCAAATACCAAAAAAATATTTTAACAGATGATGAGAATTATCATGGCACACAACATATTAAAAGGATCTGCTATACAACAATAATATTATAATTGTTGTGAAATAATTCACTTTTTGAGTTCTGCAATTCTTACAAACAGCGAGTTATCAATCCGCAACTTATACGAAAAAGCTGATCTATCTTGATTGTAATATGCAGATTATTTATGACCAAAATTCAGCTGTAGAAGACTCAAGCATGTATATGAAGTGCTTACTTGGTCATAATTGTGCCCTGTCAGCAGAAAATTTGTTTTCAATTAGGCATGGCTCAAACTGACCTGCTCTGGTACAGAGCTTATCTAGAGTCTAAAAGATTAGTTCCTAAATCAGCGAACAACAAAAGTTGATCTAGACAGCTTGCAGTGTTATATTGATACAGTGTAGCAAAATGTGTCCTTCTGGAAATCTGCTCTCTTTTTATGCCCAAATTGAAACATATGTAGGATTTGTTTCTTCTCGCCAGCCAATAGTTTCAGATGTTTTTTTTTTCTAGATTCGTTGTTGTATGGTCTGCTTGAGGCCATACCTAAGCTTGATAGTTTGCCCTTATGATTCGTTACTTCGTATGTTGGAAATTTGGAATCTGTTTACAGTGCTAGGTGGGAATAATTCTGATTTGGCTGATATGTCTGTACTTTTGATGACTGAAACTCTCGATTAGCTGAAGACTAACATGCAGAATTGAGAATCCCAGAGGTACATCTAACAGACATAAAGCGTCACACTTGTCATCTACAAATGAAGATCTGGACACCAGGGCGGTGTTACATGCGTAAGATGCAACAGCAGTAGTATATAAAAGAATATTTGTTAAATGTAAAGACCGGCGACACAGGCATGTTTATATTTTACTGTATCACCTTGGGGACAGCAATACGGAGATTTGGATGTACTAGGAACAGCTAGAGTAATGAAATGGTTACCTGCTCATTTTGTTGCTAAACGGCTACCCCAGTCAGTAATATCTGACATTTTAATCAAAAATTTGCATACAGAAGCAATAACAGGATGCAATACCATCTTTTTCTGACAAAGGCAAGACTACATGCTGAAAACTGTTCATTAAGCAGCCCCATCTTCTTACTGGAGTAGGAAGGGATTGTAATGTAGATGCTTCTGAGTAGTGTATATGTTTGCTGCATGGAATTGAAGGAAATGGTGCCAAGGGTATTGATACCGTCAGGCATAGAATTTTGTGAAAGTGAAATGTGATCTAGAGATGTTGCCTCTGACCTCTGATGCATTAGAGTTACATATCAAAAGACCAAACTATCAAGCTAAGATACGTAAGGATGAGTGACTGAGAAGGTCCAGACTCCTGATGTGCATAGCTTACTGGCAAGAAAGCATAAATGAACAACAACATACCTAACACATTTTGTCCAATAGTTTTGGCCTTCATCAAATGATTTTACAGCCTGTTCTTGAGGCAGATTGCTTCATATTTATAGTCATCAGGGGCGGGGGCGGTGAACCTCTCAAGCTAGGATGTGGTTAATGCAAGCCATGCAATAATCAATCAAGAAAATGAACCAACTGAAACAATTGGCTGGCAAGATGGTACAGATGAACTAGAAGTTATTTGTAAGTACTTACTAGCAATCCCAGACGCATGCAACTTTTTAGCAGCAGATGCAATATGAAATGCATGTCGGTGAAATGCAAATGATAGACAGCATTTCTGAAATGCACACCAGCTTGTTGATGTGATGCCATTGATGGCAGAAATCCTACATATGCTACTTGAAATTGATAAGCTATAGCAATAATTATTGTGAAATATTCATTTGCACTCATCAACTTACACAAAAGAGCTGATCTATTTTGATTGTAATATAGATGAAATGGCCAAAAAGGGAGTCTGACCAGGAAATACATGTACCACAATTACACACTGCAAACCAACCAACGGCACTAAACACAGCCATAAGACAAGAAAAGCAACCAGCAAGAATAGAATTTTGCCAAAATAGAAGGGACACTACATCTAATTACTGCATAAGAAAACAAGTACCAAACACAATCCCCGTCCACAAACAGGGGGATCAACAATAACAATGACTCGACAACAATAGAACCACGGCCTTAGAAGGAACAGCTGGCTTACAAGCATTTTACTGGCGCCAAATCTTTGCCCTAGAGTCTGCTGTTGTTAAAACACAAAATTGTTTAGCTCGCATGGAGGCTTTCTAACATATGCAAAGCAAAATCACAGAGAAATGCTCTAATCAAATTAACACACTATAATGGATGTAGAAAAGGCTTAGGATTCCCAGATAGTCGGAACTTAAGGAAACCTCAAGTTAAACCATGGTGGACCCTTCAGGCACCATCCCACCGATGAAAGTTTTACCTCAGGGTCTTCATCGATTCTGATGTCTGATCCACCCTCACGCAATGCAAGAGGAAATCATGGCTATAAACCAAGATTGGGTTTACAACCAGGCAGAATGCAGCTATAGAAACCAAAAATAAACAGCAAATGAGAAAATCTAGTTTCGTTGTTCGACTTAAGGTATGGCTTATATTGGCCTGCTCAGCTACAGAATTTAGCTAGAGCCTGGAAGATTTGTTACTCATCGGTGTACAGCATAAGTGATAGTCAGACAGCACTAATGAGAAAACTGATCTATGCCTCAGCTGTTCCCATACTTAAAGTAAGAAAGAGGGCAAAAATCAGGAATTGATACAATCAAGCACCACAGCTGACCCAGGATATCAATGGAAAAGTGACAACGTCACAATTAGACACCACAAACGAGAGCCAAGATGTCAGCCCTTTCCCAGCAGGTGACCTTAAGGCATCAACAAACAGACGTGCATGAAAGCATAACGAAAAAAGACAAATATAACATAAATGATCCGCCTTGGAACAGTCAGTAAAATATTTTACTGGAGGGCTTAAACCAGTTGGAACAGTGCACCAACCCCAACCGTAGTTCAGATGTGGATCAAGATACATAGATGTTTGATTTGCATGAAAGACCCCAACTTATCAATGCATCATCCCCTAGAAAATATAAATCAAGAAATAAAAAAGGAGATAAAAGAAAAGATAAGGACTCAACAGTAAATAAAACTGAATACCGAGCATAAGAAATCCAACAGGTAAACCCCGGTGGACCCGACAACAGCCAAAGCATCAGGCTCCTACCATCTCATCAATAGATAAGTCTTTAAGTCATAACCATCATAGAGTCTGAAGTCTGACCCACCGGCGTGCAATTATAGAGGAAAGCAAAGTTGCCAGTCGTGATTGGGTTGACCACAAAGCACGCAGTCTGTTGCAATACATTCATGTTATAGCCAGTCTTTTTATAATGGGAAATTATTTTATTGAATTGCACTGTAAAAATAGTAAGTGAGTATTATCAGGAAATACCACAATCACAAACTGCAGACAACCCCGTGGCACTGCGAGGAAGAGCCGCTCAACCATCACGAGACACCAGGAGGACAAATTAAGCAAAGCAACCAGCTCTCTCTTCCCCCCCCCATCAAGCTGATTGCAATACTAGAATGGGCACAAAGTAACGTACAACAAAACATAGAACAATTACAGACTCCCAAAGTGAGAGTAACAATTAACAAGAAGTCAACAACAACAGAACCACTGCCTTAGAACGGACAGCAGCCTAAGCCACGGGGGGCTTAAATGCATTTTACTAGTACCAAATCTTCGCCCCAGATTCTGCTGTTGTTGAAGTACAAGAAATGTTCAGCTCGCATGGAGGCCATCTGACTAATGCAATGTATCATCATAGAGAAACACTCTAATCAAATTAACACACCATGATAAAACAAAGAAAAGGGCTCATGACTCACAGATAGTCAGAGCTACAGAAAACCTCAAGTTGAGACACGGTGTGTCCAGGTTTAAGATAAGCATCAGGCACCAATCCAACGATTAAAGCTTTACGTCAGAGCCGTCATAGAGTCTGCGGTTGACCCACCGTCGTGCAATTAAAGAGGAAACCATAGCTATAAACCGTGATTGGGTATAAAACTAGGCATGCAGACTGTCGCATGATATCCAACCCTTATATAGCGTTTTACTATCTTTTTGAATTGATCACTAAAATTAGGTTTTCCAACAATTCGTTTGAATTTATTAACTAAATCACCATAAAATATAGGTTCTGATATGCCTTGTTGCAGAAGAGTTTTTAACCCAATTCTGTTTTTAACAATTAACTCTGAGGGTCTGTGGTAGAATTTAGAAAAGTCTTATCCTAACCGAATTATAAGATCAGCTGTTCCCTGCTGAAAAAATGGAAGTTTGCCATTTTGAAAATCTTCTTCATCGAGCCCACCTCAGAATTTCAAACGTCTGTGAGTAACTTATTTATTAGTGAACGGAATATAAAGTGTGGGTAGTATTGTTTTAGTAAGATGGTAACGCACATTTTGATGCTAAATTTATTGTATTTTTCTAGAAATTTTCGTTTTTGTACCTCGATCGTCCAGTTTCAGTGTTGGAAGACAGAATCGTTATGCAATGTTATTCGCATGTGTAATGACGTCATTTGTTAATGTTTGTGACGTCAAAAGTGCAGAAAAGCGTTATGTTTGTGAAAGTGTAAATAATAAAACGAATATGAATATGACATGTGTTTCATCTCATCGATGCCTTGGGTCACTTGTGGTAAGGGAAAAAGAGTTTCGGCTGAAGCGATTTATTTCCCTAGAGGAAAAAATCTTTCTAGACAAAACAAAATTACCGCTTTTATTTGTTTGATAAATAATGGAATTTCTACGTAATAAAATGTAATATAAGTTTCTAATGCATACCATTCCAATAAGCATTAAAATGCACAATTGGACATACAACTTTGTGTGATGTTTGCTCCATTGAATTTGAAACATTTGATCACCTATTTTAGGAATGCATCCATGTACAGCAATTTTGAACAAATTTATCCACACTAATACAGGATTATAATGAATTTATCCAATTTAATTTAAGAAAAATATTGCTGGTAATAACGAAAGGAACAAATCAAACACAATTTCAAACAAAGAAAAAATATAATTTTGCTTGTGAAAAAATCATTTTTAAAAAAAATATATATAAACAAGTTTAACCTTAGAAAAAGGAATCCAATACATGGGCTGCAATGTTTTGAAAAGTACATTTGCCTACTGCTTCCATATTGTTATTATGCTTCATTTCTAAGAAAAATCTAAAAGTAGTACACAAATCTACAACCTACTAGTAAAGCAAACTGATGTTCCTACTGTGCTCTTCTCCTCCTTATTTGTAATGCTTTCGTGCACGTCTGTTTGTTGATGCCTTGTGGCCACCTGCTGGGAAAGGGCTGATCTCTTGGCTCTCGTTTGTGATGTCTGGTTGTGACGTTCCCATTGGTATCCTGGGTCAGGTGTGGTGCTTGATTGTATCGATTCCTGATCATTGCCTCCTTTTTTACTTTTGTTGTTTTTGGCGCTTTAATGGTTAATAAATGTGAGTTCAGTGTACATACGATCCAATTCTCATAATATGCATGCATGTTTGCGCGGCTGATACAGTTTATTTGCTCTTTACAAATTATAAATAAAACCTGATTTCCCCTACTATGCAGATGAAATAACCTAGCCACGCCCAGATATGAATAATAAAGTTTCCGCCTTTACTATGACCCAAAAGCTCAATTATACCATCATATCATGACTGGTTAAATCAGTCAAACAAACGCAGGCTCAGATCAGGCTCAGATCAAGCTGTTCATGTGTACCTTCTGATC
This sequence comes from Loripinus fragilis, assembly GCA_964019695.1. Taxonomy (NCBI): domain Eukaryota; kingdom Metazoa; phylum Mollusca; class Bivalvia; order Lucinida; family Lucinidae; genus Loripinus; species Loripinus fragilis. The sequence goes on from OZ026529.1 coordinate 2,182,803, forward strand.
AGATTAAGTGTTGCAGCATCTGTTCAGAGTTGATTTTATTGCTTGGTAAAAAAGGAGAAAAAACCTTACAGAATGCTAGTGTCGCAAAACTTTCCATTTCTTTTTTGTCTCTGCGTACGTCATCAGATGAAGTCAGCCGTTTGGGTCTGATTTTATCCTCCTCCCTTGCGCTTAAAAAATTAGAACATCCCAGGAAGACATGTTTTGGTAGTTCCACAAATAGGACAGCTTGATCTGATAGCTCGAAATGACGATTACTTGAAACCGCACATAAATTTGTTTATTTGTCAGTACCTACCTCGGCGATTTGACTCCCTTTTCATTTGCACACCATCTGAAATTATTTAAAGTTGGCGACTAGGCCCTATTTTCAGCAACGCATAATTAAGCCAAAAAAAATTCTGATCAAAATTTCAACCGTCGGAACGAATCCACTGATCAATACCTCTCGGTTTAGAATAGTATTCTTGACAACAGTCACGAGCAGATATGCAAATGGACTTTAGATATGGACTAAAATTTGAATCAAGGACAAAGAAACTGGTGTTTAAATCAAGAAATAAAAAAAATAAACTAGTTTTGATTGTCGGATATAGGGATCACACGTTTTTTTCATGCACTAGGACTAACATTTGTCGGGTCCAGAGGAAGTTTCTTGATCACAAGGCCATTATATCGAATGTTCTAACGTCCCCCAATGGACCCGGCAAGTGTTAATGCAATGAAAAAAAATCTTGCATAGTTTATATATTTCTACCTATACCGCACTGAAACCGTTGCTAAAACATTAAAATATCCATTTTCATACACTGGATTTCTCTAAACAAAATGGCGTCATCGTCAAACTTCCGAACGTCAATACATCGTCAGAGAGGTGCGCAACATAGCATTAACATATAGATTAAAATATGTTCTCCTGTTAAATAGCCATCTTATTACATTAATAGTGTTTTGTTACGTAATATATTATATTACTATATGATATATGCATGCTCTTCTGTGCTTATGTTTCAGAATTAAATACCAAATAATATAAAAAGGCAAAACAAAGTTCCTATATTCTTATACGTCATACAGTAGTAGGCGATTTTCTGTATTGTTCACTCTGTATTATAGACTGTGGAGATCCGCCTACTCCAGCGCATGGGACAGTCACACTGACACCTCCTGGTAATACAACTGTTGGTTCAACTGCAACTCGGGAGTGTAACCCTGGTTATGAGCTCGTAGGTACAGCTAACATATCATGCAAGGCGGATGGTTTATGGGATGCATTATCTGTCAGTTGTATTTTAAGAGGTATGTTTATAAGTATGAATCGTTTTAATAACCAAACTAATATCTATTTGGACTAATCTAAGGGAGCCACATACTTGTCACTGAGTCATAATGTCCAGTGAATGAGGCTGTCAGGTGTGGTACTTAATTGTATCGATTCCTGATCTTTGCACCCTTACTTACTTTGCTCAATTGTTTGTTTGCTTAGATATAAGATTAACCAAATGGTTATTGTATCAGTTTCTTCGCACCAAACAAAACAAGAAGTAGCCATCAATTAAACTGAGAGAATAAAACAAGGCCCTGCTTCAACCACAAGCCATAGACCACCCTATGTCATCACGAGATAACACGGGGACAAACCTAATATATGTTTACTGATAACTCGATATTATACACTAACTGGCCGCAAACAACAATCTCCATCTCTCTCTCTGTGCAATTGCCAAACTAGAGCTGACATTAAGCGCTATACTTCAGCAATAATATGTCCTCGATTAGACACAAACGCTTTATATATTACGGGTTAAAAAGCACAAATCACTATTACCTGAAGCAAATTGATATTCATGTACTCTGGTATATCTCCATTTATGACTGCGTGTCTCTAGGTTTTGATCCTAGGTAAATAAAGTCTAATATTAGTGCGTAGTGCAATGCTGGAAATTCAGAGATAATCAAATTACCTGATTTTTTACCAACTCGTTTCGGCTAGACTCATTTCCAGATTTATCTGAAATATGCCATAGAAGTTAACTTGTTTTATTAGTTATGTGTTTGCAATTCTTGTTGTCATATATCAACAAATATGGTCGTAAGTAGCTTTTATCAGAATTGATTAGTTGTCACAATTTGCTTCCCACCCACTTGTCTGATTGATAAAATAAAAACTAATGGCGATGTTCCACATGTGGTCTGGTTAAGCAACCCTAGTTTGGTCTAGACCAATTGTATAGTATGACCGAACGACAACCATAGTGTATTGTATTTTACTGATCACTTATTATTGTTGTCGCATCATCTAAGAGATCACTCGCTAGTGATTTTCGAAGCACGTTTTTTCTAGTGGTTTTGATAAGCACATATGAGATTGCGCTACCCTTTTGTATGTACTATAATCACTATGTGAGTCTGTTCGTCCAATCCTGGCCAGTTAGTAACAATGCTCATAACTCTTGAACCACATAGTATATTTTGATCAAATTTTGCATACAAATGTAGCCACTGGTATGTGAAATGGTGACTAGGCTTTGCGGAAGAGCCAAAGAATATTTATAGTAAAAATAAATCTGTAAGACAATAATGGGCAAAGCAACCAGCTTTCTCGACCTCTTCAAAATGATTGCATAACTAAAATGGACACAAAGTAAGGCAAACGACAAAAAAGACAAACACAGAACTTCCACAAACAATGAAAGGTACATTAACTAAAATATCAACAATAACAATGCCACTGCCACAGAACGGACAGCAGTCCGAGTCATCGGGGGGACTAGCGCTAATTCCCCGCCCTAGATTACGATGCTGCTTACACACAAAATCACTTAGCTGGCATGGAGGCTTTCTAACTTATGCAAAGTATCACCACAGAGAAACAATTAAATCAAATTAACACAGTATGATGATAAAAAGAAAAGGGCTCATGACAGCTAAAGAAAACCTCAAAGTTAGACAGTAAAATGCTCACGTGTTAAATAGCTATCCGATTACATTAATATTTCGTTTTGTATGTATTGTGTTATATTACTGTATGATATATGCATGCTCTTCCGTGCTTATAATATATGTTTTTAAAAATAAATATTAAATAATAAAAAAAGACTAAACAAAGTTCCGATATTCTTATACGTCATACAGTAGTAGGCGATATACTGTATGGTTCACTCTTTATTATAGACTGTGGAGATCCGCCTACTCCAGCGCATGGAACTGTCAAAATGACACCTCCTGGTAATACAACTGTTGGTTCAACTGCAACTCGGGGGTGTAACCCTGGTTATGAGCTTGTAGGCACAGCTAACATATCATGCATAGCGGATGGTTTATGGGATGCATTATCTGTCAGTTGTATTTTAAGAGGTATGTTTATAGGTATGAATCGCTTTAATAACCAAACTAATTTTTATTTAGACTAATCTAAGAGAGCCACATACTTGTCACTGAATCATAGTGTCCAGTGGATGAACATTGCTCATTTGTTTTTTGCTTAGATATAATATAAATCAAACGGTTATTGTATCAGGTTCTTCGCATCCAAACAAAACCAGGAATAGCAATAAACAAACCTCAGAGAATAACACCAGGATCTGCTTCAATCACATGCCATAGACCATCCTGTTTCAGCACGTGGTAACACTGTGACAAACTTCAATCACAAGCCATAGACCACCCTATGTCATCACGTGGTAACATGGGGACAAACTTCAATTACAAGCCATAGACCACCCTATGTCATCACATGGTAACATGGGGACAAACTTAATATATGGAAAAACACCAGGATCTGCTTTAATTACACGCCATAGACCACCCTATGTCATCACGTGGTAACACAGGGACAAACTTAATATATGTGCACTGATAACTTGATATTATACACTAACTGACCGCAAACAACAATCTCTCTCTCTCCCTCTCTCTTTCTCTCTCTGTGCAATTGCCAAACTAGAGCTGACATTAAGCGCTATACTTCAGCAATAATAGGTCCTTGATTAGACACAAACACTTTATAGATAATGGGATAAAAATCACAAATCACTATTACCTGAAGCAAATTAATATTTTCTGGCATATCCCCCTTTATGACTGCGTGTCTGTAGGTTTTGATCCTGGGTAAAATAAAGTAAAATATGAGTGAGTAGTGCAATGCAGGAAATTTAGAGAAAATCACATTACCTAAAACTTTTTACCAATTCGTTTCGGCTAGACTCATTTCCAGATTTATCCGAAACATGCCTTAGATTTAAACTTGTATTATAAGTTATGTATTTGCAATTCTTGTTCTCATATGTCAACAAATATGGTCGTAAGTAGCAATTCTGAAAAAAAGCTACTTACTAACCCGCTGCACAGCCGCTGGTATGCGAAACGGTGACGTGGCTTTGCAGAACAGCCACAGTATATTTATAGTAACAATACATCTGTTAAGCGTTCTCTTCTAAATGATTGCAAAACTAAAATGGACACAAAGTAATGCATAACAAAAAAGACAAACATCGAACTTCCACAAACGATGGAAAGAACATTAAACAATATATCAACAACAACAGAACCGTCCCAGAACGGACAGCAGTCCGAATCATCAGGGGACTCAAATGCAATGCACTAGCGCTAATTCCCTGCCCTAGATTCTGCCGCTGCAAAAACATAAAATTGCTTAGCTGGCAAGGATGTCATGCGACAGTCTGCATGCCTGGTTTTAAAACCCAATCATAGCTTATAGCTATGGTGTCCTCTTTAATTGCACGACGGTGGGTCAGGCCTCAGACTCTATGACGGCTCTGACGTAAAGCTTTAATTGGTGGGTTGGTGCCTGGTGCTTATCTGTAGCTGGACCCACCGTTGCTCAACTAGAGGTTTTCTTTAGCTCTGACTATCTGTTAGGCGTGAGCCATTTTCTTTGTTTCATCATAGTGTGTTAATTTGATTAGAGTATTTCTCCATGATGATACATTGCACTCGTTGGAAAGCCTCCATGCGAGCTGAACAATACAGTTGTACTTCAACAACAGCAGAATTTAGGGCGAAGATTTGGTACCAGTAAAATGCATTTAAGCCCCCCAGTGGCTTAGGCTGCTGTCCGTTCTAAGGCGGTGGTTGTGTTGTTGTTGACTTGTTGTTAATTGTTAGTCCCATTGTGGGATTCTGTAATTTTTCTGTTTTGCTGTACGTTGCTTTATGTCCCTTCTAGTTTTGCAATCATCTTTTGGGGGAAGAGAGAGCTGGTTGCATTGCTTAGTGTGTCTTCCTGGTGTTTTTTTATTGTTGTGTGGCTCTTTCTCGCGGTGCCATTGGTTTGTCTGTAGTTTGTGATTGTGGTATTTCCTGATCATACTCACTTACTATATTCCTAACTAATGCATGCAATGTATCACCGCAGAGTAACAATTACATCAAATTAACACAGTATGATGATACAAAGAAAAGGGCTCATGGCTGCTTAAGAAAACCTCAAATTTAGACTGTAAAATGTTCACGTGTTGAATCTTATTACATTAATATTTCGTTTTGTACATATTGTGTTATACGAGGGGCATTTGGAAAGTTCTTAGCATGGCCATTTATCTCAGTTACAGATTTACAAACCCTATCATGTTTAGTATCATTTTAAAGGCCCATCTTTCCTTTATGTTATGGCACAAATTTCATGAGCATATTATAATGCAGACACAAAAACAATTATTGTGAATACATGTGCTGTTTGTATACTGGAAAACGCAAAATTTCAGTGGAAGATATAACATTTTACCTTTAGAAAAGTGAGCAGAACATTACCAATAGTCCATGAAATTAGATAATTTTGTACCATTTGGTAGGCCACAATCTGGTACAGTTATTATACAATTGATGACCGAGTTGGATGTTTCTTATAACTAAATACCAGAACAGCAATACCAAAACCGTCTAGAAAGCAAAGCAATGCGCTATTGTTTTCGACTAAAAATCGCATGTCACAATGCACAAATTTTGAAAATATATGACCGACAGTAGTTTTAAAATCCCATGCGTTGGTATTTTTGTCAAGCACACTGTATGCTCTATGCAATGAAACCAAAATAAATTTTGTAAACCAGAACAAAGGGAAGATAACTCTCATAAAGAAAAATAAAAAAGTCCCATTTTTGCAAGTTTACCATTTCTCTATTAGTCAACATTATCCAAATGTAAAGGTAGTAGTCGTGCAAGCATTGATCGCATAATACATTTTAATAAGCGATAAGTTGGCACCAAATCGTTAATTTGTCAAATCATGATCGCAAATAAGGTCCTCAATTTTCCTTCGCTTTTTTTCCAAGCATTTTGTTTAAAATGTCCGCCAGTATATAAACCCAAACTCATTTTGAGCATGCGCTGCACGTGCATGCCAAGTCTTTTTTCGACAAAAAATAGACCACCAAGTAGCCGTTGAATTCTGGTTTCCAAAGAAGTATTATTTGATAGCATTTTATCATCGCATTGTGGAGTTATGATGCCATGCTAAGAATTTTTCAAATGACCCTTGTATTACTATATGATATATGAATACTCTTCTGTGCTTATATTATATGTTAAGAAATAAATACTAAATTATAAAAAAGGCTAAACAAAGTTCGGATATTATTATACGTCATACAGTAGTAGGCGATTAACTGTATTGTTCACTCTATATAATAGACTGTGGAGATCCGCCTACTCCAGCGCATGGGACAGTCATACTGACACCGCCTGGTAATACAACTGTTGGTTCAACTGCAACTCAGGAGTGTAACCCTGGTTATGAGCTCGTAGGTGCATCTAACATATCATGCATAGCAGATGGTTTATGGAATGCATTACCTGTCAGCTGTATTTTAAGAGGTACGTTTATAGGTATGAATCGTTTTGAATTACCAAACTAATTTCTATTTAGACTAATCTAAGGGAGCCACATACTTGTCACTGAATCATAGTGTCAAGTGAATGAGGCTCAGGTTCTTCGCGTCCAAACAAAACCAGGAATAGCAATCAACAAACCTGAGAGAATTACACCAGGATCTTCTTCAATCACACGCCTATGTCATCACGTGGTAACACGGGGACAAACTTAATATATGTATAATGATAACTCGATATTATACACTAACTGACCACAAAGAACAATCTCTCTCTCTCTCTCTCTCTCTCTCTCTCTCTCTCTCTCTGTGCAATTGCCAAACTTGAGCTGACATTAAGCACTACACTACAGCAATAATAGGTCCTCGATTAGACACAAACGATTCACAGATAATGGGATAAAATCACAAATTACTATTACCTGAAGCAAATTAATATTTTTTTTTGTATATCCCCCTTTATGACTGCGTGTCTCTAGGTTTTGATCCTAGGTAAAATAAAGTCAAATATGAGTGAGTAGTGCAATGCTTGAAATTCAAAGATAATCACTCTACCTAAATTTTTGTACCAACTCTTTTCGGCTAGACTCATTTCCAGATTTATCCCAAACATGCCTGAGTTGTTAACTTGTTTTATTAGCTATGTATTTGCAATTCGTGTTCTCATATATCAACAAATATGGTCGTAAGTAGTTTTTGCAGAATTTATTAGTTGACACATCTGCTCCTAACCCACTTGTGACCGAACGACAACCATATTTAGAAAAGTGTATTGTATTTTACTGATCACTTATTATTGTTATCGCATCATCTCAAAGATCACTCGCTAGTGATTTTCGAAGCACATTTTTCTAGTGGTTTTGATAAGCATATGTGAGATTGCGCCACCCTTGTGTCTGCACTACAATCACTATGTGAGTCTGTTCTACCGTCTGTGGCCAGTTAGTAATAATGTACATAACTCTTGAACCACATAGTATATTTTGATCAAATTTTGCATACAAATGCAATGCTACATTGCCTATCCATGGCATGTGTAACTGCTTTTTTTATGGACAAGGCTTTGCTAATCTAGTTGAAATAGATATATATGATCCAAATTCTTCGACTAGATTAAAAAATATAAAGAGACATGAATTTGAACTAAAATGGATTATATGTTTGCAATCATCTTTACCTTTAGGCTTTAATGATGATATATACCATGAAGGTAATGTTTCTAAAATGCCAGTTTTTGGGTTTTTCTCTTTTGGACAGTTATTAACGTAAAAGTTGATCTCCTGGTAAACGTAAAATGGCAACATTTAGCGCCAAATTTGTACTGAAAAACGCATGAATACTGCTCTAAAGGATCTTTCTATAGCTTCAAGTAATCATGGTCGGCATGGCTTATTTTCATTTTTAAATTCCTTGCCTATCTCAGTTTTACGTAATTTAGAGTAAGAGGCTACTAAACTTTACGATAGAGCAAGCAAATTATATAAAGCAGCACTTCTTACAAGGTGATATGTTCAACGTTTTTATAGTTCTTATATCAATTCTGAGGGCAACCATAAACGACATTTTATCAGAAGTCCATTCATTGACGAAGGTATGGAGTTAATTGATTTAGTGATTTCATCTATTCCAAATTACTTGAATGATTCAGAAACTCCTATCATTTGTTATAAATATAACACACCAGTTACGTTTACTATAGTTTACTTTAATAAAATTGTAAATGATATAAAAATAATTTCCAATACTCTTGACTCCTGAGATTGTCAAAATTCTAATCGTTTATACCCCTCCCCCTGCTGGGTATATGACTACGGGTAATGTAAATGTCATTCTTGACGCTAGAGTTTGCAATATTATTTCTAAAGGTCCTAAATACATATTTCCCTTTAATATTGAATTCCTTTAATGTCGTAGAGAGATTGCTGCTTCTTTAGATTATCTCAGTAATCGTTGGTCTAGACCAGAAAATGTTAAACCTGATGTCTTGAATGAATGGAAGGTTAACATTTTTAAAATTATTAAAACTCATATTTCATTTTACTATCGTAATACACATCTTTTACCCTTTGAAAAAAAGTGAGTGAGTATGATCAGGAAATACCAAAATCACAAACCGCAGACAACCCTGTGGCACTGCGAGGAAGAGCCGCTCATCTCAAAATCTTATTTTCGTCATCTTAAACGAAGTATCCAGGATTTTCATATAAACTACATATGTTGTAGTTGTTTGGACAAATGTAGTATGTTAATACTCTTACGCGTGAGCTTGTTGACACTAATGCCTATAAACTGCAGCCTTCTTTGAGTGAGAGGATAATTGCGAGCCCAACATCTTGGTGTCAAATCTAAAAAAAACATAACAAAGTTCCTACGTTGTACTGGATACCTAAACACCATAAGAAGTCTATAAAGCAAGATTTATTGCTAATTCTAGTTCTTGTATGACAACAGAACTTTCTAAATTGTTAACCTCGTGTGTTACAACTGTTAAAGATATGTTATCAAGTACTGTCAAAAGGTATATGAGAGATTCCGTAATCATAAATTATTTTCTAAGGCTGTGGTTCTTTTTGTTGTTGATCTTTTCTATTATATACCCCCACTGTTTGTTGGGGTTCTGTGTTGGTCGTTGTTTTGGTTTGAAATATTTTGGGTCCTTTCTAGTTTTGCATTCATCTTGATGATGAACAGAGAGTTTAAGCCGGTTTATTTGTTTGTTTTTGTTGCTTTACGTCCCATGTCAACAGCTATGGTCATTGCGGGACGGTCAGTTCACTTAACCACACTTTTTCTTGGGCAGGCTTGAGCAAGCCGTTAACCAGTAATTTGTGCACATACTTTCGCTTGTAACTGACAACAACCCTTATTGAATAAATCAGCGGAAGGGAGGAGAATGACCGTAGAAATTATTTCATGATCAATCTCCACAAAAGTATGGTACAGGGCGGGGATCGAACTCGCAACCCCTGGATCTGCAGTCAGACACTCATCTGTAGCCAGACACGTTACCGACTGCGCTACGCGGCCCGGTTTTTAAGCCGGTTTAAGCCCTCCAGTAAAATATTTTCACTGACCGTTCCAAGGGGGCGCTTCTTTTGTGGATCACATATGTTATTTCTGTCTTGTTTTGTTATGCATTCATGGACGTCTGTTTGTTGAAACCTTGTGGTCACCGGCTGGGTAAGGGCTGACCTCTTGGCTTTCGTTTGTGATGTCTATTGTTGACGTTGTCACTTTCCCAATGGTATCCTGGGTCAAGTGTGGTGCTTGATTGTATCAATTCCTGATCTTTGCCCTCTTTCTTACTTCTACTTGGTTGCTTTGATTGAATTGTCTTTTTGATGTCTCTTTACTATAAATGCTCTGTGGCTCTTCCTCACGGTGCAGTGGGTTCGTATGCAGTGTGTGATAGTGGTATTTACTGATCATACTCACTTACCTTCTTTAAAAGGAAACCCATATACAAGTAAACACAAACACTTACACTAAAGTCAGTAAGGACAGAAGATTGCTCACAATCACCTCTTGATAAACTATTTTACAGCATAACCTGGTGAAGGCTAGACTCAATTACAAGATGGTGTTTATTATAGTGGATAATGCTATTTCATCATTTGAATTAGTCCAACGGGTTAGACGCTCACATGCACTCATTTATTGATTTGACTTTTTCTAGATGTGCAATGTGACATATTACACTGTTATTATGTTAGTCTCTGGCGTACTTTTAAAATTTTAATATAAGGTGTCTTAATGTACAATTTTGAGGCAAATCAATGTCTAACACTGTAAATAATTGAAACCTATTACAAAAGTTATTATATCTTACTGTTCATGCTGTCCAATTATCCATAATGAATGTAGCTGTCACTTCAAACTTTCACTTGGCCACCATTGTGTAACATGTATGGTGTTTATCTATTTCATATTTTGTTTACATAGTTTCTGTTGACCCAGATATTGGAGATATTGATGGTAAATAAGTTGTTGTAAACAAGGTATTTATTTGGTTATAATTTTTTTCTAGAATGATGATTAATCATCTAGAAATTAAAAATGCATTGTCATTGAAGGTTCTTGAACCTTGGAGAAAAGACCAGTCTTTACTATATAGAATTTCTTTTCCATGCAAATAGAAACTTTGAGTAGGTTCTGGAATTCAGTGGAAGTTTGTGGAATTTTCCAGAATAATTAAATATAGCATATGATATAATAGTCTTTCTTGACCATTCTAGAACGTTCTTTAACAGTATATATAAGAGTAAAATTTTCATAAGGGCATCTTTGAAATAATTTCACCATTTAAAAGTCTAAACCTTTTGTACTGGAATTCTATAGTGGAATACTGTGTTTAATTCATTCATTCTGGATTACTTTGGATTATTCAGTTTTGGATTCAGACTTAGTTTTCATTTGGATTTAACTTCAAAATCTGGGGACCAGAAACTGCTGAAAGACTTGTGTTGATAAATATTCTGAGGGACAGTTTGGACATACAAGGTATTGTAAATTAGACTTTCTTTGATTGTATAACTATTTTCCATTTCTTATTGTAAATGATAATTTTGTTTTTAATAAATTTTGTTAAATTTTAAAAGTGCTTTTTGCTGACTTTCCAAATAGCAAATTTTGGTTTCCTGAATTTGTTTCTTGTTACGCCTGGCATGTAACAGAAATTGGGGGCTTGTCCGGGATTAAAATTATTTCTGCACCAAATTAGTTTGAAATTTAAAGAAATTTTACTGTTTGCTGTTTTACTAGCTGAAGCCAGCAGAAAGCAAATATGTCATTCAAACTTAGTGATTTTACTGCGTCACCTTCTCAGGGGCTGTTAGACTTGGCAAAAAAGTCTGATCTTTTAGACATTGCTGACGATTATGGCCTACCCAATGTCAAAAAGACTATGTTAAAACATGAAATTAAGAATATTCTCATTCAGTTCTTTGTCGATGAAGAAGTATTTGATTCCTCAGCAACATCTCAGATTCTGGTTACCCAGACTGATTTGCAGTTGAGAGAATTAGAGATTAAAAGGCAAGTTGAGATGGAAAAATTAAGGTTAGAACATGAGAACAGAATAAGGGTAGAAAATGTAGAGCGTGAAGAGAGATTGAGGCATGAGAAAGAAGAGCGAGAGGAAAAAATAAGGATAGAAAATGCAGAGTGTGAACGTGAAAGAGAAGAGCAAGAGGACAGAATAAGGCAGGAAACATTAGAACGAGAAGATCGGTTGTTAAGACAAAAATTAGAAATGGAAGAACGAGAGAAGGAAAAACAAAGAGAAATGGAAAGAGAAAAATTAAAACAACAAGAATTTATTGAAATTGAAAAGGAAAAATTGCTATTTGAGTTAAAAATGAAAGAACTTGAGTTAGAAGGAAAATCTAAATCAAAACCTTTGCCTTTAGACTCTGGCAAATCTTTTGATGTGACAAAACACATCCGACTCGTTCCTCCATTTCAAGAAAAAGAAGTTGACAAATATTTTTTACATTTTGAGAAGGTAGCAGAAAACCTGAAATGGCCAAGAGAGCACTGGACCTTACTTTTGCAGAGCGTTGTTATAGGCAAAGCTCGGGAAATTTACACTCAGCTTTCACTAGAACAAAACTCAGATTATGACAAAGTAAAAGAACTTATTCTTAAGGCTTATGAGTTGGTCCCTGAAGCTTACAGGCAGAAATTTAGAAATTGTAGGAAAGAACCTAACCAGACTCATGTGGAATTTGCTAGAACAAAAGAACAATTATTTGATAGGTGGTGCTCTTCAAAGAAAGTAGGTTCTGATCATGCAAAACTAAGACAGCTCATGCTTGTTGAAGAATTCAAATGGTGTATAAATTCTGATGTCAGGGCTTTCTTAAATGAAAAAGAAGTTGAAAATTTGGATGTAGCAGCTAGACTAGCTGATGATTATTGTTTGACTCAGAAAGCTTCTTTTGTTAACAAGCCATTTCCTAGGAAACCATTCAACCCTCAATTAAAATTTACACCTCAATCAAGACCATTTTCCCCTCAGTCAAAACCATATTCCCCTCAGTCAGGTCCAAAATCCAACCCCAGTAATCCATCTGATAATTCCAGTCATTCATTTACTCCAAAACCTTGATTTTCTGGTGAACCAAAGGTCAAAGTCCTTTATCCCAGCCAATTTGTAATTATTGTAAACAATCAGGTCATATCATTTCTGAATGTATAGCTTTGAAAAGAAGGAGAGAAAAAGAAAGACAGGAGAGTCCTAAACCCACAGGTCTCACCTCTTTAAGGCTAAAACCACAGTCTTTTATTCAGGATGAAAATCCTATTTTGGCCAAAACATCTGAGACTGATACAATTATGGAGATTTATGAACCATTCTTATCAGATGGTTCCGTGTCACTAAATAGTGACTTTGTCCAGTCTACCCCTATTAAAATCTTAAGAGATACTGGTGCTTCTCAATCCCTTATCTTGGCAGATACCTTGCCTTTTTCTGAGAAGACTTCTTCTGGGACAAGTGTCCTTATCCAGGGTGTAGAGTGTGGATTTTTTAATGTACCGCTTCATAACATTTATTTGTCCTCAGACTTAGTAACTGGTCTCGTGGCTGTAGATATTAGACCTTCTTTACCTTTTTAAGGTGTTCACTTGCTGTTAGGCAACGATTTGGCTGGAGATAAGGTTGTGGTAGACCCACTTTTGACCAACACACCTTGTGTTGATCAACCGCCTGATCCTATTGAGCAGGAAATTCCTGACCTTTACCCTTCTTGTGCTGTCACTAGAGCAATGGCAAAGAAAGCCAATCAGAATTATGGGATGCAGGATATTAATTTAGCTGACACTTTGATAGGTCAGTCCTTTAATGATGAGATTTCAAATTCTCTTTCCCCCAGCCAGTCTGACATTCAGACTGACTTTGACACTTCAAGGTCAAACTGTGACCTTTCGCCTTCAATTTCCAATGACCAGCTGTCAAGGTCACAGCTTTGTAAGGAACAACATAGTAATCCTGAGATGTCACCTTTATTTGAAAGAGTTATAGATGAAAATGAAATGTCACAAGTCCCTGTTTGTTATAATGTGCAAAATGACATTTTGATGAGAAAATGGCGTCCTCCTGATGTCTCAGCAGATGATGAGTGGACTGTTAACCACCAGATAGTGGTCCCTAGGGCTTATCGTTCTGAAATTTTAAATTTTGCTCACGAAACTCCCATGTCAGGCCATTTAGGTGTAAATAAGACCTATCACAAGATTCTTAATCATTTCTTTTGGCCAGGATTAAAATCTGATGTTTCTCAGCACTGCAAATCCTGTCACACATGTCAAATGGTAGGAAAACCCAATCAGACCATTCCAAAAGCTTATTTACAGCCCATTCCTGCCTTTGGTGAACCTTTCAGCAGAATCATTATTGACTGTGTAGGTCCCCTACCCAAAACAAAGTCAGGTTGTCAATATCTTTTGACTATTATTTGTGCTTCAACACGCTTCCCCGAAGCCATTCCACTCAGAAATATTAAGACTAAGACAATTGTTAAGGCACTTGTGAAGTTTTTCTCCTTTGTGGGACTTCCAAGGACTATACAATCTGATCAAGGTTCAAATTTTATGTCTGGAATTTTTTAACAAGTCATGCATGAACTTGGCATCAAACAATACAAGTCATCGGCCCATCATCCTGAAAGTCAGGGTGCCTTAGAAAGATTTCATCAAACTTTGAAAAACATGATCAGATCGTACTGCTTTGACGCAGAAAAAGATTGGGATGAAGGTATACATTTGCTTTTATTTGCTGTAAGAGAATCTGTACAAGAGTCTCTTGGGTTCAGCCCATTTGAACTTGTGTTTGGGCATACTGTGCGAGGACCCTTGAAACTTCTTAAAGAAAAAAATTCTCTCAGATGATGACAGCTCTTTGAACTTACTTCAGTATGTGTCTGATTTCAAAAATAGACTATCAAAAGCCTGTGAAGCTGCTTGGTCCAATCTCAAATCAGCTCAAAGCAAAATTGAAATGCTTTATTATGAAAATGCTCAGGATAGAAATTTTGAACCTGGAGATAAGGTACTTGCGCTTTTGCCCATTCCTGGTAAGCCATTGCAAGCTAGATATTATGGTCCTTATACTGTTGACAAAAAGTTAAGTGATGTTAATTACATTGTCAACACTCCTGGGAGGCGTAAGCAAAAACAGTTATGTCATATTAACATGCTTAAAAAGTACATTGATAGAGATAGTTCTGTTATTTCATCAGTGAATCTAGTTAATTCTGTCCCTCTTGAACAAAATCAAATGGACTCTGAAGATATGAACTTTGTGCAATCTGATCCGGCGTCATCAAAACTCAAGAACTCTGATTTCTTAAAGGATCTTGACCAGAAATTGTCTCATCTTAGTTCAGACAAGAGACTTGAACTGAAGCAGTTAATTCTCGAATATGAGCACTTATTTCCAGACATTCCATCCAAAACTGACAAAATTTATCATGATGTTGAACTTATTGATGGTTCAAAACCTGTGAAACAACATCCATACAGAATGAACCCTGTAAAACAACAAATTCTCAGAGAAGAAGTTCAATATTTGCTGGATAATGACTTTGTAGAACCTAGTCAAAGTGAATGGAGTTCTCCTTGTATTCTTGTACCAAAACCTGATGGGACATTTCGCATGTGTACGGACTATCGTAAAGTGAATTCTGTCACCAAAACCGACACATTTCCCATCCCACGAATTGATGACTGCATTGATAACATTGGACAAGCCAAATATGTTACCAAATTTGACCTGCTTAAAGGATTTTGGCAAATACCTCTGACAAACAGAGCAAAGAAGATCTCAGCATTTGTTACTCCAGACGGATTGTATCAGTATAAAGTTATGCCATTTGGAATGAAGAACTCTCCAGCAACATTTCAACGCTTGGTTAACAGCTTGATATTTAATCTGGTTGGCTGTAAATCCTATATTGACGACGCTATCATCTTCAGCGAAGAATGGGAACAACACTTACAAACTATCTGAGATTTTTTTGACAGACTTAGTGAAGCTAAACTAACAGTTAACTTAACAAAGAGTGAATTTTGCCATGCAAAATTGACATTTTTAGGTCATATTGTGGGACAAGGTCTGGTAAAACCTGTAGAAGCTAAAGTTGAGGCTATCTCAGATTTTTCCGTACCTTCTGGCAAAAGACAACTGATGCGCTTTCTCGGTATGGCTGGATATTACAGGAAATTCTGTAATAACTTCTCTGTCATAGCAGAGCCTTTGACAAACTTACTTGGCAAAAGGGTCAAGTTTATTTGGACTGATAATTGTCAGAAGTCTTTTGAAAAGCTTAAAGCCATACATAAAAGTGCTCCAGTTCTCTTAGCACCAAGCTTTGATAAAGAATTTAAGTTGACCATAGATGCCAGTGATGTTGGTGCAGGCAGTGTATTGTTACAAGAAGATGACAATGGTGTTGATCATCCTGTTTGTTACTATTCTAAAAAGTTTAACAAACATCAGAGAAATTACTCTACCATAGAGAAAGAATGCTTATCTCTCATCCTTGCACTTTAGCACTTTGAAGTTTACCTAGCCTCTTCAGTTGCACCTATTGTCATTTTCACTGATTACAATCCACTGACTTTCATTCATAAAATGAAAAACAAGAACCAGCGTTTACTCAGATGGAGTCTCATGTTGCAAGAGCACAATCTAGATATCAGACATATTTAGGGAAAAGATAGTATCATTCCAGATGCACTCTCTAGGGCTTAGATGCCTCAGTATTATTGATATTAAGCTTGTGCTATTGCTCTTTATTGATCTGATGTGATATCACATTATTGTTTATTATATAATTGTTCATCATTGCAAAAGATAGCTTTACTTCATAAAACTTTCTTTTCTTTGAGGAGGGGAAGTGTAACATGTATGGTGTATATCTATTTCATATTTTGTTTACTTAGTTTCTGTTGACCCAGATATTGGAGATATTGATGGTAAATAAGTTGTTGTAAACAAGGTATTTATTTGGTTATAAGATTTTTCTAGAATGATGATTTATCATCTTGAAATTAAAAATGCATTGTCATGGAAGGTTCTTGAACCTTGGAGAAAAGACCAGAACTTACTATATAGAATTTTCTTTTCCATGCAAATAGAAACTTTTATTAGGTTCTGGAATTCAGTGGAAGTTTGTGGAATTTTCCAGAATAATTAAATATAGCATATGATATAATAGTATTTCTTGACCATTCTAGAACATTCTTAAACAGTATATATAAGAGTAAAATTTTCATAAGGGCATCTTTGAAATAATTTCACCATTTAAAAGTCTAAACCTTTTGTACTGGAATTCTATAGTGGAATACTGTGTTTAATTCATTCATTCTGGATTACTTTGGATTATTCAGTTTTGGATTCAGACTTAGTTTTCATTTGGATTTAACTTCAAAATCTGGGGATCTGAAACTGCTGAAAGACTTAGGGGCCTGATGCTTTGGCTGTTTGTCGGGCCCACCGGGGTTTACTTGTTGGATTTCTTTTGCTCCGGTATTCAGTTTAATTTACTGTTGAGTCCTTATCCTTGCTTTATCTCCTTGTTATATCTTGATTTATATGTTTTAGGAGATGATGCATTGATAAGTTAGGGGTCTTTCATGCAAACCAAATATCTATGTGTCTTGATCCACATCTGAATTAAGGGTGAGGTTGGCGCCGTTAAACCGGTTTAAGCCCTCCAGTAAAATATTTTACCGTTCCAAGGCGGTACTTCTTTTGTGGATCTTTTATGTTTTTGTTCTGTCTTGTGTTTGCTATGTTTAGTGCACGTCTGTTTATATGTGCTTCGTGGTCACCTGCTGGGAAAGGGCTGACCTCTTGGCTCTCGTTTGTGGTGTCTTCTGTGAGTTTGTCACTTTCCCATTGGTATCCTTGGTCAGGTGTGGTACTTGATTGTATCGATTCCTGATCTTTGCAACCTTACTTACCTTGTGTTGATAAATATTCTGAGGGACAGTTTGGACATACAAGGTATTGTAAATTAGACTTTCTTTGATTGTATAACTATTTTCTATTGCTTATTGTAAATGATAATTTTGTTTTTAATAAATTTTGTTAAATTTTAACAGTGCTTTTTGCTGACTTTCTAAATAGCAAATTTTGGTTTCCTGAATTTGTTTCTAGATACGCCTGGTACGTAACAATTGTTGTTGAAAATAACAACACAAGAAATTGGTTACAACGAAAGCTAAACATATTTTTGACGACATTTTTGAAAATTTTCTTACCAACAGCGTTAAAGAATTGCATATTCAAACGTCAAAAGGACAGAAACACCAGGACTGTATATGTAAATATAGGTCAACTTTACATTAGAACAAATTTGTTCTATTTATATGCATGTATATGCAATGCAAAATGGGAAAGAAACTAGGATTGGGGGGGTTGGAAAACAAGACTCTTTATATTGCTATTACTACATTGTGTCGTTTTGCACTCTTTTAATTTTTTCTTGATGCAAAGCTCCTTTCTGATTGACAATGTCCCTCAAATGTAATGAAACTTCATTCTAACTATTTCAGCTGATTGTTGGATTGCATTATCTGGGTCCAGATATTACAGGGGGAGGGTGTACTATATTTTTCTTCAAACGTAGGCTTGGATCCAGCAGCTGCTATTTACCCCCCCCCCCCCTTCAAAAAAAAAAAATATATATATATATATATATATATATATATATTAGGAATATCAAGCAACCCCCACCCTTCCCAAAATAAATTTATAAGTATAAACCCCAAAAATGCCTCAAATCTGTACCTTGACCTTTAGAAACGATCCTAAAATGCAAAGAAATGATCCATTTTGTTATGACTCCTCAAATATCAACAAAATCTTGATACCCCAAAAATATTCATTTTTCTGAACCCCCCCCCCCCCAAAATGTTGAAATTTAAAATATTGAACCAAAAAGTAGTTCAGTGGATATATATATATAAAGTTCAGAGTTCCCCCCAGGCCAGGATTGTGGTACCTGCTCAAGCTACAAATGGCTTCTCAAAATTAAAGGGGCAAGATAGTAATTGGACTATATTAACTGTCTTCTCTACCTGAAGGAGATGGTACTTTGGTGTAGTTTCATGCATTACTTAAAGTACCCTATCAATTTTACCTGTTTCCTGTCTTTCTCCTATCTTTGTAGGCTAGGGGAAGGGCTGGGGAAAAATGAAATAATATAATTTGTAGGGATATTCCAGTCCAGTTGTGTAACAGAGTAAAGGTGGTGCATTGATCTATTTATAGATATGTATATAGGTCACTTGTTGGTGACAGTCTTTTTAAGCATTGCATTCAAGTAATGGCTGACTATGTCAGCTGGAGCATGTAACTGGCGACTTGACAGGAGTGTTGGACCATCCCCTCCACTCACCAGATCTGCCCAATCTTTGGCTTATCATGGCTGTTGTAGCTAGTCCACACATACACTCTGAAGTATAAGCACTACTTAACCAGATACCAAGTGCCACAGCTTCTACAATACATAATACAAGCTCCCTTATCGTTACTGCTTTCCTTTAAGGGGGTGATGATTTTGCCATCAGAGTGAGTATAATTTACCAGTCAGTTATACACAACATTCATAATAAAATAGGTCGTATTCAGGTAGGTTTACTTCAGGCTTCGCAAATGTAGAGTCAGAAAGTCAGGCGATTTTTTTACAATACTCATGAATTGGTGGTCCAGGCTTATTTGATGAGTTATTTGAAGTTTTATAAAGAACATCTACTTGAACACGGTAGAAAAAACCCTTAGAAATGTATCTGACTATATGTTAGCAATGCCAGCCACTATGAAACTCTAGAGGGAGAGAGGTTTGAACCGAAGTTTTCCCCAATCACAGCAGCAGTATTTTGTTTCATTGTGGGGGATAAGGTGTTTGTGAATACAGCACAATTGATCTGCTTGTCTGTTCAGGGTTTGGTATAAAAACAGTCGCGGATCGATTTAAAAACGTCTTGAAAAGATTGGAAAAGGATGAAGACTGATTAAAAAGTGTGATAATGTAATGTGCCTAGTTTAACAATAGCGACCAGAAGTGTGTATTTTGAAGCAAAAAAGCAAAGTAGTTAACGGGTCTGGCATTGTTAGATCCGCTCCTGCCTTGTTTCAATTATACATTAAGATTAGATGTATGTATGGCTGCAGAAAAGTTGTCCATGGTTTCTTTGATCTAGTCTTGCAGATAGTGCCTAATTTTTTAAAAAAAAAAAAACTATCTACCTATTTAAACCTTTATGTGCAGGTAGTCAGAAACAAAATTTTTGCCTAATGTCATAGTCACAGGAAAATCATCATCGTTGTAATAAGAAATGTTAGGGTACTACATGTACATGGTTTATACTCAGTTCTATTTAATTACAGGTGAAATTCAAAGACGCAAGGCAAAAAAGATTTGCCTAAAAATGGTGATTACTCTATCTAGCAGTTGGTTAAAATACTGTCCTATACATATGCAAAATCAACTGCGTGCATCTTTCTTTAGTCTTTTACAGCCACAGAACTGGTGTGTCCCGTTTGTGCCGGAGACACAAAAATCTTATATCAATGTAAAAAAAGTATAATGCCCTCAAAGCGAGTTGAAAAACAAAAAAAAAAACGTGTTTTTTTCCGCTAAATTCGTTCAGAAAATGCAATTCATTTTTACTTTAACCATTGACGGTTTCGACCCAGATTTGACCTGGATGAAAAATGTACGAGGGATGTTCAAAAAGAATTGCTTATTTCTATCTGGAGACTTCAAATTTCAAGTTAGCCCAAATGTGCCCATTCCAAGCTATCAAAGAACTCTCCGTGGCTAGAAATGCAAAGCTTCAACCGATGTATCCACTTCCTGAAGGCGTTACGGTACGCTGATTTTGGCACAGTAATAAGGTACTGATGAATTCTAGATCCAGGAGCCTGCCAGGACTATTATTTCCGCCCAGCAAGGAATTATTTCAATTTCTGAAACATAAAGAAATCACATAGGGCCAGATCTTGGGAATATGGGAGGTGAGGCAAAACCGTTACTTTTTCTTTCTTCTAAAAGCCGTAACTACTGCTGAGCAAGAGTAAGGACATTGCCATGTAGAAGACGGATATGTTTAAAACCAGTGACAGAGCGTCGTTTCTGATATTACTTTTTCGGCTTCTCCAGTACTATGTCTTTGTAGTGCTTAACGGTGATGTTTTTGCCCTTTTTCATCAGCACTTTTATTGCGACTCCTTCATCAGAGAAGAAGATTGCATACAAAACCTTCTTGCACCCAAAGACCGTTTGGCAATTATTGGGCGTCTGCTATGTTTAGAGGCCCAAATTTTATTACTAAACTTTCTGACGGGCTCAAAATAATAAACCCAATTTTTATCACCTGTGACATCATTGGCAAATTGGTTTTTGTCACAAGTTTGAAACATTTGAAGCAGCTTCTTGGCCACTTTAACCCGTTGTCTGTTTTGCTCATCAGTCAACAGATGTGGTACCAATCTAGCAAAAATGTTTCGGACTTTCAAATGCTTCTTCTTAATAAGTTGAACCGTTGATAGTGATATGCCTACTTTCCGTGCAATATCACGAACTGTATATCTGGCATCTCTTTCAATGATTTCCTTTATTTTTGAAACGATTTCTTTAGGAGCTTCATATTTTGGCCTACCTGATTTTGGTGCATTTTTGATGGACTCTACACCAGAATCAAATTTATTTGTCCAGCGCCTAACTTTGTCATAAGACACACAAGAAGGTCGAAAGTTCAGCCATTAGCTGCTTCAAAGAACAATCAAGTTTTGAGCGAGCTTTGTTGTAAGCCCATATTTCATATTTCTGGTCGACGCTTCTACCAACCATTTTTACTACAGTGGTCAACGACTGTTTGTATAAATATGGCAAATTTTATGCCTTACATTTAATCTGACATGTACATTTATACACCGTTGTGTAGACCTTGAATAAACCTAGATAGGTATATATTGTTATTATCGGGCCCCACGTGGATATCGAGATATAGGACAATAAACAACTCATTTCGAACATCCCTCGTGAACAATGGCGTCAAAAAGGCTTGTGCTCGGGGTAGGTCTCGATAAAAGACATCTTTTGTAAGCTTCTTTTGATTATTTTGGTGGACACAGTGAATTTAAGAATTGTTTTTGTCAGTTACACATGTGAATTGGTTGGATAATGCGCCACATGACCTTTTGTAGACGGAAAATGCAGCACAGAATTTCATGACGGAGCTTGCGCGAAACCTAATGAGACTTTGCATTCCGAATGACAATAACACATTAAAATGACAATATATATCATTGTGAATTATGAACAACTGGAACTCAGAACTCTCATGAATGTGAGTACATTTGAATATATCTGAGCCTAGACGGTGATCTGGCACAAACAATACTGTTTTTTTGATTGCTGTTTCTGCTACACGTGTTTTTCGTGAGTGGGGTGTAGTTTATTAGGCAATAGGATGTACACTATTTCTGGTGCTTAACTAAATATTGTATTATGCATTCAAAATTAAGGGTGAGGTTGGTGTACCGCTAAACATGTTTAAGTCCTCCAGTAATTCTCATACTAGTCTGCAGCCTATAATTTCTAAGACCCCTAGAAAATGGTTTTGATGGCATGTTTTGTTAATGCCCGACATCCATGCTAGAAATATTCTTTGGGGTATGACAAGTGCCATAGGGTGAACGCTACGTCTGAAACGTCGAAATAAGGTCACAGCAAGGTCAAATAGGTGCATTTTCGTATTAAAATCGCTATTAGGGTTTTTCAATTGCTATAGATTCTATCTAAATCATTTTGATTATGTTTAATATGCTGAAAACTCTAAAAGTCAGATATAGAAATGTTGAAAAAAAATAGTTTGCAGAATATTATAGCTATTATGGGATAGAAAAATATACCTAAGCAGAAAAATCAATAATTTTGGAGTAGATTTTTCATATTTACAGTTTTTTTCAACGATATACATTTTCAATCATGCCTTCATTTAGTTATTAACCACTCACAAGAAATGCTTTTGCATTGCATGTTTTGATTGGCAATAGGTTCTTTCAATATTTTTGAATGATGTTTTACTTTGACAAAACGCAAAAAATTTGGGGGGGGGGGGGGGGAGCGAGTCAATTTTTCACAATTCTGGACACAGATTATCAGATTGGCTCTTTGTCATGTGAATGACCTGAGGTGTCTTGGAAAAGTACATGCACCAGCAAATTACAGAAGACCCGAATTTGAAATACCTCAGATATATTTATCAAGATGTCAATCATTCATTTTATGATGCATCTTGGTCGCTTATTTTGTTTGCCCTTTAGCTGTAAAAGCCCCACTATTTATGTATCCAGTTGATTAATCTGACCATGTCATTCCCAAACTTTGACAAAGGCCCCATAAAAGTGATTCTTTAGAAAGTTCCTCTGAAGATGACATGATGAAGACACCTCTTAACGCTGATCTATTGGAAGGCAAAGACCAAGAGCACGTTTAAAAGATAATTTCTGAGAGATTGTTCCTGCTTTTTAGTCTCCTCTTTGAGGGCATGGACATTTTGGATGGTTTAATGGAGAACCTTTTGGGACTGTGATGCCAACAGGGCTTTAAATACGTAAATATGGTGTGTAAAACCGCAAAAAAGTTGAAGAGAGAGAGAGAGAGAGAGAGAGAGAGAGAATGAGAGAGACAGAGAGAGATTTTGTGTTTTTGATCAAGCTTTACACCGGGCAACCAGACTGGAAATAGTAAGTGAGTATGATCAGGAAATACCACAATCACAAACTGCAGACAACCTGGTGCAGCTTGTTATTGTAGAAAGCCACGCTATTGAAATTAAGCCAGTTCATGGAAGGAATGGACGATGTCATTGCAAAATACGTTTTTGACAAAATTGTCAAAAAATGGATATGTATATGTACCTGATAATATTGACACAGAATGACTCCTACAATTTTCATGCGATAATATTGCTTTGATAAAAGCAACAGTGGATAACAAATTGTTATTAACATTACATTGCTCAGAACGTTGTTCATTAAATCCATATGTATAACATACATGTTGGAAGTAGTACCTGGAAGCTCAACCACTGGTACAGTCATAAGGTAGAGGCTTGTAACTTTTGGAAGTAAAATAGTTTGTTTTTCCCTGTATGGGTGAAAGAGAAAATGTAGATATTGATTTGATACACTCAAATTTTTTCTTCAAGGTGAGAAAATGATGATACCTTTGAATTGGACTGTTTGAGGGTTGATTATCAGGCAAAACATGAGTTGTGTCACAATGTGACAAAAATGCTCACAAAGACAATTAGTTTTCATAAATGAGACCAGAGATTAAGGTCAGGGTGATCTATAAACAGTTTGTGACACTCTGCGACCCCAAGATGTATCCACACACTAAATTTGTAATTCCTTCCTCCAAAAATATAGGAGATGTGCCATAGGTCAAAGTTCAAGCTGCCCCAAAACAGTACGTACACTCTGGCACCGAAACATGTATTAGAGTTCCTGCCTTAATTCAATGCAAGTTAAATGCTCTGGACACTATTTTTCTAGGACTAGTGTCTGAAGAACAGGTCAATGTCACAGTGACTTAAAGAAATAGTATACATTCCGCGACCCCAAGGTGTATCCACACACTAAATTTGGTATTCCTACCTCTGATTATATAACAGATAGGCTCTGGACATAATTGAGGTTATGGCTGCTGGATGGACAAATTGTCAGCCGTGTATCCAGCTTGCATGGAGCTCATCACCTCTTGTGGCTGCATAAAAGTGCAGCACCGTCGGATGTAAATGTTAAGGCTAATCAGATCTGCATGACAGAATGTCCATATGATGCAATGGGATGTGCCTATCTTATAGGACTACAAGTTGCCATGGCGGCAGTTGAATAAGCTCAATCACAATCCTGCCTGTAGAGACTTAGGTTACCTGGAAATTGGAGTCTACAGTTATAAGCATATAGGCACTTATTTGATGCTAGGTGTATGGTAAATGAAGCCATACACCAAATTGATACAATGTAGATGTGAATTAGAAGTGCCTTGGATAACAAAAAGTTATATATCAAATCTATAGGGTCATGTGACATACAATTACATATATAGTACTAGTCAGGGACAATTTTTCATGGGTGCCAAATTGTTCATTAGAATCTTCAAACACTCCAATTCTTCAGAATTGCATGATGGGTTGCTATGGAAATCATGTAATTTTATTTATTTCAAATGAGTTTATTTTTATGACAATGTTTTTGTCATTAAGGAGACCCCACTTAACAAGTTGACATACTTGAGAAAATTTCCTAGGGGTGCAAGGAAGGTCCAATTATTTCATTCCCTCCGCCTTTCCCAAGGTTCATAGTTCTACATGGCTTTCCCACATTTCATAAGTTTACAAATATATATTTATGGGTATTCTATTGAGATGATTTTCAAATTTGTCAAACTGTATCACTGATGACATAACAGTGTACATCAATGATAATATGGGAATGCAATCAGCTTATTTATGATTTAATGATTTTCCTTATTTTTAACGTTTTTATTAATATTCATGAAAACGCAAATTTTACTAGATTAGATAATTTGCATATACTACAAATGAATTAAAGGCCAATGTCTAAGCATTAATCTAGTACCAATTTCAGTAGGTTATGATCAGTAGCAACTGAGATATCATTGATTTTGTAAGGACACCCCCATTCTTGAATTACATTTTTAATATTTTCATAAATACTTATGCAAATTATATAAATTAGATAAGTTGCATAAGCGACAATGGATAAAAGGCCACTGTCTAGGTTTTATTTTGACACCATGTTTAGAACTCTAGGACAAGTAGCAGCTGAGATATGAGTAATTTTGTAGGCACATCCCCATTCTTGAATCACAATATGGGTTGCTATGGAAACTATGCATTTACACATAGCCCAGACAGGTTCATTTTTAGAACTGTTTCGCAGTTAGGGGTGGTAATGAACAATTTGGCACCCAAGAAAAATTACCCTGGGGTGCAAGCTCTGCAAGGTAAGCTTAATTGGCCTCCGGACTTATCTTTAATCTGTATTGAGTCTGTATGTTTATTATCATAAATACAGTATTTTTTCAAATGTCAATTGAACGCTCAGTGGCAAACCTCTGTGCCATTCTCTTCTCATGTGCATTTGTTTGTGTTCATACTGGTAACATTGCATGATGAAAAAAAATAATTTACTATATTTAGATGTATTTTTTCTGCATAATTGCTTTTAGTTGACCTTTGAATTCACCGTGACCTTAAATAGAAAAAGCACGCTTGGTATCCGCTCCTATATTGTTTGTTATAGTCCTAGGAATAATTCTAGCCTAGATGCCGAGCATTAATAAAAAATGCCATCAGGAGTCCTTGTAGAAATTTAAGGCGGCAGACTATACTGACTGTTCCAAGGCAATGCTTCCTTTGCAGATCCCTTTTGTTATTCGTGTTTCGTGTCATACTGTCTTGTCTGTTGCTTGCAGCCTTGTGGTCACCTGCTGGGAAAGAATGGGCTGACCTCTTGGCTCTATTGTATGTGATGTTTTCTTGTGTTTTCGTCACCTCCCCGTATGGTATCCTGTGTCAGATGTGGTATTCGATTGTATGGAGTCCTGATTTTACCCTTCTTCCGTACTATATAGACTGTGGAAGGCCAGTTTTTCCAGTTCATGGAACTGTTGTAATGACAATACCTGGTAAGACGGAATATGGGTCTATGGCAACTCAGGCGTGTAATCCTGGTTATGATCTCAGAGGTACAGTTAACATATCCTGCAGAGAGGATGGTAATTGGAGCGCACCACCTGTAAATTGTTCTTTGAAAGGTTTGTACAACAGTTAGAATCATTTTAAATAACACTATTAGAATCGTTTGGACTCATGTTAGAAGAAAGCGACCTAATTTTCACGGAATCTCTTTTCATGATTTATTATCATTACTGTCTATACATTTTGACAAAAAACATTTTAGGTAATTTGTGTGCGTACTTGAAACGTCTCTTTTAGGTGTTTCTTTTACGCGCCCAAAACTTATGTTTAATAGAACAATGTGAAAGCAAAAAAAACCCTTAATAATAATATTTTTGGGGGGACATTTTTACACCTACCTTCCTATAATTCAAACTACGGATAATTCAAAATAAATGACCAGTCTAGAGGACTTCGAATTTACGCAATTTGACTGTATATACATTTTTTGAAAAACCAGTTCATTTGTTTTGAGGAATTACCCACATATAACACACATTATATTGTCACAATTTGGGAAAACAAGTAAAGTTCAATATTTTTAGAACCGACAGCAGCCTAAGCCATCGGGGCTGGTGGTGCTTAAATGCAATTTACTGGCACCAAATTTTCGCAATATGTTCTATTGTTGTTGAAACACAATACATGTGTAGCTCACATGGAGGCTTCTTAACTAATGAAATGCATCATCACAGGGAAACACTGTGACTCTATTCAAGTCAACACACTTTGACAAAACAAAAAAAAGGACCACGACTTCCAATTAGTCAGAGCTAAAGAAAACTAACGGTGGGCTCAGCCAAAGACATGCATCAGGCACAAACCAATACTGTTTTCAAACTGTAGATCAACATATCTTATGTCATTACAATTTTTCACTAGATTGGGTTATTACCATCAACTTGCAGCTGTGTTTTTTGTAGATGATCTTAACTGTGTATGTATCATCTTATTTCAGCATATTTAATACTCCAGCTTTACCAAATGAAATTCGTTTCTATAGATTTTGGCCAATCTATTTTGCTATTTTCAAGCAGGTCCTCCGACATGGGAAGTGGAGGGTTACCCTAGATTTTGTTTATCATTTATTTGTTATTTTCAGACTGTGGATTACCTGCTGTTCCTGGCAATGGGGGTATTGCTTTAGACTCTGGAGTAATTATATATGGTGCAACTGCAACTAGGAAGTGTAGTCCTGGCTATGTCCCCGTTGGGCTAGCTACGGTACATTGTAAAATAGATGGAGCGTGGGCTGTTCGACCTTTTATATGTTTCTTGGAAGGTATCAGCGAATTCATTTTGACATATGCTCAAATAATCCTGAGACTATTTATAGAATCACTTATACTTGTATTGAAAAGTATGTATCCATTAAATAAAACAGCATATGGTAGTGTGGTATCCTATTGAATAGATCATACGCCAAACCTGCTATTTCATGTAATTTTGCCAGATACCTTACAGGTTATAGACATATAAAGTACGGAAGTGGATGATTATTCAGACAACACATTCACCGAACAGATTTACAAATAGTTCCTCATTAATTGCTTTTTTCTTACATAATCAAGTGTGTTTTATCTGTTCTTTTAACGTTTTACTTTTCATTAAATTCCTCTAAGGAAGAGAAAGCCATTTGCTTTACATCAATTGTCTTTCTTAATTTTTGGTAATATTAGTGTTTTGTGTCTCTTTTTCACGGTGTTGTGAGCTAGTCTGTAGAATATGAATGTGACATTTCATGGCCATACATATTAACTTTATTTTTTGTAGCTAAATTGTTGTTCTAGTTCTAATAGTACATCCTGTTAAGCAAACTATAAGGACCCTGGTCTGACGCATCGCTATGTGGAATCTGGTCTCGACTGGCACCGTTTGACTGTGTCCTATAAAAGGGGTGATGTGCTTTTGTGAGATTATTTAATTCCACATAATTGCGAGCTCTGTGGACTCTAAGAACAGTCTTAAAAATCTCAAATACCGAAAGCTGCCTCTGAATGTGAATTGGTTTATGTATTATTTTTTAATCTTTTTATCAGTCATATTGACCTTGGTATTCTGTTTAATATGGGAACCTATACCTGGTTCTAAGCCTCTCATTTTGTTTTCCTAGAAAGATATTTTGCTCGTTATGGAGGCAATGCATTTTGTAAGTTTATGTATATTCATCAAAACACATTTGTACCTACTGTATAACTTGTGGTGAACCAACTATATCAGACAACGGAGCTGTCAAACTACAAACTTATGGCAAAACGACCTTTGGTTCATCTGCAGCACAATTCTGTGATATTGGACATGATCTAGCTGGTACTGTCAATATATCATGTGGCATAGATGGAAGTTGGAGCCACCCACCTGTTTCCTGCACTTTAATCGGTATGTTTTGTATGAATTTCATGTTCATTTTATATTCGTTTGGTTGCAGGTAAAGTTATATGAGCCGCCTGTTCGTGATATTTGGCCAATAATATCCCATTTGTATAAAGACATAGCTATTTAAACATGCAAGCATAGCCATGATTTAGTGGGAATGGGACTCATATTTTTGACCTTAATGTATGTCACTTCGGCATATCTGTGAACAGCAAAGACTCAGGTGAGCCTGCACAGATGAACATAAGCTCGCATATGTGCCAAGAACCCTAATTTCTTGAGAAGACCCTTCTTTACTCTAGCTTTACGTACAAGCCATAACCAATATACAACACATTGTACAACGTCATACATTTTATCAGAACTATTAACCACAACTACTATATATTGTAGTGCATGTATTTGACATGCAAATACAAGTTTTAATACTTTTCTACAATTCATTACTTTTTTATTATGAACAATATGATTATATGCAGTTTTAACACCACACGGTATCTTTAATAGATTGTGATGGCCCGCCAATATTAAGCAATGGAATAGTTAACCTTACAACAAGAGGAGCCACTACATACAAAGCAACTGCGAAAATCTTCTGCAACAAAGGTTACACTCTCCATGGTAATGATACCATGATGTGCAACGATGGCGGGATGTGGATTCAAGATGCTGAATGTATCATAAACGGTTGGTCAATCATTTTATCTGAGGCAAATGAATAAGTCATTTGAGCCATATCATATTATAACCAGTTTAACAATACATATGATCATTAAACGATTTGAGAGAATCAGAAGTAAATGCCACAATCACAGACTACAGACCAACTTACGACACCGCGCTGAAGAGATAAATAAAAGCCATACGACATCGTGAACACAAATAAAGCACAACATCCAGCTTTCTCTTCCTCTGCGAGATGATTTCGAAACTAGAAATTTCAAAATACTTAAAATATACTGCATTCCATAACAAAGACCAAACACAAAAACACAACAAGCAATGGAAGCGACAACATAGTAAGTAAGGTGGCAAAGATCAGGAATCGATACAATCAAGTACCACACCTGACCCAAGATACCAATGGGAAAGTGACCTCTTGGCTCTCGTTTGTGGTGTCTACTGTGAGTTTGTCACTTTCCCATTGGTATCCTGGGTCAGGTGTGGTACTTGATTGTATCGATTCCTGATCTTTGCACCCTTACTTACTTTTACAGTTAGACACCACAAACGAGAGCCAAGAGGTCAGCCCTTTCCCAGCAGGTGACCACAAAGCACATACGAGGGTTGTCCCAGTAAATCGTGGACTTTTGTTATAAAACGAGATTGTCTAACGGGAATTGTATGAAATTTGTATGATATGTTAATATACATCTACGACACATTTTCTACAAATATGGGTGAAATCACAGTTTAGATAACAAAGTTATGAAGCTTTACTTGATGGTATCTCTGGGTATGCGGAGCACGTCACAAATTATTTAGCTGTATTTTCAGAGAGGGGTGGTCAAATGTTTTGACTCTACTCTTTTTAAATAAGCTTAAATGGTGACAAATATTGCCATAAAGAATTTCTAGTGATAAGGCGAGCAATCTCCCTAAACGAGACGTTCGTTTTATTTTGTTGAAATAACGACTGGAGAAACTAGGCACATTCAAGAAATATATATAGATGGGCCGTCGATGCACCATTGCCCCCGAATTTGTATATTTAAAACGGGATTTCTTCAATGCATGTTATAAATCTACTTCTTATTGAATGCGAATTTATTTCGATCATCAACTGTACTTGTTATTCAGTAACATATATGGGAACTAGACCGTTAAAGAAGGGTACCAATCGTCCTATCACGCTATGTACAGTAAAACTATTTATACAGTTGATGTACAATAAAAACGACCATTTTGCAAAGTGGTCTTTTTTGTCAGATATTTGGTGTCTTATTTCGCTTATACAACCCCTTTGCCCCCCTAGACCCAAGACGCCCTTTACATATGTTATATATTTGTATAGCGATATTTAATTGTCCAAAGGGCATCTTTGGTCTAGGGGGGAGCAAAGCATCTAAAAACAAATTGAAAGACGCCAGTTTCATCGTTTCAATGGAAAACGTCACAATTTTAAGTATATTTCGTACGCATGCGCAGAAGGAATACCGCAAAGTTTCGAAAAGGAAAGGCACTTATATCCTGAATATTTTAGCACTTTTACTTTTTGAAAACCTGCAAAGGATTTACTAAAACTCTCGTCTAAACAGCACCCAGTCTAAAGACGTAAAATGAGGGATGGGAGTAGAAGGCGCAGTTTTAATGGTTTTGTAAATGATGAATCGTTTTGAAACTTATTTTTATGCTTTCTATGTAAATTTTACTACCGGAATATGGAAGGTGAAAAGCGACATTATTCAATGCATACATCTTTGTTTTTCTATGTTGGCAATTTCATTTTATTTTGTAAATTTGTGTCATTATATCATGTGAATTGTATTATGATAACAGCTTCGGGTGCATACTAACGAATTACAAATAATACAAAGTAATTTAGAAATAGAGAATAGCACTAACAGCTTTATAAAATGACACTCCATTCATTCCAAACAGAAAGTTGACGCATTGAATATTGGCGGTAATTCCCCGCTTCTTTCAATGCTAGATATTTTGACGCCAGAGGGCGCGCTTTCATTTATAATTTACAGAGTATCCCTTATTCGGAAGTTGTCGATTAATTTCGTAAATCGGTGATGAGAGTTATTTTGACTACAATGGTTTATCTCTAAGGTGGATAAGAGTAACGAAAGTAATAAACCAAAAAAAAAGATCATTTTTTTTTTTCGTCTTTTTTGTAAAACGTTTGTTATAGGACACAAAATGCAATCTCTAATTAAAAATTGTTTGTGGCCGTGTTCCTTGGCTGTACCAGTACTGGCGGGGTGGGTTTATGCTTTTTGTGGTTCTATGTCCAGGAACTCCCGAAGGCTCAACCGGCAGTGGTTCTGGTTTTAAAGCGTCGCAGACGACGGGGCAACGGCTTAAAGTCTCATCCGACAGACTGGGAAAATCTCTAAGATGTGCAGACTGTTGGCTTGGTCCCAATACGCTTCAACATAATATTTGAAACCTGTACAGTTCATAATGCTGAACGTAGAACTTCAAAACATTACACCCAGTATTATTCTAAATTCAAACCTACTTCAAACTGGAAATAATGACAAAACTTTAGATCTTCGCACTCAAAATCAAATATGTACAGCTATTTTCAAATATACAATTACAATTTGGAAACAATGCATTAAACTTAAACCTCCTTAAACAGCAACAGGTATTTAACATAACTTTTAAGAACTGGAGCGTTCGCCCCTGGACTCTGTGGCTGTGCTATGTTAACCCTCGCACGGACGCAGAGCCGAGGAGTGATATATTGACATGCTGTTTGCTGTCATTTTGTATTTGCAGTCGGACCCCTGAGGGACCCACTCTTATGAGTGGGAAACAAAGGGCCCCGATTAACCAGTCTTAAAATAAATTAAGTATCATAGCAGAAGACTGGGGCGCTGCCTGCCTTGGGATTGGTTCATATCAGCTCTTGGGGTAGGAAGCGTCACAAATACGCATAAAATCTCTAATTAAAAAGTCCATGTAGAATCTCATAAATATAAGCGCATTAAAATTTTATCGAAATAAATAGCATGAACATTAAAAAATCATTTAAAAGGTGCAAATGTATGCATGTCTTCCGTTTTAAGGGAAACAATTCAGGAATACATGTACAAGCTTGGCTTTTTAAAAAAGATTAGAGCATTATAGTTGCTGGACAACAGTTTTTGCATTATCTAAAGCTGAGATATAAAGCCCATCTTTTTCCATTTTTATCATGCATTTCAAGCTCAGTAGTTGTATACTAAGTTCTGAATTATGTGATCCATTGGAAGCAAAAAAGCCTCGTGAAGGAGGTGGGGGTAACTTGGAAGTCATATTGGTGCGGATGAGAGGCCCAGAATTTCAAAACTAACCCCATTCATATATGAGCCGCAGCATGAAATTTCTAACAATGTGGTATGTGCGACCAACAAAGTCTCAGATCAGCCTGTGCATACAGGCAGTCTGATCAGAGCCTTTGCTAGTCCCTTGAAGATTCTATAAGTGTTAAGGTACTGAGTGAACATCATTTGGGGGGTTTTAGCTTAAAAGGAGGCTGCACACGTCTGAGTCTACACTTGTCAAAATGCCACATTTTGGAAATCACATGTCACGGCTCATATATATATGTCGAAAAATATTATATGTATGCTACATATAATTTCACTATGTGCGCAAATTTCACAAAATGTGAAATATTGATATGAAAAATGTAACATTTTGGTACCAATTTTTCACGCGCTGTAAAGAATTGGTACCAATTTTTCACGCGCTGTAAAGAATTGGTACCAATTTTTCACAGTGTGAAATTTGTGAAATGTGAAATGTGTGGTTCAACAGGGCTTCAATGCCATTTAAGCCTGCTCAAGGACATCGTCTGCAAGTTATTATATCGTCGCTAATGTTTTATGGAGAAATGACCATCATAAAATAGGCTCCTTTATCACACCGGATAGGCGGCAATCCAAAACGCTCTGAGCAAGTGATGAACGCGGATCACAAATCGCTAGAAACAGTGTTTTCGATTGCCATTTGTCTGTTAAAAAAATAATTTTGTTTCACACTGGATAGGCGGCAATCGAAAACGATTTTAACAATCGACGAACGCGGATCAAAAATCGCTAGAAACAGTGTAATTCAAATTTCACTAGTAGCAAATTTAGATATGATCAGGGGCGTACCTACGTGTATGCAAATACGCATGTGTGTATAACTTGACACAGCTCAAAAAATGGACAACAACCCGGTCTTAATGACGAATGGTAGCTTAATGAAGCTCTCGAAAGAATTGCAGAATGCTCCCCTCAGAGCGTTCTGTAATACTTTTGACCTGCATTCAAGTGATAATCAGTCTTGAAAACCAAGTTTTGGTCTTTTGTAATGGTTTTACGGTATTTAATTAGATTTTTTGGAACAAAAATGCAGCAAATAGTGAGACCCTGGAAGGGGTTTTAGGGATACAGGGATATGGGCCAAAAGCATAAAGGGGTACGGGATAATTTTGTAAATATTTAAAGGGATACAGGATATTTTGATCAATTCTAGGGATATGGGGATACAATGCTTTCTGGATTTGGGGATATTTGCCATTTTTCTTTTAGGGATGTGGGATATTTTTCAAAATACTTAAAGGGGTATGGGATAATGGGACCCCCCCCCCTCTTCAAGGGCCTCAATAGGGTTTAGCTGCGTGTCTTAGCATGCTTAAGGGCTTCTTTTAGCCCTTTGGATTGCACAAAAACCATTTTCTGCCAATTGGCTTCACCCATGGACCATTATAGGAGTGAGCCCCCCTGACCCCTCAAGAGTGCGTACTCTATAAAATGCCTCAGGTAAGCGACTGATGATACAATAACAAAGGCGCTAACCAGTCTGCATGGATGCACAGGCTGGTCTGCGCCTTTGTTGTTTTCAAACTCCGACGACAGAGTTTCTCGAGTCGAGGCCCAAGTCTTTTATTGCTATCCTTAAATACAGTTGACGAGGCGTAATGACAATTGTCGCAGACAGGAAGCACTCTTGAGGGGGTCGGGGGGCTCTCGGGTAAGAATTTGATCGTTTGGTAGAGGGGTCAAGGCTCAGGCCCCCCAAAAACACTTCAAGCCCCCGGAGATAGCTTTTATACTTGTGCACTATATAATTTGGAATTCGCCCAAACGCCCTGATCTTAAAAGCTGTATTTATCTATCCCGAATCCTAAACCGGCAGCTGTTCATCTAAGAAGACAGGACGATGGCTTTAAGTCATGTCAGACAGACTGGAAGAGCTGGGGATGGAACTCAAGAGCCCTGGGTACAACGCGCGCGAGTGACTATTCCACTATACCACTTTTAGTGACTTTCCCTGGGTAGTAACGAGCATCAGGCTGGAAGGGTTTATGACTTGTGTGTGTATTTTAGGACGGGAACCCCAAAGGCTTAACCGAAAGTGGTTCTGGAGAACTAGGAATTATTGTTTGTGGCCGTGTTCCTTGGCTGTACCAGTACTGGCCGGGTGGGTTTATGCTTTTTGTGGTTCTTTGTCCAGGAACTCCTGGAGGCTCAACCGGCAGTGGTTCTGGTTTTAAAGCGTCTCAGAAGATGGGGCAAAGGGCTTGAAGTCTCATTTCGATTTTCAATGCACGTTTTAACTATTAAATACTTATGAATTTACAAATATTATGATGTGATTCTTTTTTCTGAAAAAGAAAAAAGCACCTCTATCTTACTAAAATTTCTTTTGTTTATAGTTTGCAAATATAATCTTATACTTTATAAATACATCAACTTTCATGACGGCATGAAAAATAAATAAGATGCAGTTGTACTATTAAAGGGAGGCGATTTGAGGATAAATGGTTCAAAGTAAATACATGGCCGTATTTAATGCGGTATTATGTGTCTTCTGCAGCTACATGTGCGGATCCAGGAATTTTCACCAAGTGGGGGGGGGGGGGTAGAGGGTCCAGGCCCATCTGACATTAAAAAACTCGGACAGCGTTGTTTTGTTATTTTTGCTGTTTTTAGTCCTCACCTTCAACTTATTGAACAGTTTTACAGAGGGGACCGATCCCAGGGTCCGATGGTTTATTTTTTGGAAAACAATATTTTCCAAGGTTCCAGAGTGGGTCCAACATTTTACGGGGTGGGGGGAGGGGTCCAACTTTTTTCCAGGGGGGGGGGGGGCGTCCAAATGCTAATTTCTGTAGAAACCTATCGAAATTGTGAATTCCCCCGGACCCCCTATCCCCTCTCTGTATCCGCGCATGCTCTGCCTTCAATTGTAGCTCGGACCCAGTAATAGATCGACATTTGTTGGTTGTGTGCAAGCTAGGCGGGACGGGGCGAAGTTTTCTCTTATATATACGTGTAAGGGGAGGGCAGTGGCTCAGTGGTAGAGTGCTTGACTCGAGACCGAGAGGCCGCAGGTTCAAGCCTGACCGGCGTCATTGCGATGTGTCCTTGAGCAAGACACATTGATCCTAGCTTAGTGCTGGTTCAACCAGGGAAGACCCGTACCTACATAACTGAAAAATTGTTGATGGGACGTAAAGAATCAAATCACACGTAGGGGGAACTTCTTGGTAAAAAATCATCCTTAACACCGTTTGCAGCGAGTTCTACTTGCATGGGAGAAATTATTTATTCCCAGTAAAATTGGTGCGCCCTCTGGCGTCAAAATACTAAAGCATATTCACTTTCGTATTATGACAACCCAGTTCTGCCTTTTTACAACATACAAATGTAGTTCTGACATTTTACAACCTGGTTCTGCCTTTTTAAAACCGAGAAATGACATGATCGGAATCTGATTACGAGTGAAACGACTATTAAATGACAATTTGCATGATATAATGACACAATTTACAAAATAGAATGAAATTGCCAACATAGAAAAACAAAGATGTATGCATTGAATAATGTCGGTTTTCACCTCCCATACCGGAACAGACCAATTTTAAAAACATTAGGGCAATTTGAAAATTAAGGTTTTGTAATCATGTCAACTAGGGAAAATATACGCCTTATCGCTAGAGCTCCTTTGTTGAGTAAGTCTCCCTGGTTCCAGTAAAGACTAAATAGTTAGTGTAGATATGTTAAGCAATCAAACAAGCGCGATCTTTTAGATTTAATAAGAGACAACATATTTACCATTATAATAACTTATGTAGAAAAATAGCATGCGCTCCGTTAAATTGACGAAAATGAACTTGTCTTTGTGATATTATTCAAATAATTTTACACAAAATTCATCTAACGACACTAGTGACTCTTCGAACAGTCATTTAACATTAAAAGAACGTAGTATTATGTGATTAATTAGCTAAAAATTGGTGAAAGTCTAATTTTTGCGCCGTACCGTTTTTCTAACCTAAGCATTTTCTGAAAAATAAAAATGTAGTAGGTACGTTAAATCGTTTATAAAATCAATGCGAATGGCCATAAACGTTTCAAATTTTCAACACTTTACCTTGCATGGTTACTAGTTGATGTGGTAATGCATTGTTTAAAAAACAAAAGCGAAATTTGATTGAATGTACACCACCTTTTGGACTAGAATAGTTTCATTACAAAAAAATTGACGTGCGCCGCTCACGCCGACATACCATCAAGTAAAGGTTTATATTTTTTTTTATCTAAACTGCGATTCCGTCCATATTTATCCAAAATGGTTCCCATAAGTGTATAAACACATCCTGAAAATATCATAGAATGACAGTTACACAGTCTCGTGTTATTACAAAAGTCCACGATTTACTGGGACAACCCTCGTATTAACAGACGCGCACAAAGACATAGCAAACACAAGACAGAACAAAAACATAAAAGATCCACAAAAGAAGTACCGCCTTGGAACGGTCAGTTAAATATTTTACTGAAGGGCTTAAACCGGTTTAACGGCGCCAACCTCACCCTTAATTCAGATGTGGATCAAGACACATAGATGTTTGGTTTGCATGGAAGACCCCTAACTTATCAATGCATCATCTCCTAGAACATATAAATCAAGATATAACAAGGAGATAAAGCAAAGATAAGGACCCAACAGTAAATAAAACTAAATAAAGGAGCAAAAGAAATCCAACAGGTAAGTCCCGGTGGGCCCAACAAACAGCCAAAGCATCAGGCCCCTATCTTCTCATCTAAGTCAGAACCATCATAGAGTCTGAAGTCCAACCCACCGGCGTGTAATTAAAGAGGAAAGCAGAGTTGCCAACCGTGATTGGGTTGACCACCAAGCATGCAGTCTGTTGCGATACATTAATGTTATAACCAATCTTTTTATAATGGGAAATTATTTTAATGAATTGCGCTGCAAAATTATTAGAGCCAACAATCTTCTTCAATTTATACACCAAGTCAGCATCGAAATCAGGTTCCGAAAGTCCTTGGCGAAACAGAATTAGATGAAGCGATAGCCAACATATTTGACTTGCCAAATATTTGCCCTAGAATTTCTTTAAAACATATACAATTATATCTCGCACCTTATCAAAGGTACATGTAGATGGAATATTGTTTTATTATATACTTAAGGAATATAGAAACGCAACAGACAAAAACATAATTTTTGCGTGTTTTAATGACGGTTTGATGAAATCTCTTTTGAAAATTTCTTATTGAGTATTTATAGCATGTGATGAAATACCAAAACGTCAATTTAACGCTACCGTTTACGCTACATTATGAAAACATATATAAACGTAAAATGTGACGTTAACGTCAGAATAAAGATAAAGAAACCCCGTCTTTTCTATGTTTGCTTATTTGGCGTCGACTTGACAATCTGCAAATTAAACAAACGTCCAATCATATTCGTAATGCAGTCAAATATTGCGTCAAAACATGCTACTTGAATGGCAAGATACGCAATGGTACTGAATAAACGATAAACGTCACTTAGAGCCGTCGGGTTTGGGTCGCTGGTGAATATACGGGATAAGATAAACCTAGAGACATCAGAACATGCTTTCTTGGGAAAACTGACTTTTCAGATACAGTAGAAATACGCTTGTAAGGTGTTTATATTGACGTTAGCCAAACAAAACACGGCATAATGCAAGAGAAAACATCTGATTACATGTTGAGTGTGAACACCAAACTTGTTAACTGTAACCTTTACTTTGTCACTGGACCAGTTTATCATTAGAAAAAACACATTAACATCATGGAAACCATTTAAACGTAGGATATCGTATTTTGACGTCAGAATTGAGGTTTTATGACGTCTGAAGATCTCAAGTCATAATTCTTGAACAAAACGTCTTTGCTATGAATAAATCTCAAGCAGAAAAGAAAGTTTACGCGTTTAACGCAGTATTCGGAGTTGACGTCAATGACGTTAAGCCGTTTCAGAATCCTACAGAAACGTCGCCATTTGATCATTTCCCTGATTCGCAATCTATGCCAAGACTTTTTTAATACAATAAACCGATGGTTGATTCAAACTTTGCTTTTATTGACCCTGTTTCAGCAATTTACTACGGGGTTCAGGCTGGTTACGTGCATACCAAAATGATAACGTAATCGATAATTACGTTAAACCTGCTGTAATTTGACGGACACATACTGCTCCTATGGATAGATATCATTTGCACTAAAAACTTGCATCATATTGTATGCTTACAATGACTCGAAGTGTTTGTTGCGTTTTTTTATTCCTTAAGTATATAATTGGTGTATGAGCTGTTCAGTGCTTATAATCAGCATTCTGGATGGTGGTTATATGATATATGACAATATCAAGATATGTTGGTATTAATCACATTTGGGAGAAGGAAAATGTAAAACCAGTCTGCACAGACAAGCTGTCTCGCCCAAGCTTCCACTGCTCGTATGCATAAAGTAGGTAGTACGTTAAATTTAGGTGGGTCCAAAACCGTTTAGGCTCCCAGACATGGAGCCACAGCCAATTTATCCTTTAACACTGGGTTTGATGGTGGATTTATTTGGTGCACGGAAGATGGTTTATGGAGTTCTTTACCTTTATGCGGCTCCAAAGGTAATCTAAATGCAAATGAAAAAAAAATTCACGAATAAGCATTATATTACAATAGTAAATTGTGCATGTGACTTATTATATAATATTAACATTTTCGAAGCAATCCTCTTATGACATATTAGATTTTTGCAACCGTTCATAGCCTCATGAATTACACAAAATTTGATTGACAGCTGCCAAGCTCACTTGCCCGTGGAATACACTTCGAACATCGAATTAATTCGCCAGAAGTGATACTGGTGTTGTGATTGATAGCGAGTTACACCTGAGTTGCAGGTGCGAAACAAGTCTCTTGTTTGGTGCATTGGCTGTCCGTGTTCACACTGGCTGTTACACTTATCCATTTTACACTCCTACCAAACCGTTAATACGATTATATTTAAAATACAAATATTTTAATTCCTAATTTTTTTTTCATATTTTATATATTTATAATAAAATGTAAATATAAGCAATAAAGGACCTCTGACACTTTGATAGGGTATTTGCCTATTTTTCAGATGCTTCCCAAAACTTCCCTATGCATAAGATATCACTGGTACCCTTTTGAATAGGATGCTTGATGTATTAGGAATGAATTAAGGTTATAATTAGACAGGCAAATCCCTACGACAAAAAAGGAGACTCTACCAAATGGGGTAGGGGTTGCAAAATTTGACTTCACCAAAAATATTTAGAAATCAATTATTTTCACGTGTAAGGGTATTATATCATCAATACTTGATTACAAATCACAGTGAAAGTGTTTTAAAGTCCGAAATCATGACATTTTAATGATTATTTTTGTTGTTGTTTTTTTTCTATCTGATTTGTTAAGAAATATTTTGAAGTGCAACTTTAGTCCATATTCAACCTTGATGACAATGTATTTACCTGGTGCATTATTATGCAGCAATGTACTATGACCATTTATCCATGCATAAAGTACACCTCGTCAATGGCCATGTAGTTTATGTGTCTTTGGATAGATACAGTATATGTGCAAAATAATCTGTCAACTGAATTTAATAAAGGGACAAATATCATAATCTATAGAAAAATATGCTAAAACGTTGTAATATTGCATGACTAAGGGGTTATGAAAAGGAAGCTAACTTGTACTTATTATTTCATTTTACTGGAATTTTTTTTTTTTTAAGAGAGCACACCAAAAATCCAAATGCAAATGTTCAGGCTCGCCCAGACGTCACATTTTGGGCTGTGAGATATCATTCCCCCTCCCCGAGTTCCAACTAGCTTTTCACATATATTATGTAAAATATGAGAACACACTTACGTGCAAAAGGATTAGTTGGATCTCGGGGGGGGGGGGGATGATGTTTCAAAAATATTTTCTATTTCCTATATGTAAAATACAAAAAGTGACCATTTCAGCCCCAAAATTAAGCCGTACATTTATCGAAATAGGAAATCAAATGCAAAATCAAAAAATAGAGACCAACAGCGAGCTTATATATGAAGATGGAAGCATTTGATCGACTTTAATTTTTATCAAAATTATAGGCAGCGATATACTGTGATTCCCATTATTACCGTCAGAGGTCCTTCAAAGTTAACGTGCAGCCCTTCAGGCTTTACTTACTTTGCAAGAGACCCGAAGTATTCATGATTCCATGAACATTCCAAAAATTGAATACATGTACATTTGCTTTTTATGAAATGGTGCTTTACAATGGCTGGCAAGTTGATATATGTAGCTGGTATCCACTGTCGATAGATGCAACGTACTACGGTTTCCATTTCTTTTTGAATGACTAATGTTAATAGTGCAGTAAAATGGGGCTAACCTGGATTGTGGAGGTATATTGTCTTCTATTATTTCAGAAGCTCCATTGATGCGTTATCCGTAAAACTAAATTTCCGACATTATATTCGACGTGATACCTCCCCTAATTAAAATTTTGAACACAATTATTCCCAAAATGTATATCTTTTTGTCATAGCATTGCAGCCACTGTCTTATCAGCTGCAAGAATACAGGCTTAAGTTACTCAGACACCACTGTTAAAATTATTGTTACTATTCAAGTTACTAGTTAAACAATTAAACCCGCCACAAGAAAAAACAAAACAAAAACAAAAAACAAAATGTGGATGTGTGTCTCAAGAAGCATAGCATAAACATCAGCTCTGTTTCAGTAGTTTTTTTGCCATCAGCATGAAAAATGCTTGAGACTTAAGTTACCCTTGAAGTTTAAAGTGAAAACTCTGTTCAGACTTGACAGGATATCCAGTCTGATATGAGTTCTTGTTTTGCAAAAGAACACTTAGTTTCCAGTTTTATTCATTCATGAATCATGTGTATTTTTAGCAGATTGGTTTGAGCAAAACTAAGCCACAAAAACGGGGATAGGTTGTCTCATAGTAAGCCAAATTGAATGTAACTTTTTTGGTTACACAGATTGCTATGATGCACCATCACCAAGCAATGGAACAGTCAACCTAACAGTAACAGGCGTCACTACATACCAAGCAACTGCGAAACTGTGCTGTAACATAGGCTACTCTCTCAATGGTAATGATACACTGGTGTGCAACGCTGATGGAACGTGGATTCTGAATGCTGAATGTATCATTAACGGTGTGTCCATCATTTTACATTACGATTACATTATATGTTATATGGGGAAAGTATTGCAAGAGGGTACATTGCAGTGGACAATATTGACTAGATTAGAATAAAAGAAGGTGTGTTACTATTTGCCCTGAATTGATAACATTTTGAAACGATGCCCAGCCAATGCTTGTATGACAATTGACGATATATTTGACAAGTTTAGGAACAGACAGAGAAATATGGTTATTGAGTATTGATTCAAAATTTAAGAAAAACATATAGATACCAAGACTTTTATTCATAAGATGAATGGTTGTCGTTGTGAGTCTCTTCCACGTGGCATCATAGGCTCGTTTGTGGTCTTTGAGTGCGGCATTATTTCGTCTTATTCACCTGGTTTTCAATCGAAAAACCTCAAATTCTTTAAAATGATCATGCAAGTCTCAAAATATTTAATTGGTTTGTATGCCTGTTGTGCCACATTTAAACACACTGCGCTTTATATATAAATTAATAAAGCAATTTATTATATGACTAGAGTAAATACCTATCCCCTGATTGGCAGAATTTGTCTTCAAATCCGTTTAAGCCCACCAGTAAATATTTTAACTGACCGTTCCAAGGCGGTGCTTCCTTTGTGGATCACTCATGTTATTTCTGTCTTGTTTTGTTATGCTTTCATGCACGTCTGATTGTTGATGCCTCGTGGTCACATGCTGGACAAGGTCTGACCTCTTGGCTCTCGTTTGTGAGGTCTAATTGTGACGTTGTCACTTTTTCATTTTTATCCTGGGTCAGGTGTGATGCTTGATTGCATCGATTTCTGATCTTTGCCCTCTTTCTTACTTTCATAAATATATATGTCTACCTGACTGACGTTTAGGTTATTATACGTGTAGGATAAAAATCGCTCAAAATTGTAGTCTCCAGATGTTGATTTTTGACCATTTCTTTATATCACCCTCTAGAGAGCTAAATATAGCATGATGAGTATGAAATAATCAAGGACTGCTTGAAATTGATATGATTTGCTCTTGTAAATTGAATACTTTTTAATTAACTGTAACAACAGTTTTTTTATTTGTTGAGTTATTGTTTTAGTAAATCAAATGTTAAAACAAGTGTTTCATGATTTACATTCAGCGTTCCGATAATTCATTTATATTTCAAAGTGCAAAAAACAACGTTACGTATTTCAAAATTAATTACTAACAGTTGTGGGAGGTCCTAAGGTTGAAAATACTTTCAATAACAATACAAATCTTGTAACAAAAGTACAAGTAATAGGTTTCATTTTTATTTAAAAACATTATGTCATATAACAGTTATTGACTAAAATTTCGGTAGAAACAAGGATTTATCTGATTTATGCTTGGTTTGGTGGTCAACCCAATCAGGGTTGGCAACTTTACTTTCCCCTTTAATTGCACGCTGGTGTGTCAGATTTCAGACTTACCTATTGATTAAAGACTTATCTATTGATGAGATGGTAGGGGCATGACGCTTTGGCTGTTGTCAGGCCCACCGGGGTTTATCTATTGGATTTTATTTGCTCCGGTATTCAATTTTATTTACTGTTGAGTCCTTATCTTTGCTTTATCTCCTTTTAGTATCTTGTTTTATATGTTCCACAAGATGATGCATTGATAAGTTTGGGGTCTTTCATGCAAACAAAACACCTATGTGTATTGATCCACATCTGAAATAAGGGTGAGGTTGGTGCACTGTTAAACCGGTTTAAGCCCTCCAGTAAAGTATTTTTTCACTGACCGTTCCAAGGCGGTGCTTTTTTTGTGGATCAATTATGTTTTTTTTCTGTTTTGTTTGTTTATGCTTTTATACACGTATGTTTGTTGATACCTTGTGGTCACCTGCTTCGAAAGGGCTGACCTCTTGGCTCTCGTTTGTGATTTCTAATTGTAACGTTGTCACTTTCCCATTATTATCCTGGGACAATGTGATACTTGATTGTATCGATTCCTAATCTGTGCCCTCTTTCGTACTTAAAAAGTGATATTCATTTTTTGGGGGTAGATAAACCATTTATGTTTACCACATTGAAGTCAACAATTACATAATATTGGCAATCTAAAAGCTCTCAGACACACATCTGATATCATCGGCAGACAAAGACAACATGACAATTATTCACAATAAAATAAGTATAGTTTCTTTTCAGTGTTTATATTGAATTTTTTACCATCAGTTAACTAACTAAAGATTTTATTTTTG
This sequence comes from Loripinus fragilis, assembly GCA_964019695.1. Taxonomy (NCBI): domain Eukaryota; kingdom Metazoa; phylum Mollusca; class Bivalvia; order Lucinida; family Lucinidae; genus Loripinus; species Loripinus fragilis. The sequence goes on from OZ026529.1 coordinate 2,227,223, forward strand.
ATGTAAAATAAGCCAACTTGCCAGAGATTGGTATTTAATGCTGCTTTCGACCATGAAATAACAAAGTGGATAAAACCCCAGAAAAGCGTTGCTATAAAACTCAACAAGATAGCTGTCCATGAGACAAGTAACACAATCTTGTGTGATGGTGAAAATGTAATTGATCATCGTATGTGGCGGCAGATAAATGACAAAAATTGAGAGAATACATGAGCATGTAAATAAGTTGTTGGTTCATATTGCATAGGAAAATACCAAGCCTCTAACCAGCTAGCACTTTTGCGCATCATCTCTAGATCCTTCATTGCCTTCCAAACCAGTGCATTGAAGTCAGATTCAGACCACTAACTAATCATGTAGACTGCGCTAGTACATTTAAATAATGTCTAAAATGTAAGTTAATATTACCACAGGAAACGCTACGGTCACACATTGTAGAAAAAAATGACACCATGAATATGATCTATATACACCTACAATCACATGTCAGTAACTGGTAATCTAAACAAATCATTCAGATCTCTCTTCTCTTCCACAGCGAGATGATTGCACACCCAAGTACGGTATTTTGTGTGACTCTTCTTTCCATTTTATGAGATAGGATCCGTTTGTAATAATTGTAAAGAATATATGATATGCCCGCTACTATGGCGACTGTTAGAAAATGTTCCTTGTAAGAATAATAATGAGCTATGGCATGAGATTTCCATTAATGTGTTATCTGCTACCAGCAAAGGATCCGATCAGCCTGTGTATACGTGCTGCCTGATCAGAGCTTTTAATACACGCGCAGTCTGATTAGAGCCTTTGCTAGTCGCTTGAATATTCTATGATCCTTAGGTTACTGACCGAACATCATTTGGAGTTTCTAAGCTTAAGAAGAGGCTGCACTATGCTCGTCTGAGTCTATACTTGTCAAAATGCCACATTGTTGGAAATCGCATGTCGCGGCTAAATTTAAGAATGATTGATTGTTTAAAATTAGTAAAAAACAAAACAAGTAGTTCTAGGAATGATTCATACGATTTGCACATATCGTTGGCATATATATCACCTATGGCATATTATCTTATACCGTTACTCATATTTTACCATAGATTGTAAAACTCCAGAGCAGCCAGCCAATGGGGAAGTTGAGTTAACAATTGATCTTCTTACAACGTATGGAGCTACTGCTGTTGTCACCTGTAATACTGGATATGAACTCAGAGGAGATGGATTGTTATTGTGCAAGTCAGATGGTGTTTGGGGTGCCTTACCATCCTGTTACATCAAAGGTAGTGCAAACCAAGAAGTAACTTGTATCTCAGCAATATGACATGTTAAGGCCCTGTCACACTCGACGTATAGCACGAACGTATGTGGACGTATGAGAAATTCAGCAAGTACGTTGGTGCACGCTGAGTAAGTTAGAGATAAGTTTTAAATACATTACGAACTCGCTACAGTACAGTGGTATACGTTGTCATAGAGCGAAAAGTGTCCAAAACAAAAATTATGTACATGATTATACGTTAGACATAAGTTAGTTGTACGCTACATGTAAGTTATGCATACGTTAACGTACGTTACATGTACAATTCAGTCTAAGTTAGACGATCGCTTTGTATAAGTATCTCATCACTCAACGCTTCTGATACGCTGAGCATACGCTGTTATACGCGAGTACAAGTTCAAGTTATGTTGCGCCTGTAATAAGTTATCAATAGGTTACCCATACGTTAGACCTTATGTTCGTTTAGCATACGCTTTGTATATGTTTAGAGAGAGCCTTTCTCTGATGTTTTAATTCGATTTCAGCGTATGCCAGCGTACTGATATTCATACGTCGGCTTAAGTCTGCTAAAATGTTAGAGTGTGACAGGGCCTTTAATAACTGCGCACCAAGCCTGTTGCTAATAAGTACCACTTAAATGATCATCAAAATAATTGCAAACATGATATGTTTAAATATTGATATTATGTTATGAAATATCTTAAAACAAGCAAAACTGACAAAATGGCCAACAAATGGTATTAAGCCAGTATAAAAACCTTCAAACTACCAAGCTCCATTCCTCAGCAAAAATATAGCCTAAATCTAGAAAATATACACATTACACATAGTTTTACCCCATCTCATCACAGTAACAAACAAGACAAAAAGTACACAATGAACAATACACCCAGTTATACAACATAATTGTAGATTCCCTTCCCTTGTAAGATGAAGACTAAAGCTTCAAAACTTACACAATGCATCATCATAGTATAACCTTCAGATTAATTGATAAAACTAAGTTAAAAAGAAAAATAATCCATTTTCAAACATAACTAAGTAAGATTACTATGTAAAAATAGTAAGTGTGTATCATCAAAAAATACCATAATCACAAACTGCAGACAAACCCATGGAACCGCGAGGAAGAGCCACACTGCAATCAAGATACACCAGGAAGACAAACTAAGCAAAGCAACCAGATCTTTCTCCCTTATCAAGATGAATGAAAAAATAAAATAGTCATAAAATAACGAACAGAAAAAACATAGAACAATTACAGAATCCCAAATGGCAGTAACAATAGACAAGGAATCAACAACAACAAAATCATCGCCTTAGAACGAATATCATCCTAAGCCACAGGTGGGCTTATATGCATTTTACTGGTACCAAATCTTCGCCCTAATTTCTGCAGTTGTTGAAAAACAAAAAGAAAATAGCTAGCATGGAGGCCTTCTAACTATTGTAATGTATTATCATGGAGAAACAAAATAATCAATTTAACTCACTATGATGAAACGAAGAAAAGGGCTCACGACTCACAGATAGTCAGAGCTAAAGGAATCCTCAAGTTGAGCCAAAGTGGGCCCAGCTACAAATAAGCTTCAGGCACCAACTCATAGATTAAAGCTTTAAGTCAGAGCCGTCATAGAATCTAAGGCCTGGCAAACCGTCGTACAATTAAAGAGAAAACCATAACTTTATACTGTGGTTGCGTTTAAAACCAGGCATGCAGACTGTCGCATTACTTACAAGTTATATCCCATCTTTATATAATGTTTCATAATCTTTTTCGAATTGATAACGAATAGGCTGAGAAATATATACACCATAGAAAGAGAAGTGAGGAACATCTCCATCAAGAAATAGGAAATTTACTATTTCAAAATTAAAATCAACCAGAATGGCTTAGCCAAAATGAATATCAGCAAACAATAACAGATCTTAGTCAGGACTGTCATCAAGTCTGAGGTCCTGCTATATATTTATTATCATTACGGCTATAATGTTTTTGGCTTGACCAAGAGAATTTGTTACTCCGTCAATCCATTCTTATGATTACATATATTATAAATATAGTGATATGTTTGTTTGTCTTAGCTTCTAACACTAAACAGTTAATGTTTTAATTTAGTTTGAATACATCCTTTATTATACGACGTTTGAAGTTGCTATCACCAATTGCCATTTTTGATATTTGCATATGCTAAGTAAGTTCCAATTGTGAGATTAAAGAATGCCATGTAAAATACAAGACCAGCCAATACTACTATGGGAAAATAAAAGAGGAAAAAGTATCATAAGCCTACTTCCAAGTGAGAGTGACCAAAAAAGGTCACAATCACAGACCATAGGCCAACCCACATTACTTTCCAGTTGACTATTGGGAGGTTTATACCGATTCGCGAAGTTTTGTTTTTTCAAGCTAACATAAAAAACACATAAAGAATGAAATTGAAGACAAACTCCAAAAAAGAGCAGCCTGTGCAAAATCAAAACTAGAACGTTAAACTTTTCGCTATGTAGCTGGTATGCGCATGTGATGGTTTTTAGTTGACCTTGAGGCTGGTACCATGAAACTAGTTTCAGCCCTCCAGTAATTTTCTTACTGACCGTTCCAAGGCGGTGCTTCTTTTGTGGATATATTTTGCTATTGATGTTTTTCTTTGCCATACTGTCATGTATGTTTTTTTGCAGTATTGTTGTCGCCTATTGGGAAAAGGCTGACCTATTGGCTCTCTTGTATGTGATAATTTCTTGCCATTTGTTACTTTCTACACTGTGTCCTGTGTCAGGTGTGGTACTTGATTTATGGTTTCTTGATAATCTTTGCCTTCTTCCTTACTTGTAATAAAATACAGCCTGTACTGTGTAACAGCCGACCGTGTTATTTGTGAATATTCAAGTTCTAGCTACACAATTGAGCCGCGAGACAATACAACAATGTGGCTGTGCATCACCAGTAGAATAAGATCAGCTTCGACATAAGCTCTGATTGGTCATTATCTAAACTATCAGCAAGAAATACAATTGTGGCATTTGTTACCCCCTGAGCGCACAGCGAAGATTTGTCACACTATGCCATTACATGGCTTATATGCAATTAAGAAGCTTAGTTTGTGCTCTTCTATGCCACAGTCCCTAAAATGATTCTTGTTAATCGGCAATGCACTTTAATACTTAAATTACACAGATTGCAACGATCCACCAGCACCAAGCAATGGAACTGTCAACCTTACAACAACAGGTGTCACTACATACAAAGCAATTGCGAAACTGTACTGTAACATAGGCTACTCTCTCTATGGAAATGATACCATGATGTGCAAGGCTGATGGGATGTGGAGTCAGAATGCTGAATGTTCCATTAACGGTTTGTCCTAAATTTTACATTTATTGATATGATTACTTTATTTGTGATATTGGTACATTATTGCATGAGGGCATATTGCAGCAGGCGTGGACGATATGTACCAGACTCAGCGTATAACCATTGTACATGACCCAGATGTTATTTGGCATCTACATTTGGAAACTTGGTCCATCACATGTTCATATGATATTTGAGGATACATTAATGTTTTTTAAAAACAGAAATAGAATGTTTTTTTTTAAATTACCAAGACTTAAAAGTTTCTTCAAAGTGAATCGTCCAAAAATGACACAATTTACGCCAGAAACGTCTGACGATGACAGCTTACCTAAATATTTCCAAACCATCTATTGCACAAGCGAAATTAAAAGCCAAAACCTTTGATTTACGAAATTACCATTTGATTTACCATTAAACGATATAAAAACGATTTAAGAAGTTACAAAAAAACAAGTAAGTATGATCAGATAACACCATTATCACACACTGCAGATCAACCCAAGGCACTTTAAATAAGGGCCCCGGAACAGTTACAATCACAAGACACTGTGGAGACAAAGTGAAGCATGCAGCTCTCTTTCCCTAGGAAGGACACAAAGCAATGCACTCAATTGTACCACAGACACTCAGAGTTGGTTGGTAAATACAAAATTGGCTGTAAAACACTTCTGCAACAGTTGAGGCAGCAGTTATGTTTTGGGTACATACTGCAAAGTAAAAAAGTAAACCTCACATAGCTAGCGCTTCCGCCCAGTCTCTCTAGATCTTTCAACGCCTTTTAAACCCGTGTACTGAAATAGACAGCGTTACAGACATAGTCTCAGTGGATGACTGTGCTTGTACATTTAAAATATGACTTAACCGAATCTGGTATTTTCAAATTATGACTGATATCTCTATTTTAGAAGGAAAGGACACATTTTGTAAATGAAATGTCTAAATCATAGAATATATGCTTGCTTCTTTATTGACTGCCACCGAATTCGCATTGTGAGATTAGTTTATGAATAATCACTTGCTTAGAAATGGAGAAATTTGAAACAAGTAGGAGGGCGATTCGAATAATTTACACATTATCTAAACTATGACGAACGTAATGTTTGCACGTATATCATCTATGTCTTATTATTCTATATCGTTACTTTTATTTTCCCAAAGATTGCAAATATCCAGAGCAGCCAGCCAATGGGGTAGTAGAATTATCAGTTGATCTTCTTACAACATATGGAGCCACCGCACTTGTCATCTGTAACACTGGGTATGAACTCAAAGGAGATGGATTGCTATTGTGCAAAGCAGATGGTTTATGGAGTACTTTACCATATTGTAACATCAAAGGTAATGTAAATCAAGAACAACTTATCTATAAGCAGTATTGTTGAAGTCACTATCAATAGAACATACACAAAACGAATAAGCTGTGAAAAATATACTCCATAACTAGTGGAGTAAGGAAAATCTTCATCAAGAAATGGTCAATTAACTACACTGACCCAAAATGAAAACTTTACACAGTATATAAAAGTATATATTTTGAAGATAAATTAATTTTTGGGCTTTATTTTTTCTGTCATAGAATCTTCAATGTCTTATTGATGTCTCTGAAAGAGATTATTGGATGAAAATCAGATATTGCATATTTTTATGAATAATTCAGTTCAGAAGGGTCAAAATGAAAATTCTAAAAAAAGTTATAAAACAGTCATACAGCATTTGGAAACAAGAAATTACTGACTGTGTGCAATCAAGTTAGATTTAAAAGATCATCAGTAACCAAGGTGACATCCATTTTTACGAATGCGTAGCAGAAATCGTCGCCTCATTGAATTTACGTAACATTGTATGAGCACGTTAGTGATACATTTGTCATTCTAACAGAGATGCATATTGGAGACATTTATCGCATCCATTTGATGATTTAACCCAACCGGTCGACCCAATTCATGCTACAGTGTATACCTGTTCTATGGGGTTCATGACTGGGGATAAAGCAGGCCAATGCAAGACGTTGACGTTCTTTTGAGCATGACTTTGAGTGGATATTTACCCGTTGTATGAGGCCTTGCATTGTCATGTTGGAAAATGTCAGGTCCTCTATTTTGCTAAATGATTAAAGATCTTTTGTGCATGAACCCCGTAAATGCTGAGCAATAAAGGGTGCTAGTTAAAACGACTACGTGGGTGAGTAAACGTGTCAACGTGATAAGGACGTAACGTTGTAACACGTGAACGACCAAGTCTTGCACGAACTGTGACAGACCAACAACTGTTGTACTGGTTCATAAGATTATGAACAGTCTGCCTAGAGCAGCCGAAAATGATGCGCAATATCATTTACCGTAGACCCCGTCTTGAGCACGCCAATAATTTGGTTTCATTGATCTTTTGAAAGGCATTCCGTCGCTAAATGCGAGCGTTTTGTAACAATTAATTGTTTTTTATTATCAGTATTCACCTGCAAATATTTTCTTGTCAGTTTTAAAGCTGTCACTAAAACATCCGTTTCTGAGCACAGGCAACGCAAGGAACACGTTTTTTCTGGCGTCGACGCTTGAATAGACCTGGGATTTTACTGAAAATCGGACAATTGTTTTCCGCGACGAAATCTCAATAATTATGCGTAAATCTTACAATGACATGTATACTTACAAAATAGCTATTCAAAGAAATAAAGTGTTAAGTTTTCATTTTGGGTCAGTGTAGTTTAAACTTAAATGTCTGATGTCCGTTTTAGGGCGATGGTTCTGTTGTTGATGATTATTTATCCAATGTTTCTCTGATAGCTTATCTGGTATTTGTGTTTGCTTCTTGATTTGACTTGCATTATTTAGTGCTCTTCCTGGGAAGGAAAGAGCTGCTTGCATTTAATTTTAGTTATGTGTCTCTTCCTTGCGATGCCATGGTTTTGTATACAGTGTGTAACTTTAGCATTTCCCAGTCAAACTCGCTGCAATTTTAAGGTTATCGTGTTGATCATCAATCTTAAATAAAACTTTGCCGTTTTTCGATGACAAATCTAACTGGAATACATTCTTTGGTCTCACATTATTAGCTTTTTGAACGTATATGACTTTCTTGAATTATGACTTGGGCTGTCTTTCTGGTAACTTGTGACTGCTAGTGTACTACGAAACTTCCTCGCGTAGCCATGGGGTGGTCAGCAATGAGCGATTGTGGTATTTCCTGATAAGATGCTTTACGCATTTTACCATTCGTTTGATGAAGGATAATTTATATTGAGCAAATCATCTTGGTATCTTGACTCATCATTTATGAATTTGACCAGAAAATGCCTCAAACACATACAACAGATTAAAACACACGCACCTCGACGAAAAGGCATAGAACACTGACAGTCATGCTACAGCAAGAACACCTTAGAAGTAAAGCTCTATATTTCTCAGGACCAAAATGACACCAAGATATAATCCACAAAGCAAACACACACACACACACACACACACACACACACACACACACACACACAATGAGAGCATCTTGGTATCTTTAAATATATCCAGATGTGGTATAATGGGAGCGCAGTTGCTCAGTGGTAGAGTGCTTGACTCAAATCCGACAGGCTGCGGGTTCGAATCTCACTGGCGTCACTGTGTTGTGTCCTTGAGCAAAAGGATTAATCATAGCTTAGAACTGGTTCAACCCAGGAAGACCCGTTCCATTGTAGCTGAAAGATTGTTAATGGAACGTAAAGACTCAAATCAAAAGATGTGATCTTTCAATATTGAAGCTCTAATGTAGAAGTTAATAATAATATGTTGAAGCGTAATATTGGCAATCTAAAAACTCGCAGACACACATTTGATATCATAGGCAAACAAAAACATGAGTCGGGACATGTAAATGTAAGAAATTCTGTTGAATTTCTTTTGCTCCAGTATTCAGTTTATGTACTGTTGAGTCCTTATCTTTGCTTTATCTTGTTTTTATATCTTAATTCATATGTTTTGGAGATGATGTATTGATAAACAAAGGGTTTTCATGCAAAACAAACATCTCGTTGCTTTAGTGCTATAGTGTTCTAAGTGACATTATGGTCAAATATGAGTTATGCATACCGCTGGAAAGGGGATCAAATGTTCTATCTACTGGTAAAATTTTCATTTACCTATCTCATCCGAGTAAGCTTAAATTCGCTATGCTTTTCTGTTCTATCTACAAAAAGACAATTTCGTTCAGTGCTATAGTGTTCTAAGTGATTTTTATTGAATTGCCAATGATGATTATGTCACGTGACTGTGTGAGTTCAGTGTCATATTGCTATATCTACATAAAGTCACTTCCTTTGGAGAAATAGCTAAAAATTGCAGTTACCTCCCTTACATAAACTTGAATTACCTAAATGAAGCGGTTTGTCCGTCTTATGACAAACTAATGGCTATATCAGCTACTTGTAGTTCCAAATTACCCGCTCAGTCAAAAATATGACGCAAATTGATCCATGGATAGAATAATAAGCTATAGAAACAGATTACCTCCCTTATAAATGTTTAAACTGCTTTAATTGGAGTAATTTGTCAATGTTATTTCAAACCAATGGTTAAAATCTGCTACTTTTAGGACGAAATAATCAATTCAGTCTAAAATATTATACAAATTGACCCCATTGACAGAAAAATTGAAAAATTAACTGTAGAAACAGATTACCCCCTCGCATAAATTTTAATGGCATAATCCATGCGGAAAGTTACTGTTATGCCAAATAAATGACTTAATTTGCTACTTTTAGGTGCAAATTCTCATTTCTTTTCAAACTAATATATGAATTGACTCCATAAACAGAATAATAAGGTGTAGGAAAATATAGAACACTATAGCACTGAACGCAGAAGGCGATTTTTAGGGCATAATGTTCTATCTGCAAACTGTAAAATGCCCGTAAATTCCATATTACTGTAAATATTTCTTCAAACCAATGGCATTTACACTGTATGTTTATATATATTTTAACACTCTGGTATGATTCAATGGTCTGTGATAAATAAGGCATCAAAAATCAGGATGCTAAAATTTTCAAACTCATTTTTCTCAAAACTTGTGCAATGGTAGATAGAACACTATAGCACTGAAGCGACAAAATATGTGCTGTGGTCCACATCTCAACTAAGGGTGATGGAGGTGCCATGGAACAGGTTTAGGCCCTCAAGTAAATATTTTACTGACTGTTCCAAGGCGGTACTCCTTTTGTGGATCATTTGTGTTTTTGTGTCGTGTGTTTCCCATGCTTTCTCATCTGCCCATTGCTGCCTGGTGGTCACTTGCTGGGAAAGGGCTAACCTCTTGGCTCTTGTGGGTAATATATTTTGTATTTTTGTAACTTCCCCATGTGTTATCCTTGGTCAGGTGTGGTACTTGATTTTATCGTTTTCTGATCTTTGCTTCTTTCTAACTTTTACATATGTACAATTAAAATAAGTATAGTTTCTTTTCAGTGGTTAGTTTGCATCTTTTTGTATCATCAGTTAACTTATTGAAGATTATATTTATGATGCCAAATGAGGCAACTTGCCAGAGATTGGTGTGTAATGCTGCTTGAGAACATTAAATATCAATTAAAGTGGATAAAGCTCAAAAAACGTGAGACAAGTAACACAATGTTGCGTGATGGTGAAAATGTATTTGATCATATGTGGCGGAAGATCAATGACAAAAATGACAGAATAAATGAGCCAGTAAATAAGTTGTTGGTACGTACTGCATAGGCAAATACCAAGCCTCGGACCAGCTAGCAATTCTGTGCATCCTCTCTAGGTTCTTCATTGCCTTCCAAACAAGTGCATTGAAGAATGAGGTGCAGACCATTTACTTATTATGTAGACTGCGCTAGTACAATTAAACTATGTCTAAAATTTAAGTGAGTATTACCAGGAAATGCTACAGTCACACATTTTAGAAAAAACCCATGGTACCATGAATATAAGACATATATACCAACAATCATATGCCAGCAAAAGGTAATCTGAACAAAACAATCTGATCTCTCTTCTCTTCCACAGTGAGATGATTGCACACCAAAGTATGGTGTTTTGTGTAACCAATCTTTCCATTTATAAAAGATAGGATCCGTTTGTAACTGTTAGAGAATGTATCTTGTAAGAATAATAATGAGCCGTGACATGAGATTTCCAACAATGTGGTATCTGCGACCAGCAAAGGATCAGATCACCCTGCACATGCGCGCTGTTTGATCAGAGCCTTTGCTACTCGCTTGAATATTCAATGACTCTTAGGTTACTGACCGAACATCATTTTGCTTTTCTAAGCTTAAAAAGAGGCTGCACTATGCGTGTCTGCGTCTATACTTGTCAAAATGCCACGTTGTTGGAAATCACATGCTGTGGCTCATTTTATGAATGATTGATTGTTTAGAAATTGTGTAAACCCAAACCAGTAGAATGATGATTCATACGGTTTGCACATATCGTTGGTATACTATCACCTATGGCCTATTAGCTTATACCGTTACTCATATTTTACCATAGTTTGTAAAACTCCAGAGCAGCCAGCCAATGGGGAAGTGGAGTTAACAGTTGATCTTCTTACAACATATGGAGCTACTGCCGTTGTCACCTGTAATACTGGATATGAACTCAGAGGGGATGGAGTGTTATCATGCAAGTCAGATGGTGTCTGGAGTGCCTTACCATCATGTTACATCAAAGGTAGTGCAAATCAAGAAGTAACTTGTATCTCAGAAATATGACATGTTAAGGCCCTGTCACACTCGACGTATAGCACCAACGTATGTCGACGTAAGAGAAATTCAGCAAGTGCGTTGGTGAATGCTGAATAAGCTAGAGTTAAGTTTTAAACACTTGCGGACACGCTATAGAACGTTGGTCACCGTTGTCATATGACAAAGAGGTCAAAATTTTGTACATGCATAACAAATTTCAGCGTATGGAAAAGTATTGCTTATATACTTTAGACATAAGCTAGATGTACGCAACATATCAAATATTCATACCTTAGCACCAACGTATGCGGACGTATGAGAAGTTCAGCAAGTACGAAGTGGTACGCTGAATCAGCAATTGATTAGTTTTAAACACGTTACAAACACAGTACAGTGCGTTGGTATACGTTGTTGCACGGCGAAAAGATCCCCAATTTTTTATTGCATGAAAATCTTCATCGTATGCTGCCACATTGCTTATACGTTAAATGTGCGCAACAGGTAAGCTATGGTTACGTTAAGGTAGGTAAGCACCAGCATATGCGGACGTATGTGAAATTCAGCAAGAACGTTGGTGTACGCTGATAAGTTAGAGATAAGTTTTAAATACGTTACGCACACGCTACAGTACAGTGGTTTACTTTGTTATAAGGCAAAGGGGTCCCAAAGGTTTGTACATGCTTATACGTTAGACATAAGTTAGTACGTTACATGAACAATTTAGCCAAAGTTAGACAATCGCTGTGCTTAAGTTCCCCATAAGTTAAGAACGCTAGTGATACGCTGGACATACGCTGTTATATGCTAGTAATAGTTAAAAATAGAAAAGTAAGAAAGATTGCAAAAATCAGGAAGCGATATAATTAAGTACAACAACTGACCAAAGCTATCTTGCGCCTGGAAAACGTTATGAATATGTTACCCATACGTTAGACACACTTTTTATGTTCTTTTAGCATACGTTTTGCATCCGTTCAGAGAGAGGCTTTCTCTGATTTCAGCGTATGCCAGCGTACTGGATATATCTTTTATACGTTGGCATAAGTTGCCTTAAACGATATAGTGTGACAGGACCTTTAATAACTGCGCACCAAGCCTGTTGCTAACTAGTAGCACATAAATATTCATCATAATTATTGTCAACATGTTATGTTTAAACATTTGTATCATTTTATGAAATATCTTACAACAAACAAAAATGAAAAAAGTCCAACACATGGTATTAAAGTAGAATAAAAACTTCAAACCATCAAGCACCCGTCCTCAGCAAGAAATAAAGCCTGAATTTAGAAGATATACACACTACACATACCACATCTCATCCCCGCAACAAACAAGACAAAAACACACAGGGAACAACACATCCAGTCATACAACAAGAATTGTAGATTCTCTTTCTTTATCAGAAGAACACTTAAGATGAAAAACTTACTCAATACATCATCATAGTATAACCTTTAAATTAATTGATATATATAAGTTAAAAATACAAATAATCTATTTCCAAGCAGATCTACGTAGGGCTACTATATAAAAATAGTAAATGAGTTTGATCTGGAAATACCACTATCACAAACTAAACACAACCCCATGGAACTGCGAGGATGAGCCACATAACAATCACTAGACACCAGCAATACAAATCAAGCAAAGCAACCAGCTCTCTCTTCCCCATCATGATGATTGCAAAACTAGAATGTATATAAAGTAACGTACAACAAAACATACAACAATTAAAGACTCCCACAATGGGAGTAATGATAAACGAGGAATCAACAACAACAGAACCACCGGCATAGTATGGACAGCATTCTAAGCCAGGGGGGGGGGGCTTAATACATTTTACTGGTACACAATCTTCGCCCTAGATTCTGCTGTTGTTGAAGTGCAAGAAATGTTCAGCTCGCATGGAGGCCTTCTAACTATTGCAATGTATCATCATGGGGAAACACACTAAACAATTTTACTGACTATGATGAAACAAAGAAAATGGCTCATGACTCACAGATAGAAAGAGTTAAAGTTTTACGACAGAACCGTCATAGAGTCTAAGGCCTGGCAAACATCGTGCAATTAAAGCTAAAGTGATTGTGATTGGGTTAAAAAACATGGCATGCAGACTGTCGCATGATATCAAAGAAAGTAAGGGTGCAAAGATCAGGAATCGATACAATCAAGTACCACACCTGACCCAGGATACCAATGGGAAGGTGCCAAACTCACACTTAGACATCACAAACGAGAGCCAAGAGGTCAGTCATTTTCCAGCAGGTGACCACAAGGCACATTTAAACAGTCGCACACAAAGGCATAGCAAACACAAGAGAGAAAACATTAAAAATAGTAAATGTATGTGATCAGGAAATACCACAATCACATTCTGCAGACAACCCTGTAGCACTGGGAGGAAGAGCTGCTCAACCATTACCAGACATCAGGAAGACAAATTAAGCAAAGCAACTAGCTCTCTCTTCCCCATCAAGATGATTGCAATACTATAATGGACACAAAGTAACGCACAACTAAACATAGAACAAATACAGACTCCCACAATGGGAGTAACAATAAACAAAAAGTCAACAACAACAGAACCACCGCCTTAAAAATCCACAAATGAAGTACCACCTTGGAACGGTCAGTAAAATATTTTACTGGAGAGCTTAAACCCGTTTAACGGTGCTCCAACCTCACCCTTAGTTCAGATGTTGATCAAGACACATAGATGTTTGGTTTGCATGAAAGACCCCTAACTTATCAATGCATCATCTCCTAAAACGTATAAATCAAGATATAACAAGGCAAATATAAAGACTCAACAGTAAATAAAACTGAATACCAGAGCAAAAGAAATCCAACAGGTAAACCCCGGTGGGCTCAACAAACAGCCAAAGCATCAGGCCCCTACCATCTAATCAATAGATAAGTCTTTAAGTCAGAACCGTCAGAGAGTCTGAAGTCCGACCCACGGGCGTGCAATTTAAGAGGAAAACAAAGTTGCCAAAGGTGATCGGGTTGACAAGCAAGAGTGTAGTCTGTTGCAATACATTAATGTTATAGCCAATCTTTTTATAATGGGGAAATCATTTAATAAACTGCGCAGAAAAATTATAAGAGCCAACAATCTTCTTCAAGTTATATCCAACCTTTATCATAAAAGTTCATAATCTTTTGAATTGATCACTAAAAATAGGTTTTCAACAATCCTTTTGAATTTATCAACAAAATCACCATAAAATATAGGTTCTGATATGCTATGCTGCAGAAGGGTATTTAACCCAGTGTTGTATTAACAATTAACACTAAGTGTCTTTGATAGAATTTAGAAAATGCTTTATGATTTGTATGATATCTATTGCCTTGTTTTAATAGCTAAGCAGTTAAAAAAATTCTGTTGTTGAGGTCATCAACATAAGAACACACTCTTGCAAAAAAAATAGGCTGAAAAATGTATACACCATAGGAAGAGGAGCGAGAAACATCTCCATCAAGAAATGGGAAATTTACGATTTCAAAATTGAAATCATCCTGAATGGCTAAGCCAAAATGAATGTCAGCAAACAATAACAAATTTTAGTCAGAATTGTCATCAAATATGAGGTTTAGCTACATATTAATCTACATTACGGTAACAATGCTTTTGGCTTGACCAGGAGAATTTATTACTTCGTCAATCCATTTTTATGAATACATATATTATGTAAATAGTGATATGTTTGTTTGTCTAAAGTTCTAACTTTATAACACTAAGCAGTTAACGTTGTAATTTATTTTGATTTAATCTTTTTTTTATAACACATTTGAAGTTGATATCGCCAATCGCCATTGTTGATATTTATATATGCTAAGTTAGTGCCAATTGTGAGATTAAAGAATGCGATGTAAAATACAGGACCAGCCAATACTAAAATGGGAAAATAAAAGAGGAAAACATGTCATAAGCCTTCTCCCAAGCACACAATACTAGTGAGTGTGACCAGAAAAGGCCACAATCACAGACCATAGGCCAACCCATATCACTTTCAGGTGATGATTGGGAGGTTTATACCGATTTGCGAAGTTTTGTTTTGTCCAGTTAACAGACAAAAACACATAAAGAATGAAATTGATGACAAACTCCAAAAAAGAGTAGCTTATGCAAAAGCAAAACTAGAACGTTAAACTTTGCGCTTTGTAGCTCGTATGTGCATGTGATGGTTTTAAGCAGTTTCTAAAAGTTGACCTTGAGGTTGGTACTGTGAAACTAGTTTAAGCCTTCCAGTAATTTTCTAAATGACCATTCAAAGGCGGTGCTTCTTTTGTGGAGCTTTTTTGTAATTTGTGTATCTCTTTGCCATACTGTCATGTCTGTTTCTTGCAGCCTGACCCATTGACTCTATTGTATGTGATGTTTTCTTGTCTTTTGTCACTTTCTATACTGTGTCCTGTGTCAGGTGTGGTACTTGATTTATGGTTTCCTGATCATCTTTTCCGTTTTTCTTACTTGTAATAAAATACAGCCTGTACTGTGTAACAGCTGACCGTGTTATTTGTGAATATTCAAGTTCTAGCTACACTATTGAGCCGCGAGACAATACAACAATGTGGCTGTGCGTCACCAGAAGAATCAGATCAGCTTCGACATAAGCTCAGATTGGTCAGCATCTAAACTATCAGCAAGAAATACAATTGTGGCATTTGTTACCCCCTGAGCGCACAGCGAAGATTTGTCACACTATGCCATTACATGGCTTATATGCAATTAAGAAGCTTAGTTTGTGCTCTTCTATGCCACAGTCCCTAAAAAAGATTCTTGTTAATCGGCAATGCATTTTAATACTTAAATTACACAGATTGCAACAATCCACCAGCACCAAGCAATGGAACTGTCAACCTTACAACAACAGGTGCCACTACATACAAAGCAACTGCGAAACTATACTGTAACATAGGCTACTCTCCCAATGGAAATGATACCATGATGTGCAAGGCTGATGGGATGTGGAGTCAGAATGCTAAATGTTCCATTAACGGTTTGTCCTAAATTTTACATTTATTGATATGGTTACATTATTTGAGATATTGGTACATTATTGCATGAGGGCATATTGCAGCAGGCGTGGACGATATGTACCCGACCAAGCGTATAACCACTGTACATCACCCAGAAGTTATTTGGCATCTACATTTGGAAACTTGGTCCATCAAATGTTCATATGATATTTGAGGATACATTAAGGTTTTTAAAAAACAGAAATAGAATGCTGATGAATGAGAACTAACAAAAGGGAAACAAATATTTTAAATTACCAAAACTTTAAAGTTTTTTCAAAGTGAATCGTTCAAAAATGACATAATTTACGCCAGAAACGTCCGACGATGACAGCTTACCTATAAATTTCCAAACCACCTATTGCAAAAGCGAAATTAAAAGCCAGAACGTTTGATTTACGAAATTACCATTTGATTTACCATTAAACGATATAAAAACGATTTAAGAAGTTACAAAAAAGCAAGTAAGTATGATCAGGTAACACCACAATCACACACTGCAGATCAACCCAAGGCACTTTGAAGAAGAGCCCCGGAACAGTTACAATCACAAGACACTTTGGAGACAAAGTGAAGCATGCAGCTCTCTTTCCATAAGAAGGCCACAAAGCAATGCACTCAATTCTCCCACAGACACTTAGAATTGGTTGGTAAATACAAAATCGGCTGTATAACATTTCTGCAACGATTGAAGCAGCAGTTATGTTTTGGGTACATACTGCAAAGGAAAAAAGTAAACCTCAGACTAGCTAGGGCTCCAGCCCAGTCTCTCTAGATCCTTCAACGCCTTTTAAACCCATGTATTGAAATAAACAGCGTTACAGAAATAGTCTCAGTGGATGACTGTGCTTGTACATTTGAAATATGACTTAACCAAATCTGGTATTTTCAAATTATGACTGATATCTCTATTTTAGAAGGAAAGGACCCATTTTGTAAATGAAATGTCTATATCATAGAATATATGCCTGCTTCTTTGTTGACTGCCACAGAATTCGCATTGTGAGATTAGTCTATGAATAATCACTTGCTTAGAAATGGAGAAATTTGAAACAAGTAGGAGGGCGATTCAAATGATTTACACATAATCTACCCTATGACGAACGTAATGTTTGCGCGTATATCATCTATGTCTTATTATTCTATATCGTTACTTTTATTTTCCCAAAGATTGTAAAACTCCAGGGCAGCCAGCAAATGGGGTAGTAGAATTATCAGTTGATCTTCTTACAACATATGGAGCCACCGCACACGTCACCTGCAACACTGGGTATGAACTCAAAGGAGACGTATTGCTATTGTGCAAATCAGATGGTTTATGGAGTACTTTACCATCTTGTAACATCAAAGGTAATGTAAATCAAGAACAATTTTTTTTTATAAGCAGTATTGTTGAAGTCACTATCAATAGAACATACACAAACGAATGAGCTGTTAAATATATACACCATAATTAGTGGAGTGCGAACATCTTCATCAAGAAAAGGGCAATTAATTAGTTTAAACTTAAATGACTGCTGTCCGTTGTAAGGGGGTGGTTCTGTTGCTGTTGCTTATTCATTATTGAGTATTGCTCCAATTGCTTGTCAGATTTTGTGTTTGCTCTTTGTTTTAAATTGCATCATTCAGTGCTCTTCCTTGGGAGGAGAGAGCTGCTTGCTTTAATTTTAGATATGCGTCTCTACCTAACGATGCCATGGTTGTGGGTGTCTTCAGTGTGTAATTGTAACATTTCCAAGTCATACTTGCTGCAATTTTAAGGTTATCACGTTGATCATAAATCTTAAAGAAAACTATGCCGTTTTTCATTGACAAGTAAGTAATGGTGCAAAGATCAGGAATCGATACAATCAAGTACCACACCTGACCTAGGATACCAATGGGAAAGTGACAAACTCACAGAAGACACCACAAACGAGAGCCAAGAGGTCAGCCCTTTCCCAGCAGGTGACCACAAAGCACATATAAACAGACGCGCACAAAACATAGCAAACACAAGACAGAACAAAAACATAAAAGATCCACAAAAGAAGTACCGCCTCGGAACGGTCAGTAAAATATTTTACTGGAGGGCTTAAACCGGTTTAACGGCGCCAACCTCACCCTTAATTCAGATGTGGATCAAGACACATAGATATTTGGTTTGCATGAAAGACCCCTAACTTATCAATGCATCATCTCCTAAAACATATAAATCAAGATATAACAAGGAGATAAAGCAAGGATAAGGACTCAACAGTAAATTAAACTGAATACAGGAGCAAAAGAAATCCAACAGGTAAACCCCGGTGGGCCGTCAAACAGCCAAAGCATCAGGCCCCTATCATCTCATCAATAGATAAGTCTTTAAGTCGGAACCATCATAGAGTCTGAAGTCCGACCCACCGGCGTGCAATTAAAGAGGAAAGCAAAGTTGCCAACCGTGATTGGGTTGACTACCAAGCATGCAGTCTGTTGCAATACATTAATGTTATAGCCAATCTTTTTATAATGGGAAATTATTTTAATGAACTGCGCTGAAAAATTATTAGAGCCAACAATCCTCTTCAACTTATACACCAAGTCACCATAGAAATCAGGTTCCGAAAGTCCTTGGCGCAAGAGAGATTTAAGTCCAAATAGAAAAAAAAGCTTCAGTTTCACATCATTTAATTTTTGGATATATATGACTTGCATATTTGGAAATATACATGACTTGGTTGTCTTACTGGTGTCTTTTGACTGTTAGTGTTCTATGACTCTTCCTCGCCGATTCATGGGTTGGTCTGCAGTGAGCGATCGCAGTTATTTCCTGATAAAATGCTTTTACGTATTTTACCGTTTGTTTGATGAAGGATGATTTATATTGAGCAAATCATCTTGGTATCTTGACTTATCATTTGACAAAATAAGTACACTCTATTATTGAAATATTATATAAATGCAAGTGAGTTTGACCAGAAAATGCCTCAAACACATACAACAGACCAACCCACACGCACCGCAACGAAGAGACATAGAACACTGACAGTCATGCAACAGCAAGAACACCTTAGTGTATAGCTCTATATTTTTCAGGACCAAAATGACACCAAGAACTACTCGACAAAGCAAAGACCCAACACACACACACACACACACACACACACACACACACACACACACACACACACACACACACACTTGGAGCATCTTGATATCTTAAAATATATCCAGATGTGATATTTCAATATTGGAGCTCCAATGTAAAGGGTTTCAAGACAGTTCGTTCAAAAGTAAAGTTATTGTTGGCTTTTTGCTTATTGTAGCTCCCATTGTGGGAGTCTGTAATTGTTCTCTGTTTTGTTGTACGTTACTTTATGTCCATTCTAGTATTGCAATCATCTTGATGGGGAAAAGAGAGCTGATTGCTTTGCTTAATTTGTCTTCCTGGTGTCTCGTGATGGTTAAGCGGCTCTTCCTCGCGGTGCCATGGGGTTGTGTGCAGTTTGTGATTGTGGTCATATTCACTTACTATTTTTCATGTTCCTATTAATTTAGTAATAACGTGTCTTAAAGCATAAACGTCACAGGAATTCTTTAAAGTCGACACACTTGATTAGAAATAAATAAATTTAAAATGCATTTTTAAGCACAATTTCCTTTTAAAATTGTTCAAATTTAATGATTAACAGCGGGAAGAACTTTCTTAACACCCTATAGAAATTAATCCCTCGTTGTAGCGTATAATCTATAATCACGAGTTATCTAAAATTTGGGGCACAACAATTAACAAATAAAGTAAGTTAGTGTAAAAACAAAACCGACTATGTAGTTCAGAAACAAATATATGTCCAGTTAAAGTAAGTAAGTGTGCAAAGATCAGGAATCGATACAATCAAGTACCACACCTGACCCAGGATACCAATGGGAAAGTGACAAACTCACATATAGACACCACAAACGAGAGCCTAGAGGTCAGCCCTTTCCCAGCAGGTGACCACAAGGTATATACAAACAGACGCGCACAACGGCATAGCAAACACAAGAAAAAAAACCACATAAAAGATCCACAAAAGAAGAACCGCCTTGGAACAGTCAGGAAAATATTTTACTGAGGGCTTAAACCGGTTTAAAGTTGCACCAACCTCACCCTTAGTTCAGATGTGGATCAAGACACATAGATGTTTGGTTTGCATGAAAGACACCTAACTTAATGATGCACCAACAACAGAACCACCACCTTAGAACGGACAGCAGCCAAAGCCACTGGGGGTGTGGTTTAAATGCATTTTACTGGTACCAAATATGTGTTCTAGATTCTGCTGTTGTTGAAGCACAAAACATGTTAAGCTGGCATGGCGGATTTCTAACTATTGTATTGTATCATCATAGAGAACCAATATAATCAAATTATCACACTATGATGAATAGAGAAAAGGGCTCACGACTCACCTATAGTCAGAGCTAAAAAACTCAAGCTCAGCCATGTTGGACCCAGCTACAGCCAAGCATCAGGCACCAACCCACCGACAAACTCACTATGTACTAAGAACTTCTCATATCCTTTGATTTGCATATTTTTATGCCATAACACATTTGGAACTATGTTTTATAGTTTTTCCATTCTTCCTCTGACACATAATTAAAGGGAATATTCCAACCCTATTAATATTTATCTTGATCAAAAATAAATTCCTCATTAATTACTAATTTATTTTTACCACTCTGCTTCTTCATCAGCTAAGGTGATTAAAAGCAAGTTTATTGCCAATAAAACCAATGACTGGCTGCTGACATGTTTTCCCTCATGGTTGCCAAATAGCTTTAAATCAAGCACCTGGTCATCTCAGTTGTGAGTTAATGGCACCACATCTCAGTGGAGAGAGCTTATAATTAGACTGTGCTTCCATTCAATTATTTCATTGACAATGAGTAATAATGGCTTCAAGTGATAAGAATGAGAATTACTTTACACAGGGGCTACCTTACATGTTTGCACTACAGAAATAAGCAGTCTGGTTAAGGGCCCCTAAGTAAGTAATAGTTAATAGCATTAATTGAAATTGTAACATTTAGCTCTGTGCATGATATCTTCTGCTATGCAAACATTTTGAACCCAGATCAGGCCCACTAAAATAAGGGACCTGGATCAAAACTGTTTGGGGCTCTGATCACATTCCTGAAAAAAGTTTTTTGGAAAAGTGATTTCTTAAAGAAAAAGGCAGACATATTAATGTCATAATTTTTACCATTCCTATTATCATTTCCATAAATCTGAGCAAATTCTTGAAAATTCAAACCAAGTCCAGTTTATTAGGTCCAATCCAACAAAATGGCTTGCAAGCCTAACAGACTCAGATCAGCCTGCGCATTGATCCATGCAGACTGCAAAGACTCTGACCATACAGTGTCTATATCAAGGCTGATCTGGGTCTTGCCTGTTTTTTCATGAATCTGCCAATTCTAGTCAGAGTCCTTGAAGCTTGGATACTTTAGCTACCCATTATGTTACTGTGAAAACACTGATCAGAATATAATCAAACGCAGATGCGGTTCTTGATGCTCATACCATTTTATTTAAACTTGTTTGTGTCGTCCACTGATAAGCTTTACAAAAAATTTGATAAGAGATATGACATGTTGTCGGGCCTGACCTGGATCCAAACTGTTTGACACTCTTTGATAATCTTTCCAAACAGTTTAGAAATAGATCTGACCGAACATTATACACTGACTGTAATTAACCTGCTTGACCTGATAACTGCACATTGTGTAGTGCTGCCTGAGGAATTCTTCTTGGAGTATTCAAGTGATTAATGGCAATCCCCTGTGGCATGTGAGTGCAATTAAGTTATGGGCTAATTGGAGCAGATTCAACAAAAGAAATGGTCATATGGTTCCCAGTATACTATTAGATCTATAAGAAATGCATATGAAAAAAGTCGGAAATATCACTTTAACTTTTGTGAGTCACACTGTATGATTCTTTGGCAAAGGCATTGTATAGAAGATAATGGCGTACTGACAAAACAATTGCCTTAAAACATAAATTGTGTCAGTATGCCAGGTTGGCCATTCTTTTGAATGCTTTTGGCGAACTGGAATTATCAACATTGTGACTTGCAAAGTTAATTAGGATATCAGAAATAACAATGAAAAAATGATAAAATCGTTCCAAACGAGTGGGGACATTAAACGACTATCAATCAAAGGGTACAATAAATAAATATTGCGTTAACCACATGATGTTACAGTGCCTGAAAAAGATATGGAATTCAATCTACCCAGAAATTACAGCCCAATCTATGTATCCTGCAATTTTGACATGCTTATCTTTCAATGGCTATTGTGTACAGTTTACTTTTTTATACACAGTGTACATATATTCAATGCTTATAAAACAAAGATAGTTTCCGCTTATATATTTTCAAGGTTCAGTATAGAATTCACCAGAAAAAGAAATAGCTAGATATTATAATCCATATTTCAATTAAGAACAAGAAGATTATATACTAAAACCACTGCTAATTGGTCACTTTTCAAACTCATTATTTCTGACCAAACGCTAATAAAATTGAAGTGATTTTTTGCCTATAAATGTGTAATTTAATGGGCAAACATATAGCAGTGTTTTTGAACAGTTTTCTTTTACTTCAAAGGTTTTTTGGGTTAAAAATGCAAAAATCGACTTTTTTTTAAAGAAAAAAAAATAGTAGTTTTAATAAAATCGACGTTCAGATGGTTACAAACTGGTCTGCTCGACTTGAAAACACCAAACAATTAAAATTTTGCCTATGGTAGAATTTTTACGCATTTTTAGAATGTTGCACTTTTCAAAATTGTTCGAGATTTTCGAATTTCACCAGTATTTCCTGGTTAAATTGTTAAATGCACTTAATTCTATTTGAACACTGTAGGCCAAACAAAGTAGAACTTGATTAGTCCATTTTTGGCAATTATAGTTTTACGACCACTATACACTTCCGGTTCAATGTGAGAGTTTACAAATCGATTTGGTAGCATTATATTTTTGTTTTTCCAATTTTCAAATAAGGACGGTGACGTCTCGTGATAATGAATAATCACTGAAAATTTCAATGCTGTGACGCTGATAATAAAGCGTACAGAGCAGTGCAAAGTCTCTATGTAAATTGCAAGCTTTAAGCTGAATTTCAATAATTAACCTGCTAAAAGTGTTTGTTTTATGTTGTTGAGTAGCAAAAACAACAAGTCATTTTTACATGAAATAACTTGCAGAGTCTTGGCAAAGTATTGCTTCACTTTAAAAAACATGATTTTTGTATACCCTACGTTTCACTTTCTGAACTAGCGTAAAAATGTAAGGTGACCAATTAGCAGTTGGTTTTAGTATATATTGTCTTCAGCACTAAAACTTAAATATTACAGACATTTTAGGAAGTGGTGTTTGTTTTGTTTTCTGTCAATTTTAAGAATAATACAAATAATTAATATTGTTATGTTCAATTTATTTAAGTGGCGTAAAGTAAATAGGGAAAATGTTTTCACATATCGTTCAGCGGTCTGTGATCTGTGATTGTGGCATATTATGGTCATACACACGTGTTTGTTAAAATTCAATTCGAAACAACCATTTTTAAATTGGACAGTCTGACCATTCTATTTACTAGCCTTGAGAAACGAAGCAGAATCAGAAAGATTTATTTTATCACTCAACGTTTCAACAGAGACTTTTATTCTGCAACTTTTCTGTTCACCCCATGTGAACACTCTCATTTGCTTAAGTAGCTAAACTGTTGAGATGCTTTTATCTTTGATTTTTAATGACGTTTTTTTGTAAATCAGTCTAACAAATCAAGAAAGTATAAATAAAATATGCCACTCTCTGTGGCAACAGACTAACACGTGGCACTGTGAGGAATAGCCATATAACAGCCACAGAATTTGATTTGTCTTTACAGCATATATTCCTGCAGTGGCAGCCTCGTGTGGAGCTGTAGGGCTCGGAATAGCTTCTGTAGCTGGTTATTGGTTTGGTTGTCGTCGTTGGATGAAAGCTTTAAATTCTGTTAGGTACTGTTTGGGTCTCGACGCGAGAAAACCTGTCTTGGGGGGTTTGCAAACAACACAGGCGCACACCAGCCTGCGCTTCCACAAAGTCTGATCAGCTCTTTTGTTTTTCGCTTCCTAGAAAGTATCGTTTCTTAACTTGCTTCGAGCAAATTTCAATATTCAAGCTAGTCTCTGTAGCTGAGGGGGCTGGTTTGAGTCTCGCCTTGTTGGAAACCCTGAATACAGATTTTCTTGCGACGAGGTCCATTTTATATTCTTTAGTGGCCCTTTAATGTTTGAGGCATCAAAAGACTTTCCCTAATAGCCAAAGAGTCAAGTGTAATCCGTTCTAACATTATTAAATGCTGTTCAGAGTAGCCATATATAAAAAATACTAGGTGAATGTCTTTTGATATCGAGTTTACCAGGTAAGGCTTTGAGAACGCTTGCTAACATCGCGAGGCTTTCCAAGATATACAGAATACTAGGTGAGTGTCTTTTGATGTCAAGTTTACCAGGCAAGGCTTTGAGAACGCTTGTTGACATCGCGAGGCTTGCCAAGATATACAGGTTACTAGGTGCGTGTCTTTTAATATAAAGTTTATCAGGCAAGGCTTGGAAAAGGCTTTTTGACATTGTGAGGCTTGTCAAGCAATTCAACATGCATTCTCAAAGCCGAGCCTGGTAAACTTGATATTAAATGACGCGAACCTGGTATTCTATTAATCAGTTTACCTATTGTTTCTCTCTTCAAACTAGCGATTATGACGTAATTGTTCGATTTTTTGTGTTGATTCAGCGTCATTAAGGACGTCATTTAAAAAGTGCAACGTCATCATGACTTGATAAAGGCACATGCCGTTAGATAGACCATGTTTATCAGGCTACTTGCAACAATGCAGTTAAAATGAGAGGTAACTGATAAATGGCGGGTCTAATATTTTGACTTAATCATTAAAAAGAATTTCATTGTATTTTATATCCTATATAAATACGGTATATATAACCAAGGGCTTTTCATTGCCCTTGTTCGCTAAGATTGGTTCTTTTCTCATCGCTCTCTTACTTTCCAATTTGAAATCATTTTTGGTTCATTCTTTATTCTTTTTAAACTTATCATGCCTTATTTTTCTGCTGTTCATTTATAAAGAAAAAGTATTCTTCATTTCGAGGGCCTCTTCATTCTGTAACCATTACTAAAATTTTATGTGACCATTATTTTCTAATCATTAAACCACATTCAGACCCTCATGTACATGCACAGGTACAACTAAAAATAAGTAAATGATGTGTATAAAATTATGAAAAGAATACCGTGAACATAAAGGCCAGGTTTTTTTATAATTTTTTTCAGCGCATCTAACAGTTCAGATTCTAACAAAGAACATAGACCTGACCATGAACAGAGCACCGATGGTATCACACCAGACGTCGAATGGTAGATCAGATTGAGGAGTGCTGACATATTTTGGCATAATTGAGCCGTGACATGTGATTTCCATCAATGTGGCATTTTGACATGTGTAGACTCAGAGGAGCCTGTGCAGTCTCCTTTTAAGCTTAGAAACTCCAATTGATGTTCAGTCAGTAGCTTAAGAGGCATAAAATACTCAAGCGGCCAGCAAAGGCTCTGATCAGACTGCACGTATGCGCAGGCTGGTCTGAGCCTTTGCTTGTCGCACATACCACATTGTTGGTAATCTCATGACGCGGCTCATATCTTTAACCATACATTTAGATATGCGTTTGGATTATTTTAAGAGATTGTAAGAGGGTTTACACAGGCAATGATATTTAAAATTAAATGACTATGCACGTATAACTTAGAAACGATTTGCAATGCTTTGGCAAGTAAGCTATGTTTAAGCTCCGGTGGGTTTGACTGCTGTCCGTTTTATAGCAGTGGTTCAGTTGTTTTTATTCAATGTTTATTGTTGTCCACATTGTTTGTGGGTGTTGTGTATTGTAATGCAGTATAAATCACTACTTTTTTCAAGAACAGAACAATAAAATTGATC
The DNA here is from genome assembly GCA_964019695.1 of Loripinus fragilis. Lineage (NCBI taxonomy): Eukaryota > Metazoa > Mollusca > Bivalvia > Lucinida > Lucinidae > Loripinus > Loripinus fragilis. The sequence goes on from OZ026529.1 coordinate 2,253,589, forward strand.
ACAACTGTTAAGATAATTGCCTATATATGGATATGTCAATGACCAACTAAAGGAGAAACAACAGCAACATGTCAATATTTTATATCACACTAAAAGGTGTGGCTTTTTGAAATAAGGGTACCTTTTCTATGACTTTGTCTGTGCAAGATCAACCTGTCATTTTGAAATGAGATAATTTGCAGACTCTTGACAAAGCCTTGGATGATTTTTTCATAGAATTAAAATTTTGTAAGAGCGATTTTTATTTTCTGAACAGGCGCAAAAAATGTAAGGTGACCACTTATAGCATCGTTTCAGTGTATATGCCCTGAGTTGGACGCAGCGTAATTCTCATTAAAATGCGTTCTGTTGATTTATGGATACAGAATCTAGATGTTGCATTAATTATGCATTACTGTTTGACACACAGAATTATTTGCCTTTCGTATAATTTCCAAACGTTTGTGAATCATTTGTTTGAAACAAAGTTGCAAATATCAGTGAGGCATTTTATATTGTTAAATGATTATTTTACACAATGTTTATACAAACTACTTCATAAGTAAATCATTCATTTCTTTGGCTGTTTACTATAAATATGAAAGATATTTTGGTTACTGTTGTATACAAAACATGACTTTTCCTTTGAATTTTTTCAGGAAAGGAAGGCCCTTATTTTTCAACAAATTTGCTTTAAACGTCTGTTTTTGTATAACCTGTTTATGAAGAGTTTTATTTCAAACTCACAATGTTGATACAATTAACCTTTAACTCGAGAAAATGTTTTACGAAATTTCTCAAGGAAATATTATTGTTTATTTTATTTAGCAGTAAAACATTTATTTATTTTGATTCCGTGACTGTTAGAAGCCTCATAGAAAACTGTTGAATAGTTGTATCATATTAATATATTTTATTCTTTATATGATCACGTTTTGAAGTAAAAACTGTCAATATCATACGCAAAACTTTTGTCCAGAATATTTTTTTATCGGTCATATCTGACCATTGACATAAGCTAGATCATAAGTTTTATATATTAGTCTTGTGTTGTTTTCAAGATTTTAGCCAATCACCAGTGCTGAGAAAATTAGATGGAATATTTGATCTTGTCTCACTTCCAAAATAGGTATATTAGAGATCGACTCTAGCCTTAAGTCAAGGTTATAGTTTTAGTTTTTTAAAACCATAGTAGGCTCGCCACCTGACCATTGTCTTCCAAATAAAATGTAGATATAAACACAAGGTACCTAACTAGAACAAAACGAGCAACACTGGACAAAATCATATCTAAAACCGAAAGGAAAATGCATTTAATCGTCTTTGTTGGCTGTAACGTTACCATAATTCAACAAAAGAGAAACTATTTTGAGTTTCTATATAAATTGTTTTATAGTTACGTTGATAATCTACTACACAAAAATAATAACATTAAATTAACCAATACATCAAAATATTAATTCAAGTTCATACAATTTAGGTACCTAATAAGTTATTCAGCTCTCACGTACGATACATGGGCATTCATTTAGCATTTTATTCACCCTAGATTTTTAACATGTTAAATAGTCTCATTTTCCAAGGGCATTGTGGGCTTAATGTTCACGTACGTCTAATTAACAAAAGAATATGTAGTAACAATTGTTTGGCTATTATAGGAGAAAATATTTTAACTTAAATCCGATATTATGTAGAAGCTCTTTTGGTCAACACTTGGTTTTCAGCATCTCTCTAGCAATCTTGCGAACGCTAATGCATTTGAAATAATGTTTGACCGTCATTATATTGCATAAACTTAAGGAGCTTTTTTTTCTCCAAAAATTGCCAAAAGTATGGCAATGTAAGTTGAACTATTTTACAGTCAACACTTCGGTGAACGTATCGTTTAAACTGGCAGATGAGCTGTCGTGACTATATTTGTGGCATGTGGCGACTTTTGAAATACTGTTTTTGTGCACAAATATATACATTATGTACAGTAGGTCAGTGTACTCGACCTTTACCACTCAAGTTTATAATCGAAAAAAAGATCATTTATATTAAGAAAAGGCATCCAGAAACATAGTGATAGACAAGGATTTTATTATATTTCTGTGTTGTAAAAAGTATAATTAGAATATTGCTCAACCATTCTATTTTATTTTCAGTTGGTAATAGGTTAGTAGTATTAAGGATAATTATACAGAACATATTGATAGACAAGGATTTTATTTTTGTGCCGCGACATGTGATTTCCAACAATGTGGTATTTTGACAAGTGTAGACTCAGATGAGCATGTGTAGCCTCCCTTTAAGCTAAGAAACTCCAAATGCTGGTCGGTCAGTAGCTTAACCATCATAAAATATACAAGCCACTAACAAAGGTTCTGATCAGACTGAGCCTTTGCTGGTCGCACATACCCTATTATTGGAAGTAAGTAAGGGTGCAAAGATCAGAAATCGATACAATCAAGTACCACACCTGACCCAGGATACCAATGGGAAAGTGACTAACTCACAGTTAGACACCACAAACGAGGGCCAAGAGGTCAGCCCTTTCCCAGCAGGTGACCACAACGCACATATAAACAGAGGCGCACAAAGACATAGCAAACACAAGACAGAAAAAAACCCATAAAAGATCCACAAAAGAAGCACTGCCTTGGAACGGTCAGTAAGATATTTTACTGGAGGGCTTAAACCGGTTAAATGGCGCCAACCTTACCCTTAATTCAGATGTGGATCAAGACACAAAGATATTTGATTTGCATAAAATACCCCTAACTTATCTATGCATCATCTCCTAAAACATATAAATCAGGATATAACAAGGAGATAAAGCAAAGATGAGGACTCAACAGTAAATTAAACTGAATACCTGAGCAAAAGAAATTTCATGTCCCGGCTAATATTATAATTTCTTGTTGTAAAATAAGTATAGAAAGCAGGAAAATGTTCGATCATCATTATTTACTTTAACTCAACCATTATCATTCATTTTTTTTAATCGGGAAAAAATGTTAGTAGTGTTATGGAAACTCATCACGAAACATATTAATAGACAAAGATTTTATTATATTATAGTTTTGTGTTGATGAAAAGTATAGGAAGTAGAAAAATGTTCAATCATCATTATTTACTTTAAAAAAGCCATTATCCTTCATGTTTTTAATCGGGAATAATGTTATTTGTATTTAGGAAACGCATTCAAATACATATTTATAGACAACAATCTTATTACATTATAGTTTTGTGTTGTTAAAAAAGTTTATGAAAGAGACAAAGGTTTAATCATCATTATTTACTTTATCGCAGCCATCATCATTCATGTTTTAATTGATAATAAAGATTAGTATTAATGAGGAAAACAATCCAAAAACGTATTGATAGGCAAGGATTTTATTATATTTTTTGTGTTTTAAAAGGTCGAGGAAGAGGAAAAGTGTTCACTCATCATTATTTACTTTTACTCAGCCATAAATATTCATGTTTTTAATTGATAATAGATAAGTAGTATAAAAGAAAGGCATCCAGAAACATATTGATAGACAAGGATTTTATTATTAATAATAGTTTTGTGTTGTTAAAAAGGTTTAGGTGGTAGAAAAGTATTCAATCATTATTATTTACTCTAACGCAGCCATTATCATTCATGTTTTTAATTGATAAGAACAAGATTAGTATTATTAGATTAAAAATATTTTAGTGCAAAACAAAGCAACGGGATTGGACACAAGGTATGACTACATTATATCACCCTCTCCCTACACAGTAAATGGTAAGCATATGAAGGTACAATAGTGTAAACATGCATATTTCCTAACACATTTCTATTAAGTATAACCCTTCCCTGAAACTGTCAAAATTAATGTATATTCCTTTTAGAAACAATTTGACACAACATCAAAATCATCTTGGCGGAATTTTATTAAAATCTTTGGGTAATAGTATCAAAAACATATTGATAGGCAAGGATTTTTATATTGATATATTTTTTTATATTTTATGTTGAAAAAGGTATAGGAAGTAGAAAAGTGTTCAATCATCATTATTTACTTAAACTTAGACATTATCATTCATATTTTTTAATTGATAATAAGGTTAGTACGAGGGTCAGTCAAAATAACTGAGCCCTACCTCATAACATTTGAATTAAGTAAAATGGACATATATTTGGATAATATTTCATTGAAGTTATATGTCATCTATTTAATTACCTAATTTATTTCTGTTGGTAGGCTTTTTGTTACGGTTGCTAGGTAACGGAATATACCCTGTCAGAGGGGTGCGTTTACGCAGTGATACATCTAAATCTAAGCCTTGCTATGGAAACAGTTATGGTAAAGCAAGGCTTTATTCACTTTCGTCTGATACTTTGAACATTTACCTATTCCGTGTCACAGAACAGAAACCAACTGAACCCAAATTATAAATACTGTAGTAGTTTGATTTCAGAATTTATCAAATTTTAACAAGATTGAAGTCCTATAATTTACCCCACCCACAATCATATTTACACAATTTTAATAGAAACCATAAAACATTAGCATAACAATGCTTTAACAGTACTGCATACACATACCAACCCTCAGACATATTAAGTTTCTTGATTTAAATGCACAATTTTGTTTCCATGGCAACACAATCCTCATGAATTTGAAAATTTGTTGAATTTTGGAGTTTTTTGTTGCTAGGCAACGCATACACTCAATGTTCTCCTAAACATAAACAAACTTAGTGTAATGAAAAGATAATATGATGTATATTATTCAAATAAGTCGCAAATATGACTTTCACAAAAACTATCAAGCACACAAGCTTTTTAAAGACAAACTGTAAATTCCTGGTGGCTGAGATCGTGAATGCATCGCTCTGACTGACGATCTTCAGTTGCCTAGCAACCATAAAAGAAGCTTCACTAGGGTATTTTTTTAGGGTTAAAACATCTATGACATATTATACTTATAGAGCATAATCACATTGGTTGTCTACAATACCAAACTAAAATTTTATGAGGTAGGGCTCAGTTATTTTTGACTAACCCTCGTAGTATTAAGTTAAGGCATCCAGAACCATATTGATAGACGAGGATTTTGTTATATTAAAGTTGATAGACGAGGATTTTGCTATATTATAGTTTTGTGCTGTATAAAAGTATTAGGAAGTAGCAAAATGTTCAATCATTATTATTTATTTTACCTCAGACATAACATTCATGTTTTTAATTGATAAATAAGGTCAGTAGTGTTAAGGAAAGGCAGCCAGAAACATAGTGATAGATGAGGATTTTATTATATTATATAGTTATTTTGAATATTACTGTAAAATGTATAGTCATCAGTCCGCCAGCAAATCGCTGATGATAGCCCGCTTTAAGTGGCATTTGGTTTCTCTCTCTTCACATCAACTAAAATCAAAATGTTGTCAGAGTTGGACCCCACTGACAGATCTTTCTGGATCCACGCATGGAGCTTTTATAAAACAGCATCCAAATTTCCTTGCTGGTTATACGAGGGGCATTTGGAAAAATCTTAACATGGCATCATAACTTCACAATGCGTTGATAAAATGCTAGTAAATAAATAAAACCATTTTTGTAAACTACAATTCAACGGCTACTTGATGGATTATTTTTTGTCAAAAAAGGACTCGGTTTGCACGTGCAGCACATGCTCAAAATGAGTAGGGTTTATACACTGGCTGAAATTTTAAGCAAAATATTAGTAAAAAACGAAGGAAAATTGGGGACTTATTTACGATCATGGTCTGACAAATTGATGATTTGGTGCCAACTTAATTTTTATTAAAATGTATTATGCTATCACTGCTTACACGACTTACAACTTTACACTCAGGAAATGTTGACTAATAGAGAAATGGTAAACTTTCCAAAATGGGACTTTTTATATTTTCTTTATACTTGTACTATAAATTGTGTCACTACAGGGGAACAAGAAGTGCCTATTGAGTATATGTTTTGCTTTATTTTTAGCAAACAGTGCAGACAATCATTTCGTCGCTCGAAAAGTGTGGCTTTTTTAGTTCTGTATTCAAGAAAACTATTCCCAATAACACTACCACTTCTGAAGTGGTGGGGTAACTTAAATCCTCACATTGTGTCGATGGCATAAATAACTTATCATGGTATTGCGTTAACCATCATAAAATCGATTGATTTCTACTCTCAAGTATTTTTTCTTTTTTGGTTTGCCATCGTTTTAAATTGAAACGAACCAGAACTCCAACTCAAAGCTAAAATTACTCTGCCAAATGGGAAAATTTATTATAAGAGTTATCTTCCCTTTGTTCTGGTTTACAAAATGTCTTTTGGTTTCAATACAAAGAATATAAAGTGTGCCTGACAAAAATACCAACGTAAGACATTTTTAAACTACTGTAGGTTATATTTTTTCAAAACATGTGCATTGTGAAATGCAAGTTTTATTCGAACAAATTAGCACATTGTTTTGCTTTCAAGATGGTTTTGGTATTGCTGTTCCAGTATTAAGTTATCAGAAACAGCCAACTCGGTCATCAATTATATAATAACTGTACCAGATTGTGGCCTACCGAATGGTACAAAAATATCTTATTTCACAAACTATTGTTAATGTTCTGCACATTTTTTAAAAGGTAAAATGTTATATTTTCCACTGAAATCTTTCGTTTTCCAGTATGATAACAGGACATGTTTTCACAATAATATTTGTAGTGTCTGCATTATAATAACCTTATGACATTTCTGCCATAACATAGCGGAAAGATAGTTCTTTAAAATGATACCTAGCATGATAGGGTTTGTAAATTGGTTACCGAGATAAAAGACCATGATAAGAACTTTCCAAATGCCCCTCGTACAATAATATAAGTAGAACAGTATGAGTCTACCTAACCATCAATTATTAATTAATTATTAATCAATTATTTTTGATTGAGAAAATTTAAGTAACATTTAGGAAAAACATCCAGACTTAGACGTTTGACATGTTTTTTTAATGTATTGTAAAACGTATACACTTTTGAAGACTAGAAACCACATCAATGAAAATTTGAATACCCAGATGATATGCCACATAATACAGAATTTTATCGGGGTCTGACCCATTTGCAAAGACAAAAAAAAAAAAGATTTTCACAGAAAAGAATACAACTTTATTTTGAAAATAATAGCCTGCGACCCTACACTGTATACATTGGACCGTTCTGGCTTTATTGTATGTAGCTTTATGGTAAATCCTATTAGTATGAAAAGGTTAAAAACTACTAGATAAATCAACAATCACGGTCACCAATCCAGCTCCTTCATCGCATATAACAGTTGGATAAAATAGTCTGTTGAGAGCAAAATTTAGAAATCCGGTAATGCTATTTGATGAATCACTCATTGTACCTTTCTACACTTATATTGTTTTTAAAATAATTTGTAATGGAGAAATAATATCTACTTATAAAACAAATATGCTTAAATCAGTGTATGTGCCAGGGCACACTAATTTCTCATACGTATGTCGGATGTAGATATCAGTGCCATCAAAGAACATTTTCAGATTTCTAACATTGTATATTGGTTTGTGGATCTTTTATGTTTTTGTTCTGTTTTGTGTTTGCTATGTTTTGTGCGCTTCTGTTTATATGTGCTTCGTGGTCACCTGCTGGGAAAGGGCTGACCTCTTGGCTCTCGTTTGTGGTGTCTTCTGTGAGTTTGTCACTTTCCCATTGGTATCCTGGGTCAGGTGTGGTACATGATTGTATCGATTCCTGATCTTTGCAACCTTACTTACTTTGTAAAAAACTATTTTGCTTAAATTAAGGTACATCGCATTTATTTGACAAAGGTACCTCTTCTACATAACCCTTTATTGATTTTTTTGCGATAAAAGAGTTTATTTTGTGGCATTGACAGAGGTTATGTGTATGGCACATGCTATTTTTGTAACTATTGTATTTTTGTAAAGTCATCTTTCTAGTGAGCTACAGGCATGTAATTTCGTCTGAACCGTCATCTGTTTCCAAAATTGGTTTATGCAAGCAGAAAGGCTATGGCATGACTGCGCCTAAATGCAGGCTCACCTGGATATTGCTGTTCCCCTATTTGATGAATACACAAATTCCATAGGCTCTCCAAAAGAATCATTTGGTATCTTATATGTAAGCTTCAAACATATTGAGAGTAAACTATTAGAATAGAATGGACAGCAACCAAGGCCACCCGGCGGGGTAGGAGGGGGGGGGGCTTAAATGCATTTTACTGGTACCAAATATTCGCCCTAGATTCTGTTTTGAAATAATGTTGATCGATATAACCTATGGTTGGGTCCTAAGAAATCTGCTATTTTTTATTGTCAGCCTTGCTAATGGTGCCGCAGGCTGCAGTACCAGTGATATAATATTTGTGTAATAATTATTTACAGTTGAAAGTGCCATTTGGGGTTACATTTTTACAGAAATTATTTTTTGTATGAAGAGCTATCCTATGATTTTGGAAAAAAAACGTTTAGTTCCCCCCTCATAAAGCAAAACTTGACCCAGGGTCTAGGTATTGTTGGCTGCTGTTTTACGATTGGAATGAACGAACACATGTAAATACTTATTACTTCGAACACTTATATATAGACCATAGAAACACCTGTCTTCGTGGTTTCTGACCTGGTAATACTGAAACATGCCTGCTATGCTACTGAGAGTAGCTACAATATTGATATTTAGCATGAAGCAATTTTAGCTATCATACTTTCTAGCGTATTCGAAGGTTGGTCTTCACCTTTGTTGTATGCACCCAACAATGTCAGGATTTCTCGCGTCAAGGCCTAGTGATAATAACTTTATGTAACTATGTGATAATTGGATGTAGGCAAATTGGAAGACATAGTTGGTTGCTGTACTTTAATTGGTTAAATTAGACCCAGCCTAACACAACTGAAACTTTGGTCAAATTGCACCCAAACATATCTTGAAAGTTTATTAGATTCAAATCTTAAACATCTCGAACTTTGTGCATACCGAAACCAAACAATCTGGACCTTTGGTTAAATTGGGCTCTAACACAAATAAATTCTGAACTCTAACACAATTGAGTTCTCTGAAATCACAACTGATCCCAAACATCCCAAACACAACTGGAATTGTTGTTAAATTTGACCCCAAAACAACTAGAATGTCGATTAAATTGGACTCTAACAAAAGTGGAATTTTGGTAAAAAAAAACAAAAACAACTTACCACAATGTCCGAATTGTCAATGTTCCACGACACGTATATTTACACATTTCCTCTTGGACCTTTCCAAAAGACAGCTGTTAACAATACTACCAATCAAACAAATGTTCACCACAAAAGGAACAAATGCTGGCTGCATCATTTTAAAAATACTGAAAAACAATGGTGCAGACCAGGGCAGCTTGGTACATGCGTTATAACACTATTCTAGCCAGTCTATGTAGCTAGACAGGCTTGTTTGAGCCTTATCTAGTCTCACAATCGGTAGCCAAATTTGCTTGCGATAAGCCGTATACAGTTCTAGACATAATACATGTAATACCAAGACAAAAACATTGTATTTTTTACAAAAAAAAAAAATATAATCTTTGTGTGTATAGTTGTCTAGTATGTAATAGTTCAAAGAATATTCATAGAATAAAGAAATAAAACTGTCTTAGCTGATTTTATCCCATTAATAAAGATGTTGGATGAAGATACATCATTTAACTAAAAAAACAAAGTACGAAGGAGGGCAAAGATCAGGAATCGATTCAATCAAGTACCACACCTGACCCAGGATACCAATATGAAAGTAACAAACTCACAATTAGACATCACAAACGAGAGCCATGAGGTCAGCCCTTTCCCAGCAGGTGACCACAAGGCAACAATAAACAGACGCGCGCACAAAATCATAGCAAACACACAACAGAAATAACATGATTGATCCACAAAAGAGGAACCGCCTTGGAATGGTCAGTAAAAATATTTTACTGGGGGGTTAAACCAGTTTATGGCGCCAACCTCACCCTTGATTCCGATGTGATCCAGGACATATTTGGGAAAGTGACAACACACAACACACACGACAGCCAAAAGGTCAGCCCTTTCTCAGCAGGTGACCACAAAGCTACAAAGAACAGACACGAATTTACAACACACACCAACATGAAGCATAACTAACAAAAATGATCCACTAATGAAGCACCGCCTTGGAACGGTCAGTAAAAAACTAATACTGGAGGGCTTAAACCGGTTTTACAGCGCCAACCTCACCCTTAGTTCAGATGTGGACCAAAACACATAGATGTTTGGTTTGAATGAAAGACCCCTAACTTATCAATGCATCATCTCCTAGAACATAAATTAAGATATAAAGAAGAAAATAAGCAAAGATAAGGACTCAACAGCAAATAAAGCTGAATACCTGAGCCAAAGAAATCCAACAGGTAAACCCGGGTTGGCCTGACAACAGCCAAAGCATCAGGCCGCTACCATCTCATCAATAGATAAGTCTTTAAGTTGGAGCTGTCAAGAGTCTGAAACCCGACTCACCAGCTTGCAATTAAAAAGGAAAGCAAAGTTGCCACCGTGATTGGGTTGACCACCAAGCATGCAGTCTGTTGCAATACATTAATGTTATAGTCAATCTTATTATAATGGGAAATTATTTTAATGAACTGCGCTGAAAAATTATTACAGCCAACAACCTTTATTCAATTTATACATCAAGTCACCGTAGAATTCAGGTTCCGAAAGTCCTTGGCGCAAGAGAGATTTAAGTCCAACTTGGATTTAGATATCAAATCATAGTATCTCCTATAAAATTTAGAAAAGGTTTTGCGAAGTTTATGATACCGATAACCTTGTTTAAGAAGTTTCTGAGTTTATAATTTATTGCGAGTGTTGAAGTCAGCAACATGACTAGATGCTCTAGCAAAACGAACGAGTTGAGAGATATAGACGTCATAGGATGTAGAGCGTGGAACATCACCATCTAAAAATGAAAAATTGACGATTTCAAAGTCAAAGTCGTCACGTTTATCATAAATTTTGGTATAAACAATATCATTGGAAATTGATAAATGCAAGTCAAAAAGCGCGGCTTAGGTATCAGAGGTATTGGTATTAGTAAGTTGGAGCTCTGAAGAATATATTTGACTTACCATATTGTCAAAATAAATATTATTCATGTTTCAAAAATCGTTCAAATATCTGGAATTAGTGTTAAAAGCATCAACAATATCAGCCTGCATTTGAGCCAGTATATGAGATGTCAGTACATGTACTTACGGCACATGTGAACAGCAGAGGTTCAGGCGAGCATGCGCATTATAGCACTTACTGGTCAGACCACGGCTGCTGAATTGGATCCCTGGCCAAATTATAATCTAGTTAGTGGACAATCGACGGGGGCTTATCGCGATATCCACACTTACATTAATTTTCTTTTACATTGGCATTTGTCTCAATGTCATACCAGCAATCCAAAACCTTTGTTGTCATCTCCAACCCCTAAACAATTAGTGTACCAAAATTGAATCGCTTAAATCTGCTAAAATTGTTGGCGTTACAAGATATTTAGACACATTTTAAGTATTTTGACCTAGAGTTTTGAATCAAATGTCGTTTTAGCAGTTCCAAACCATTATTGACATCTACACGCCGTAGGTTATTAGAATGACCTTGGAGTCTTAGGTCAAGGTAAACTATACTTGAAAGCTATCTGACATAACGTAGTCCCATCTTTCATTGTTAATGGAGGGTATTCATTAAATATTTAGCCCAATGATGAGCTTAGATTTCGCCCACATTGTATTCTGAAATTGTTTTCCTTTATGTCCTTGTAACTTAAACTACTTCGCTGTATATATGTTGAATGTATTAATCACCTCAACACATTAATCATATAACCATTCATTCTACCCTTTTCACGCTGTACTTGCCTAACTCTGATACTAATTAATTCGTCAATGACAAGAACACTTATTTGATTGTAACCGCAGAAAAAATGCACTGCGTGACGTCATACGGTTACTATCCACAAGGGATCAGAGTATTTCAAAGAACTGAACATGCTGAATGAACGATATCTCTGTTTTACATTTCAATGTTCAAACGGCATTAACTCTAATAACTTGTCATAGGCATTGATCTTAATACGATACGGGTTGCATCATACCATGACCTTACTACAAAATAATTCAATAGAGGTCCTTTCCACTTTCAAAGTTAAATATGGTTGGCTACATGTATTACCTCGATCAAGTTTTAGCTTAATCCAATAAAAAATGTAGTTAGATTTTTTTCTGCATAAGCAATACCAATATACATGACACTTTATAAGAAGGTTCTTTATGCCATTTTTTCTGGCGGCGTGCCATAATTAAATGTCCCCTGCATATCCTTTGATCTTTATCAACATATCATTTTATTTTACCAGCAGCTTGCCTATTTGCATATATATGTATTGCAATTCATACTATATGTGTGAGGAGCGGATCGACAAATCCGACCTGCAGGATCGCCGTTTGACTTCACGACCCAACCAAATATTTGAGCCATTTCTAACGAACATATTATGTTATGGCATATGCGTACAAAAAACATGGCACTGAAACACACCAAACTCCCCATCCTTGTAGCCTGACCGTCGACATTACATAGACTCGCGCCTAGGCCTGTATGACAGTCATACGTATCTAAGCAGACTGATTTAAGATTAATAGTGTCACAATCTTACAGCATAGATTATGTATAACGTGATTAATACGAGAATAGCTTGGACAATGCAATAATAAATAACAAGTTTCTCTTCAAACAGGACAAAACTGCTGTAAGTTTATGCACACGCGGCTACGAGCAGGCTAAAGCGAGCATGTGTTTATTCTTCACAGTGCGCAAACAAATCATAAAGAAGAAGAAAGTCAACATTATTCACGAGACACCTATAGATACTAGATGTCGACTTTACTCACGTAACAATGACATTAAGAGTATATATATTCCCTGTAAAAGGCATCAAAGAAAATCGGAATTCACAGGACTTCATAGGAATAGTATTATAAAAACTACGGGGTATGCTTCATCCAACAGAGCGCATTTATAGTGTCTTCACTAACTTAACAAAGACAAGTTTTCAATACCGTCTACATAAAAGATTTAAGCAGACATCAGAAAGAATAAACTAAACGTTTTGTTTAGTTTAGACCCTAAATATTTGGATACTTTAGCTTTTCATGGTGCTTACGATAAGCTATATTTAGTCCATTCAATAACCTGATTGGGTATATAGATAGAAATGTAATGTCAAAATGTTTTAAATCTGACCAGACTTTCTCATCAGGAACAGTCTAATCTAGGCTTGCATTTTTTGCACATACCTATCAATCCGAACATTTGGGGGTAATTTTGATGTGCATAAATTGGTTAACTCATCCAGTAAATATATAAGCAACATTTATACTAAAGGAAACAAAAAACGCAAAACTGATGTCTGATTTTATATTAATTTTGTAGATCTCGAACAATACATCTGTAGAGTCTTCATCGTATGGCTGTAGGACAGCCCTAAGAGATTAAAGACAATGCTGAAAAAGACGGTTACAGCATGCCAATGTGCCCAATGGCAACAAGAAGCATTAAAATAAGGTCATCCTGAAGTGCTAAGTTTTGGCCAAGGCCTATCAAATGAACAGGTTGTCAGACGTAAACAGCAAGAAAAGCTATTTCGTTTTTTACTTTCGAACAAATAAAATGCTTACAGTATTTATATTGACGTGACTCAAACACAGCGGACCACGCTGCTACGCGAAGCGATTGTTAAAAATTGCAAACGCTTAAATCTCAGACTTTTCAAATTTTTTTTGAAGACATGTGCGTTGAGCAACAAAATTCATAGTTCGAGAAATTTCATGTAACGCAATTATGACGATCTTTTCGGACATTATTATTCCCGATTTATATGTCATTAACATGTCATTTATATGTCATAACAGTGGCATTCCGTCATTAAGGTGGTTTTGCACAGTCTGGCGCTTACGGCGTCAAACGTAGAAACTTAGCGTGACTTTCATTAAATTCGTTATTTTAGCGCAATATTGTCGGGATGCATTTTTTTCAGCACAATTGACTCCACAAAAAGTGTTCCAATGTGTTATGCGTAGTTTGCAGCTTTACGATGCGGTTGACTATAATTATGCTTGACAATGTGTAATCAGTGGAACGTTTCCGGTGCTTCGGAATTTCTTCTTAGCAATTCAATGAAGGGTGTGTGGTACATTTTGTTGAACGTAATAATAGAAATAGCATACACGTCTGTTACCAGAAAAGAAATCATAATAAACAAGACTGTTGCGTTTCTTGTTTCCATTTAAGCCGCGCCATGCGATAATGTGTCTTCGGGAGATTAATTACGTCATGAGATATGACGTCGTAAAGTCTGACGTAATTATTTCGCGCCGCGCGTAATTAAAGAGAGCGTCATCAACGATTACGACAATTTAGACAAGTCATGTTTAGAATAAAATGCGATTAAAATCAAGGAATTTCAGGCCGATTGTATTTCAAGGTAAATTAGTCATGGTCTGATCCAGCACGGGTTCCTGGTGAAAAATAAACTTTCCAAAAAGATGCGGCTTTGTAAACGCTAATTGATTCTCAACCCTCAACATCTTTGCACTCCAAAGACACTCTTACAACAAAAAAACAAAAAAAATAAATAAATAAAAAAGATAAAATAAAATAAAAAAAAAAGATAGATAAATGAATAAACTCTGGATACATCCCAGCTTTCCTTAGTCGACCAACCAGTGTGTCTGAACCTTTCGTATTCACATCTAAGCCGCGTGGACGGCAATTCTGACCGAAAGCAGTTACCGGTTTACGATAAAGGAAAGGCTCCAACGAGACTGCTAGATGCACAGACTTGTTTGAGCATTTGCTGAGTGACCGTGCGTGAAATAAACTAAAATCTCACGAAGTACACTACCGCCCATCTATTTGTCCTTTTCGAATTCGCGTTGAAAACGCATTGAAAACGCACGTAATACGCATTAGTTTTCCAACGCGAATTTCGAAAATCCAATCAAAGCCCACTTTCGATACGCGATGAACTACAGTGCAACGCATTTACCTGTTAACCAATCAATAACTCAATTATAGCAACGCAGTTCAACGTACAATTCACGTTGAAACGCATTGTTGAACAGCCTATCAAAAAGGTTCAATTGCGTTGCCTGACCTGTTACATGTAAATCAATGATAATTTTATTATTGAACCAAGAAAACAGCGAAAACATTATACCACAAAATGCTTTGTTTATATTCTCTTTTTTCTTTTTTATGTCAATGGCACTCACTCATTTATGGCCATCGTTGCGAGCTATTTCATGTCAGCTGACTTTACATCCCATGACATTTGTTTAACATCGGTTACAATTCAAATATTTGGACCAGTTCATCGTGTTTAGTCCAACCATATCAAACAGGTCCGTAATTCTGTGTTATCAGGCCTTGGGATCAGTTTTTCAGAACCTGAACCTGCTGCATTTTGATCAAATAATAAGCTTGAAATCTTTATCGATCAATCTCTTCTTACTGGCTTGATTGAATTTGGGTCTACAGTTGATGAGGCTCCGGGTCCAAGCCTCACAGAGGGCACGGTGTTGAGAAAGAGAGAGAGAGAGAGAGAGAGAGAGAGAGAGAGAGAGATAGAGAGAAAGAAGGCTGTTTAAACAGTGTCGGAACCTATCTGCCAGGCACTGTGCTGCAGGGGTGCAGCTGTTTAAGTGGTGTCGCAACCTATCTGCCTGAACTGTGTTGCAGGGGTGCAGCTATTTAAGCAGTGTAACAACCTAACTGCTGGGCACTGTGCTACAGGGGTGCAGCTGTTTAAGCGGTGTCGCAACCTATCTGCTGACACTGTGCTGCAGTGGTGCAGCTGTTTAAGTTGTGTCGAAACCTAACTGCCGGGACTGTGTTGCAGGGGTGCAGCTGTTTAAGCGGTGTCGAAACCAATCTGCCGGCACTGTGCTGCAGGGGTGCAGCTGTTTAAGTGATGTCGAAACCTATCCGCCGGCACTGTGTTGCAGGGGTGCAGCTGTTTAAGCAGTGTCAAAACCTAGCTTCCAGCACTGTGCTGCAGGGGTGCAGCTGTTAAAGTGGTGTCTCAACCTATCTGCTGGGACTGTGTTGCAGAGGTATGCTGTTTAAGTGGTGTCGAAAACCTATCTGCGGACACTGTGTTGAGGAGGTGCAGCTGTTTAAGCGGTGTCTAAACCTATCTGCCGGCACTGTGTTGCAGAGGTGCAGCTGATTAAGGGGTGTCACAACCTATCTGCCGTGCACTGTGCTGCAAGGGTGCAGCTGTTTAAGTGATGTCCGAACCTATTTGCCGGCACTGTGCTACAGGGGTGCAGCTGTTTAAATGGTGTCAAAACCTACCTGCCAGCACTGTGCTGCAGAGGTGCAGCTGTTTAAGTGGTGTCGAAACCTATATGCCGGCACTGTGTTGCAGAGGTGCAGCTGTTTAAGCAGTGTCGAAAACTAACTGCCGGCACTGTGTTGCAGGGGTGCAGCTGTTTAAGTGGTGTTGAAACCTCTCTGCCGGGACTGTGTTGCAGAGGTGCTGCTATTTAAGCAGTGTCAAAACCTATCTGCCAGCACTGTGTTGCAGAGGTGCTGCTGTTTAAGCAGTGTCTCAACCCAACTGCTGGGCACTGTGTTGCAGGGGTGCAGCTTTTTAAGCAGTGTTGCAACTTATCTGCCGGCACTGTGCTGCAGGGGTGCAGCTGTTTAAGTGGTGTTGAAACCTATCTGCCGGGACTGTGTTGTAGGGGTGCAGCTGTTTAAGTAATGTCGAAACCTATCTGATGGCACTGTGCTGCAGGGGTGCAGATGTTAAAGTGGTGTCGAAACCTATCTGTGAGCAGTAGTGCAGGGGTGCAGCTGTTTAAGCAGTGTTGAAACCTTTCTGCCGGCACTGTGTTGCAGGGGTGCAGCTGTTTAAGTGGTGTCGAAACCTATCTGCCGGCACTGTGTTGCAGAGGTGCAGCTGTTTAAGCGGTGTCGAAAACTATCTGCAGGCACTGTCTTGCAGAGTTGCGGCTGTTTAAGCAGTGTTGCAACCTATCTGCCAGCACTGTGCTGCAGGGGTGCAGCTGTTTAAGCAGTGTTCCAACCTATCTGCCAGCACTGTGCTGCAGGGGTGCAGCTGTTTAAGCGGTGTCTGAACCTACTTGCCTGGCACTGTGCTGCAGGGGTGAAGCTGTTTAAGCAGTGTCACAACCTATTTGCCTGCAGTGTGCTGCAGGGGTGCAGCTGTTTAAGCGATGTCGGACCCTACCTGCCGGCACTTCGTCGCAGAGGTGCAGCTTTTAAAGCAGTGTCGCAACATATCTGTTGGCACTGTGTTGCAGGTGTGCAGCTGTTTAAGTGGTGTTGAAACCTATCTGTCGGCACTCTGTTGCAGGGGTGCAGCTGTTTAAGTGGTGTCGAAACCTATCTGCGGGCACTGTGTTGCAGGGGTGCAGCTGTTTAAGCAGTGTCCCAAACTATCTGCCGGCAATTCTGCAGGGGTACAGCTGTTTCAGCAGTGTCCCAACCTATCTGTTGGCACTGTACTGCAGGGGTGCAGCTTTTTAAGCGGTTTTCCAACCTACCTGCAAGGCACTGTGCTCTAGGGGTGTAGCTGTTTAAGCAGTGTCGCAACCTATTTACCGGCACTGTGCTGCAGGGGTGCAGCTGTTTAAATGGTGTTGAAACTTATATGCCGGCACTGTGTTGCAGAGGTGCAGCTGTTTAAGCAGTGTCGAAAACTATCTGTTGGCACTGTGCTGCAGGAGTGCAGCTGTTTAAGCAGTGTCTCAACCTATCTGCTGGCACTGTGTTGCAGGAGTGCAGCTTTTTAAGCGGTTTTAGAACCTACCTGCAAGGCACTGTGCTCTAGGGGTGTAGCTGTTTAAGCAGTGTCGCAACCTATTTACGGGCACTGTGCTGCAGGGGTTTCAGCTGTTTAAGCGATGTCCGAACCTATCTGCCAGCACTGTGCTGCAGGGGTGCAGCTGTTTAAGTTGTGTCAAAACCTACCTGCCAGCACTGTGCTGCAGAGGTGCAGCTGTTTAAATGGTGTCGAAACCTATATGCCGGCACTGTGTTGCAGAGGTGCAGCTGTTTAAGCAGTGTCGAAAACTATCTGCCGACACTGTGTTGCAGAAGTGTAGCTGTTTAAGCCCTGTCGAAACCTATCTGCCAGCACTGTGTTGCAGGGGTGCAGCTGTTTAAGTGGTGTTGAAACCTATCTGCCGGGACTGTGTTGCAGAGGTGCAGCTATTTAAGCAGTGTCAAAACCTATCTGCCAGCACTGTGTTGCAGAGGTGCTGCTGTTCAAGCAGTGTCGCAACCCAACTGCTGGGCACTGTGCTGCAGGGGTGCAGCATTTTAAGCAGTGTCGCAACTTATCTGCCGGCACTGTGCTGCAGGGGTGCAGCTGTTTAAGTGGTGTTGAAACCTTTCTGACTGCACTGTGCTGCAGGGGTGCAGCTGTTTAAGTGTTGTCGAAACCTATCTGCGAGCAGTGTTGCAGGGGTGCAACTGTTTAAGCGGTGTTGAAACCTTTCTGCCGGCACTGTGTTGCAGGGGTGCAGCTGTTTAAGTGGTGTCGAAACCTATCTGCCAGCACTGTGCTGCTTGGGTGTAGCTGTTAAGGTGGTTTCGAAACCTATCTGCGGGCACTGTGCTGCAGGGGTGCAGCTGTTTAAGTGGTGTCGAAACCTATCTGTCGGCACTGTGTTGCAGAGATGCAGCTGTTTAAGTGGTGTCGAAACCTATCTGCCTGCACTGTGTTGCAGCGGTGCAGCTGTTTAAGTGGTGTCGAAACCTATCTGTCGACACTGTATTGCACAGGTGCAGCTGTTTAAGCTGTGTCGAAAACTATCTACTGGCACTGTGTTGCAGGGGTGCAGCTGTTTAAGCAGTGTCAAAACCTATCTGCCGACACTGTGTTGCAGGGGTGCAGCTGTTTAAGTGGTGTTGAAACCTATCTGCCGGCACTGTGTTGCAGAGGTGCAGCTGTTTAAGCGGTGTCGAAAACTATCTGCCAGCACTGTCTTGCAGAGGTGCGGCTGTTTAAGCAGTGTTGCAACCTATCTGCCAGCACTGTGCTGCAGGGGTGCAGCTGTTTAAGCAGTGTCCCAACCTATCTGCCAGCTCTGTGCTGCAGGGGTGCAGCTGTTTAAGCGGTGTCTGAACCTACCTGCCAGGCACTGTGCTGCCGGGGTGAAGCTGTTTAAGCAGTTCACAACCTATTTGCAGGCAGTGTGCTGCAGGGGTGCAGCTGTTTAAGCGATGTCGGACCCTACCTGCCGGCACTGTGTCGCAGAGGTGCAGCTATTTAAGCAGTGTTGCAACATATCTGCTGGCACTGTGTTGCAGGTACGCAGCTGTTTAAGTGGTGTTGAAACCTATCTGTCGGCACTGTGTTGCAGGGGTGCAGCTGTTTAAGTGGTGTCGAAACCTATCTGCCGGCACTGTGTTGCAGGGGTGCAGCTGTTTAAGCAGTGTTGCAAACTATCTGCCGGCAATTCTGCAGGGGTGCAGCTGTTTAAGCAGTGTCCCAACCTATCTGTTGGCACTGTGCTGCAGGGGTGCAGCTGTTTAAGCAGTGACTCAGCCTGTCTGCTGGCACTGTGTTGCAGGAGTGCAGCTTTTTAAGCGGTTTCGGAACCTACCTGCAAGGCACTGTGCTCAAGGGGTGTAGCTGTTTAAGCAGTGTCGCAACGTATTTACTGGCACTGTGCTGCAGGGGTGCAGCTGTTTAAGTGATGTCTGAACCTACCTGCGGGCACTGTGATGCAGAGGTGCATGCTGTTTAAGCAGTGTAGGAACCTACCTCCCCGGCACTATGGTGCAGGCTGTTTAAATGGGGTCTGAACCTGCCTCCTTGGCACTGTCGCAGGGGTGCAGCTGTTTAAGCGGTGTTGAAACCTTTCTGCCCGCACTGTGTTGCAGGGGTGCAGCTGTTTAAGTGGTGTCGAAACCTATATGCCAGCACTATGCTGCTGGCGTGCAGCTGTTAAAGCGGTGTCGAAACCTATCTGCTGGCACTGTGCTGCAGGGGTGCAGCTGTTTAAGTGGTGTCGAAACCTATCTGCCGGCACTGTGTTGCAGGGGTGCAGCTGTTTAAGTGGTGTCGAAACCTATCTGCCTGCACTGTGCTGCAGCGGTGCAGCTGTTTAAGTGGTGTCAAAACCTATCTGTCGGCACTGTGTTGCAGAGATGCAGCTGTTTAAGCTGTGTCGAAAACTATCTGCTGGCACTGTGTTGCAGGGGTGCAGCTGTTTAAGCAGTGTCAAAACCTATCTGCCAGCACTGTGTTGTAGGGGTGCATCTGTTAAGTGGTGTTGAAACCTATCTGCCGGCACTGTGTTGCAGAGGTGCAGCTGTTTAAGCGGTGTCGAAACCTATCTGCCGGCACTGTCTTGCAGAGGTGCAGCTGTTTAAGCAGTGTTGCAACCTATCTGCCGGCACTGTGCTGCAGGGGTGCAGCTGTTTAAGCAGTGTCACAACCTATCTGCCGGCAGTGTGCTGCAGAGGTGCAGCTGTTTAAGCGATGTCGGACCCTACCTGCCGGCACTGTATCGCAGAGGTGCAGCTATTTAAGCAGTGTCGCAACATATCTGCTGGCACTGTGTTGCAGGTACGCAGCTGTTTAAGTGGTGTTGAAACCTATCTGTCGGCACTGTGTTGCAGGGGTGCAGCTGTTTAAGTGGTGTCGAAACCTATCTGCCGGCACTGTGTTGCAGGGGTGCAGCTGTTTAAGCAGTGTAGCAAACTATCTGTCGGCAATTCTGCAGGGGTGCAGCTGTTTAAGCAGTGTCCCAACCTATCTGTTGGCACTGTGCTGCAGGGGTGCAGCTGTTTAAGCAGTGTCTCAGCCTATCTGCTGGCACTGTGTTGCAGGAGTGCAGCTTTTTAAGCGGTTTCGGAACCTACCTGCAAGGCACTGTGCTCTAGGGGTGTAGCTGTTTAAGCAGTGTCGCAACCTATTTACCGGCACTGTGCTGCAGGGGTGCAGCTGTTTAAGTGATGTCGGAACCTTCCTGCGGGCATTGTGATGCAGAGGTGCAGGCTGTTTAAGCAGTTTTGGAACCTACCTGGCGGGCACTGTGTTGCAAGGGTGCATGCTGTTTAAGCGGTGTAGGAACCTACCTCCCCGGCACTGTGGTGCAAGCTGTTTAAATGGGGTCTGAACCTGCCTCCTTGGCACTGTCGAGCAGGGGTGCAGGTTGTTTAAGGGGTGTCAGTTTCTATCTCCTGAGCAAGTTAGATGGGCAGAACTGGATATACTGCTCTACTTTTATTTAAGGACTGATCAGGCGAAGCCTGGGCACATGCAATTGCTTTTGCTTAGGAGTGCCTTCTTTTATCCATTTAGAGAGATCTATTCAGTTAGAATGTCAACAAGTGAGTTTGGCTCTATTACTTTACTTAACAAGGAGAGTTTGCATCTAATCTCAGTTGACCCAATCTGAAAGTTCGAAATTGTTTGATGCGAATCCCAAGAAACAAAATTGAATGCAGTGCGACATATTTTCAATTCATTTGCTTCATGTCGTTGTTTTAAGAAAATATTTTACATTGGGCACTAAAAGAGACCAATTATAGATCTATGTCTGATGAATATTGATGTGTTTTTACTGTTATATATTCATTTTTCGGCCTTGAGTAACTCCATTCATTTCTCCGCTGAAAAGTCGTGAGAGTCGGCTCAAAATGTTGATCAATGAATGGAGTGAGATATTTGATTCAAACTGAGCTTTAAAACCTCAAAGAAACGGGAATTGAGATCTGCAAGACAAGTCTTATCAGAAATATTCAAAGCAAAGTTAAACCGTGAATAACAATGTAAACAAAACCAGCGTACAGTTCAACAATTTTTAAAAGAGCGGCGAACTTTAACAGACTTAACCTACCTCCGTTCTCAACTTAGTATCTGGAGATGCAGCGAAGGCAGTGTACATACGGAATTGTCAAGTCAAGACCTGCGCGATTTGGCCTGATTTAGAATTAAACAATTCAAACTACTCGTATTCAAATGCCCCACTTTTTTATACAGCCAGAATTCCTTTCTTAAAGCCTACGTGGGTGCATAAAACTGGGGGTAATGTGCACACTTTATATACATGTATGCAAGAGCGCACTACGCCGACATAAAACTACAAAATCGAAAGGAATAGAATTGAGTACCCGCACTGCCATAACAACCAGATTTCTTTATGTCTTGATTTTTTTTGGTGGGAAAGTTTGAATATGATTTTGTTGGTCGGTAGACTGAAATCTTTTTTTTTCAGTGAGAAGTATATTTTGCACATACGATTAAGGAATGATGAGGCATTTCGCTCCGGATAGCAAAGTCGGGTACAATGAGGCAAATAAGCAATCCTGCTTCTGTATGCTGAGATTGTGAGCTCGAGCCACTGTCTGGTCAAACATTTCATCAAGATTATTAGCCTCAATCATTGCCCCGGTTCACGTAGGGTAGTTGTCAGTTACTGGGGAAATACTGGCGAAATATACATACACTATGAACTGGTCGCTGATAATGTTTTGAAATTATGTCAACCAATTTATATTAGCCTAGCGCTCTTTTTGTGTGAATAAAATAATATACCCATCGCCGAATCTTTATTTAAACTAGTTATCAAGGTTGCAATACAACTTTGCAAGAAAGCATTTTTGTGATTTTATTTTTCAGATCCTGTTTTGTGTTGAATTTTTAATTACCAAGTCAACATTTTTGCATCATGTCGGACTTTGCTGTTGCATTGTGGTTGAACTCTAACGCGATGGTAGAAAAAAAAAATACCCTAAAACTAAGGAAATACGCTCGTGAACGCTTGTAATATTTTAGGTCAGGTGTGGTACTTGATTGTATCGATTCCTGATCTGTGCTGAAAACGTCAGTGCTCCTCCTCAGTATATATTAACAGATGTGGCTAACTGATGTGTAAATGCAGAACATATTATTTTGTAGAAATCGTAAGACGGCTTTGCCTACATCATACAGGCCATCAAATACAACGTACCAGGGGTTCTACTAGCGCAAAATTTTGAGCATCGGTTGAACAAATTAGAAATCATTGTGAAAATCCTCGATACGCGGTGTCACACTCCGTTGGCCAATACTTTTATTTTTTTCTTTATTATTTCATGTTTATGTTCTTATCTAAATCGTCATTCGCGACATTTCCCAGTGAGCTGAAAGCCAACCCCTTCTTTGAGAAGAAAATACCATCTGTTTTTAAGTCGCTACCTTTTTAATTTAATTTAGATCCACCTTTTACACAGAAAAACTACCATGCCGATTATGCTGTTTGTTTGCTTTATTCTTTACGTCCCATCACCAATCTGTCAGTTATGTGGGGACGGGTCGTCCTGGGTTGAACCAGTGCTAAGCTAGGATTAATGTGTCTTGCTCAAGGACACAACGCAGTGACGCTGGTGAATCTCGAACTCGTGGCCCCTCCGTTTCGAGTCAAGCTCTCTACCACTGAGCCACTGCGCTCCCCCGATTCTGCTGTTACAACGCGAAAAACAGGCCCTGCCAAATGCCTGAGAGGGCGTACATAGTATACAAAGTATCGAAGTAAGGGTGCAAAACCTGCTCCAGGTCCCGAAGTTATAACATCTTTTAGTGCTCAATACTGTTCATAAATGTAAAGAAATGTTGGCATTTAAACATTATATTAAAAATCGGAGAGTTTCTCCATGTAAACAAGAAAACATTTACGTTTAAGTTAACATTTTAGTTTTCATGGACAGTTGAACGTATAATGTCGCGGCTAGGTTTTTCCGAATTTCAAAAGTCAATGCGCAAATTGGTGCCCGATTTTATACGGAGATGTGTTCGTGATGATCCATATTTGTGCTGGCAAAAATTGGTTCAGGAAAATATCGCATCAGTCGACGGCTACGTCCATTTATTGCACATTTTCAAACGAAGGCTGACATTGCATGGTACCTCAAGGAATCATTTATATGTCAAAATTGAAGAATACGCAAGAAGTGAAGTACGTTTGACTTACGATTAAATTCAATTATTTTGTTTTACCAGCATCAGTAGGGGTAAGCTACGTCGCTACCCAATTTCATGTTAGTTACAGCAATGGTCGGATGTCTAAAGGCGTAAAAACCTCGCAACGTTGTGAATGACTCATTGTGACGTCACGCAATGTTAGTTCTAAAACCAACGTCAAGCCGTCCAAAGTTCAAATTCCAATATCTTTTCTAATAATTTGAATAGTTTGATCAAACAAAAACGAGTTTACTCGTCATATGATGACCTGTCTAAAAATCACAGAATCTCAAAATGGCCAAATTAAACCCTGAAGACACATTTTCCCATGGCGCGGCTCATTTGTATATATGTTTATCTTGAATACTCTATTAACAAATATTTAGTGTTATATTCATTGCAATTTGTGCAAATTAAACGAAAGTCCTGAACTTGAGGACGCTATGGAGTTACAACACAGACGATTATTTTATATCGTACTAACAAGTTTTTGCTATAAATCAACGATGGTAGTAATAGGGGATCCAATAGGTATATATATATACTTTTTGGCATAAATTTAAAATAAAATCATTTTAATCTCTCTCTCTCTCTCTCTCTCTCTCTCTCTCTCTCTCTCTCTCTTTGAAGGAAAAATTAACTAAAGCTGCTAATCAAACATTTATAAATTGCACGACCCTTGGGTCTGCACTTTGATCACTATATAAGTCCGTCCCTTTGTCAGTCCGTTTGTCCGTGGTCAGCTAGTGAAATGCTCATAACTCTTAAACCTCACGGTATTTTTGCATACATATGCATGTCAAACTTCCTTAACCATTGGAATGCAAAACCACCTTCTTTGATGGACGAGGGTTTGCTGCGTCTCAGTTTAGCTTGTTGTGGCCAGTTAGTAAAAATGCTCATAACTCTTGAACTGTATGGGATATGTGGATCAAATTTTGCATACTTATTTATTCTAATATTGTCAAGCCAACGGTATGCAAAATGGTAACAAGGGTTTGACGAGCATCATTTGTTTGCGTGTTGAGGTATTTTAATGAAAATGCTCATAACTTTTGAACCGCATTCTATATTTTAACCAAATCTTAAAAAAACTAGAGAAACAGGTATGCAAACCGGTGACTAGGCTTCGGAAGCCAAGAAAAATGTCGCTTTGAACATTTTGTTTCATAAATCCCAAGTCTAATATGCAAATAAATGTTACCTATCGGATGGCCAATCAGCGATAAGCTTACAGAACGGGTTTAGTCTCTATTTCAGTAAAAGTTGTCCTGCCAATGCAAACGTTTTACAACGTAATAGGCTGTAGCCCAGACCAGCGTATCTCGTAAAAAGTCATCGATGCTTACCCTGAAAGTAGCAAAGCTGATTTTTTTGCGCAAAGAATATTTGAACATTCGGTAATACAAAACCACTGTATAGCATTTCGTTGCTAATTGCGCATTGCCGTATAAGCGACATTTGTATGGGAAGCCGTTTTTCTTTAAAACTCGTAATAATTATTTAAACGCGTTGTTAAACATGTTATCATAGCAAATTGAATTTTAAATGGTATCTATTCTGCCCCATATATACTATTGTATGTTATGATGAGGGGGAAGCATATTTTAATTTGCCTTATGTTTAAAATCTGGCTTGAAAACACAGACTGTCTATACTATTCAAAGTCTTCGTTTCCATTTGTTAAGTAATCTTCATGACCAAAAGGAATATGACAATTATTTTGTTTTTAGCTGAGAGGCAAATACACTTGCACCACTAAAACATAAAAATTGAAATAATATACTCATTAATTAACCCATGAGGAAAAAACAAATATAGGTACCCAATCAACAAAAAAAGAAAAAAGAAACAGAGAAGTCCAACAGCGTTACAATCATTCCAGACAAGGCTACAAGAGGATAAGAAACTATATCCAAACGAATTGTATAATAAACATGGTTATGAAGCAATATAATATTTTCTAACGAGGTGATTATGCTGCAAGTAAGCACTGAACAGACGTAAACATGCACACAACACAAATGAAGAAACTTACAGCACAAATCACTGAAAAGAATGTGTGTGTTTTCAGGATATAAACACAGCTAACTATACTGGTATAAATTGATTGAAGTCTATTTTTACAAAAAAAAATCTTATTCTGAGTCATCACTGGGCGGTGATGGAAGATTTAATGGACAGAAAAAAGAAATTAAAGGTATAATAGGTATAAGTAATTTTGGACTACTGATGTCGTAAGCTGCAACAATGTAAGTAAGAAAGGCGGCAAATATGAGGAATCGATACAATCAAGTACTACACCTGGCCTAGGATATCACATGGGAAAGTGACAAAAACACAATTAACGTCACAAACGAGAGCCAAGAGGTCAGTTCTTTCCCAGCAGGTGACAAGGCAGCATATATACTCCTTCAAATTTATACTATAACAATCCTTGCTACTTTCCGGGTAACCATTTTTGAATTTTTTCACCCTGGGCCCCAGCCTGTAAGTGAATATATGCCTTCTTGTTTCAAGGATTTTCTACTCTGTTGTGTAGTATTCACTGGCTAGGATCAATAGATCTGGTCCCACTAATGCCTCAGTTATGCCCCGGTTACATTTGCTACAGTCGTCGTACGACGATTTTCCCTACGATTTTTTTCGGCATCGTAGGCGGCTATAAGCTACGACGTATGTGTTTACATTGCTTACGATCACCTAACGATTTCTCTTGGCGACAAACTAGGACAAACCCTTACAGAGACCTTGCGGATATCATACGACAACCACAATGTTATCATACAGTCATCGTTTTATCTTCTAGACCTCCCTAAATAAATCGCACGATGTCCGTACGATGACCTTGCGGAAGTGCAAGGAGTCGGTACGCTGACTGTGTAATTGTCGTGTAGTTATGTGCATGGATTCAAAACGGCCATCAATGTTCATTTTTTGATTCCATTTGAACTATGTTTCAAAGTCATGTGGTCACAAATCGTGCTATGAAGAGGCTAGTGTTTTAGCTGAGCATGGTTCCCAAGGTATGGAACACCGTGATACGTTTATGTATATTTTAATGTAAATTTTTAAGTTCTGCAGTTTTCATAAAGTTTGAGTCAAGGAATAGTACAACAACCCCTTTTTTATAGTACACTTTTATAATTCGAAAAGTATAACTTTAATTGAAAATATAAAGGTGCTTTAATTGTATTGTCTCGTAGATTCAGCGTAGACTAGATCTAAAACGCTTATCGTGGTTTAGTTCAGTTTAATCATCCAAAGGCACTCTACGGCCAGCAACACATAAAATCTTCGTCGTAAGCAAATATGAAGCCGTTGCATGCAAATAACAAAGGTACTGACCAGAATGCGTTTTCTTCCACCCGGCCTGATCAGCACATTTGCCATTCGTTTGTAGTAAAATACATTTTGTAGAACATTCATACATGCAAATTTTTATGTTCGAACTAGCCACATGTTGCCACTACGAGACCCATATATTTTATTCCTTGAAGTAATACTCAAATTCAAATCCCAGAGTTATAAATTACAAAAAATATCCGGACTATTCATTAATTTTATCTCATTTCCAACCAGCATTTTATATACGGAAACTGTATATGCATTTCACGTTAGGTGCATATATTCAATTGCACTTCAGACAATTTTATCATAGAAGAGTACTCTATGGGCACTGATAATTCCATCAGCAAACTGAACTGGGTCCATAATGAGTCACTCTGAGTGGTGGTATTAGAGACATCGCCTAATGACAAATATTGAAATGAAACAAACAGCTAATGATAACCAATATATACCCGTCTGGAAATTGTTGACACGTCGCAAGGCGACCGCACAATCATTGTGCCATCACCTTGTTGTTACCGCATGCTGACTGTCCGATGTCCATACGATTTTATGGGCCCTGCAAGGGCATCGTGCGGCGACCTTGCGGGCTTCCTACGACTATCTTTAGAGTCTACGATCTTTTTTGGGCCAAAATGACAATCTAAAACCCTGTGTTGTCCACACGATCACCGTGCGGTGCCCGTACGGGGTTCACACGATGTCACTGCGATGTGTCTACGGGCTACGGGCTTACGATTTTTTTCAAATTTGTCATTGTGCGGAGGTAAACAAAATCGTAGAGGCCACGATGCCCGTTAGTCCGTACGATGATCGTAAGGTCTCCCTGCGGAGGCCGCACGGAAACGGTGATTTGGACATCATACGGGCATCGTGACTCGTCGTAAGGCAAATGTAACTGAGGCATTACATTTGCCATGGTCGTCGTATGATTTATTTGTCTACGATTTTCCCTACGATTTTTCGCATCGTAGGCGGATTTAAGCTACAACGGATTTTTTTCGGCTACAAACTAGGACAAAACCTTACAGATACCTTGTGGATATCGTACAACAACCGCAAGATTATCGTGCAGTCATCGTGTTATCTTCACGACCTCCCTATATAAATCGCAGGATGCCCGTACGATGACCTTGCGGAAGTTGCAAATAGTCGGTATGCTGACTATGCAATTGTCGTGTAAGTATGTACAATGTGTATGGATTTAAACGGCCATCCATGTTCATTTTTGGATGCACATTTGAACCGTGTTTCAAAGTAATGTGATGACAAATCGTGCTATGAAGAGACTAGTGTTTTTGTTGAACATGGTCCCAAGATATGGAATTAATGATACCATACAGCGTGTTACGTTTGTGTATATTTTAATGTCAATTTTCAAGTTCTGCAGTTTTCATAAAGTTTAAATCACAGATGATTACAACAGTCCCTTATTTATAGTAGACATTTTATTCGAAAAGTATCACTTTAATTGAAAATACAACCCTATCCCCTCGTAGACTCAGTGTGGACTTAAACGCTTATTTTTAATCACCCAAAAGCACTCTAGCCAGCAACACATGAAACCCTCGTCATAAGCAAAAATGAAGTCGTTATATGCGAACAACAAAGGTACTGACCAGACTGCTCAGCCTGGTCAGCACATCAGTAAAGTACATTTTGCATTTCATTCATACATGTAGAATCGAATTTCTATATTCCGCCTAGTCACATGTTCTCACTACGAGCCTTATATATTTTTTTGCTTATAGTAATACTTAAACTCAAATCCCAGAGTTATAAATTACAAAAAACAATCTTGACTTTTTATTAATCGCATCTAATTTATTAGACCCCTTATCCAACGAGCATTTTATGTACTGAAAGTGCATATGCATTTCACTTTAGGTGCATATTTTTAATTGCACTTCAGACAATGTTATCATGGAAGCATATTGTATGGGCCCAGATTAGACTGCGCTCATCAGCAAACTGATCTGGGTCCATATTGATTCATTCTGAGTGGTGGTATTAGAGACATCACATCAAGACAAATATTGAAATGAAACAAACAGCTTATGATAACCAATATATCCGTCTGAAAATTGTTGACACGTCGCAAGGCGACCGCACGATCATTGTGCCATCACCTTGTGGTTACCGCAGGGTGACCGTCCGATGTCCGTACGATTTTATGGGCCCTGCAGGGCATGGTGCGGCGACCTTGCGGGCTTCCTTCGACTATTGCAAAGGCATCGTATACTCGTCGTTAGGCAAATGTAACCGACGCATTTGTCATATTTTAAGGTGATTCTGTAAATTTTGGCTTTGTTTGACAGAAAACTTACAAGTATTTTAGCGTCTAGTTTCTTTTTATAAAGCTGCCCTTGTGTCATGGTTTTCTATTATATTTGAGAATTTCGGTGAGATATAATTAGAAGTTTGCTTTGGTCAACTGTCTAATATTTTATCTGTACGGGACACTACACCCTCTGTCAAGCTAGTAGTATGAAAGGGCAGTTTTAGTTGTTCATAAAACTTAAGGACAGACAATATCTGGTTTCTCCTGTATTTTGTCTAAGTTTATTTCAGCATTCCTTGAGGTTGGTACCATGAAACTAGTTTAAGCCCTCCAGTAAAAATATTTTTTACTGACCGTTCAAAGGTGGTGCTTCGTTTGTGGTTCTTTTTTGTTATTTATGTTTTGTGTCTGTCATGCTGTCTCGTCTGTTCATTGCAACATTGTGGTCACCTGCTGGGAAAGGGCTTACCTTTTGTCTCTCTTGTATATGATTTTTTCTTGTGTTTTTGTCACTTTTCCATGTGGTGTCCAGTGTCAGGTGTGGTACTTGATTGTATTGTATTGATTCCTGATCTTTGCCTTCTTTCCTACATTGAAACCATTAATTCTATTAACCAGGCGATATATAATCCTAAGCCAAGGTTGTAAACTCAACTTGAATCTTTCAGTTCAGCTATCCAAACACTGCATACATAAGAAATAGTAAGTGAGTATGATCAGGAAATACCAAATTCACAAACTGCAGACAAACCCATGACACCACGAGGAAGAACCACAAAACAATCACGAGACACTAGAAAGGAAGACAAATTAAGCAAAAAACAGCTCTCTCTTCCCCATCAAGGTGATTGCAAAACTAGACACAAAGCAATGCAAAACGAAACATAGAACAACCACAGAATCCCACAATGGGAGTAACAATCAACAACAAATTATCAACAACAGAACCACCGCATTCGAACGCACAGCAGCCTTAGCCACTGTATCTTAAATGCATTTTACTGGTACCAAATCTTTTCCCGATATTAAGAGACCTGCTTTAGTACAGACCCAATTTCAAATGGCTATCTGACCACCTTGATAGATATGTTGAAACACTCAGTTAGACTACCCGAACATTGTTTTCAATTACAGTACCTTTAAATACATAGGGTTTCTTTATAATTTATCAAACATTTAACGCGGGACGTGCATATTACTGTCAGGTGATTCATGTTCATGTCGGTATGTCTAGTTGGCATAATATAAAGTACATGAACTTGTAAGCATTTTATCTGTGTAGGTGCTGTTTCTTGTGGTTGTCAAGTGGGTAGGATGTAATAGATAAAGGATGTTTTTCCGAGGCTTTATATAAGAATACATCATGAGTTTGAGGGTGAGATAGAAAAATCAGTCCCTCAGGATCCCCATTTGCCATCACCGGCAAACCTCGTGATGCCAAACGGTGATCCTGGGAACATATTTTTCATTTCACTCCCACACAAATAATAGATCAATTTTCTTGCTCACAACATACTTTTTATTTTAAAATAAGCTTTAAGATGTCTATGAATACACAAAGATTCAATATCATAAGATGGCGTCATTTTGACTAAACATTGATGTCACCTGACGACCATGTGCGTGCGAAAAGGTCCAATACATCCAATTTACTGAATGAGTAAATTAAAGTTATATTGCAAGCCAACTTAAACAAAGGTCATAAAGGCGCATAAAACTTAAAATGGGAAATTAAGCATAAAAAATTATGATAGACACCTTTCTGGTAAAAGCAAGTTTCTAAAAATAAAAATAGAAAAGTACAACAGGCCAGATTTACAATACTTGCTTAAGATTGCTTTTAAAGCTATTCAGTGATGAAGAAATTTCTTACTGTGTTTGGAAAATTATTCCACAGTTTTGGCGCTGAGTATGTAAACAATCTGTCAAACACATACCACAGTAATCTAGGGACAACTTATGTGCCATTGACCGATGATCAAAGAGTGCGACCATGCATTTTAGATACTGGGTTTATCATATTGGAAATGTAGTCAGGCGTTAGATTGTGTATGGCTTTGTATGTTAACACTGCTTTATTATATTTTATTCGTTGGCTGATGGAAAGCTATCCTAGTGAGTTGAGCATATCCACTGATGGAGTAGTGCAATCTGCATGTAGTATAATACGTGCTGCACATTTTTGTAGTTTTGATAATCGTTCGAATTGCTAAACGAAGGTCTTCCCCAAGCTACGGATCCATAATCAATAAGAGGTAGAATATAACCTTGACAAAACTTCTTTTGGACATCGATGGAAACACAACCTGATAGTTGTCGTAAAAGAGATAGTTTAGATGAATTTGTGGAGCACAAATGATCGATATGCGTCGTCCAAGTGAGTTTAACACCAACACGTATTCCAAGACGCATCGCGAAAATGTTTGTTTTATTTGAGAATGGTTAAGATTTAGTTTTATTTGGTGTGAGTCGATTAGTCATTGTCTTGCACCTAGGATCATGGAAGATGTTTTGCCAAAGTATGCGAACATTTTATTTTGTTTACCCCAGACTAGCGAAGTATCTGCATCATTTTGTAAATTGCTTTCAAATGTTTCCATGCGTGTATTGCTCGTATTAAAAAGTAGCATCATCTGCGTAGAGGTCAGACTAACAATATTTCAAGAAAAGTGGAACATCATTAATAACTCGTTACTGCTCTTTGAAATTATCGACACCGCCAAAGAAAAATAAACCAGGACTATTTTCACTTAGCATGTGTTTGTTATAGCGGATACTTTGAATATATCTGAGTCTAGACGATGGTATGGCACACACCATGTTGTTGTTCTGATTGCTGTCTGTTGTATAATTCGTGAGAAGGGTTTACATGTACTTTATTAGACAATAGGGTAAAAATATTCCTTGCGCTTTGCATCATACGTCATTATGCATTATAGACTGTGGATGGCCAGTTCCTCCAGCTTATGGATTTTATGGACTGACAGTATCTAGTCAGACAACATATGGTTCTACTGCAACTCAGGGGTGTAAAACTGGCTATGATCTCAGAGGTACAGCTAACATATTCTGCAGGGCTGATGGTTCTTGGAGTGCACCACCTGTCAATTGTTCTTTGAAAGGTTTGTACAACAGTTAGATTATTTTTAATAACAATATTAGAATCGTTTGGACACATGTAAGAGGAGAGCGACCTAATATTTATACGGAATCTCTTTTCGTTGTGTAAATAAAATAAGCTTGCTTAAATACAATAGGATTCGAAATATATCCAAGGGCTGGACGAAAGTCACGGCTCACATTTTACTTGGCTGTTATTCAACATTACTACAATTGCATATTTAATTTAACTATACTTTTGTATCTTTAAGCTACCTTTTTATTGACAATTTCTGAATGCCGTTATTAACAGTATTGGTGCTACGTGTATGCTATATGCGGCTAACTCTCATAAGCACCATTCCTGCGTCTGGAAATAGGGAAAGTTACGTCCTCCAGTCTTTTGCTTTGCTTATTTTATCTTCCTGGTGATTCGTGATGGTTGAGCGGCTCTTCCTCGCGGTGCCACGGGGTTGTCTGCGGTTTGTGAATGTGGTATTTCCTGATCATACTCACTCACTATTTTTGATCATTTACCTTTTTATTGACAATTTATGAATGCCGGTATTAACAGTGTTGATGCTACGTGTCTCTTGTTGCATGTGTCTTCTTAAAGACATATGCGGCTAATTTTCACCATTTCTGCATCTGCATCTGGAAACAGGGAAAGTTAAGTCCTCAAGTCTTTCGATCATTTACAAATCGGATCAATAGTGTTGGCAGATATTCTTATACTAGATAATGTTACAAATTAAAGTTAAAATACGTCCACAATATATTGAGTTTTTATTGGAACTGATCGGCTCAGTACCTAAGACAGATATATAGATCAGACGAAATCAAGCGATGTAAACAATATTCCGGTGTAAACCCTGATTACAAATATAAACTTGCCCGAAACTCGGGTAATTTTCTCTTCTATGTCTACAGTTATTGTGAAGCGTACACGACCTAGCCTATAAACGCTGATTTACTCATACTAGTAAAATGTTTATTTATGTTTTTTTCTGTCTTTTGTTTGTAATGTCCTTGTGCGCGTCTGGGTATTTGTGCCTTGTGGTCACCTACTGGGAAAGGGCTGGCCTCTTGGCTATTGTTTGTGGTGTGTCATTGCAAGCTTGTCACTTTCCCATTGGTATCCTGGGTCAGGTGTGGTACTTGATTGTATCGATTCCTGATCTTTGCATCCTTACTTACTTTCATCAAAATGACCAAAATGGTCCTTCCTGAAATTTTAATATAGAATTCTGCATGGAATCTATAGGGGTATGTGTTTTAATTTGGCCCTTCTGAAAGATAATTTCCTGGATGTCTCCAGATATTTATTCTTCATTCTGAAAGATAATTTGATAGTCAATAAAATAGAAACTAGGAAATGCTTGATTCGATTAAATACAGTAAAATCTCGAGAATTTGGAACATCGTTTTCTCGAAATATTCACCAAATCAAGAGAAATGTGGGACCTTTTCATGATTTAATATCATTATTGTCTAAAACACAACCGTTTTAGGTAATTTGTGTGCGTACTTGAAACGTCTCTTTTAGGTGTTTCTTTTACGCGCCCAAAACTTATTTTTCATATAACAGTGTTAAAGCCAAAAAAAAAAAAAACACTTGATGATATTTTTATTTATTTTTTTTTTTTTTTGGGGGGGGGGGGGTCATTTTATACCTGCATTTCTATAATGCAAGCTACTGATAATTCGAAATAAGTTTCCAGTCCAGAGGACGTCGAATTTACAAAGACAATGGAACGTTCTACAAGAAGTATCTAATAGTGTGAATAGAGCTATCGAAAAAGGAAAACACATGTAATAACCAGTGATCAAGGAAATAGTTCCAAATCATGATGGAGCTTTCAAGTGTCTTTAATCGAATTCATTTCTTATAAGAGTTGAGAAATGCATCAGGAGATGACAGAATCATCATGTTAGAATACATTACTCCGGGGCAAATGGCCTGTATAGGAGAGATAGCGCGCAGAATATACCACCATACATTTCCTTTGTTGATTTTAGACCTGGCTTATTTTGAGGACAGAAGCTTAGTGTTACGCATATTATTTTCATTAAGGATATCTTTTTGTGGAAAAGTAGCCACACTAGTTCGTTACCACAGAATCTTGTCAATACTTCTACGTAGGTATTACCTCCAGGCCACAATCCAAGATCAAATACAATCTCAACGAGAATCTTAGTTTACCATAACATGAGGTCAAGATGGCAGTGGTGGGTGTTGGTGGGTGTTGGTGGTGGTGGTGGTGGTGGTTGTGGTGTTGGGTGGTGGGTGGTGGTGGTGGTTGTGGTAGAGGTGGTGGTGGTAACAATGATCCAATGATTGTAAGAAGGCTGAAATGCGTAAGAAGGTATAGACACATTATTCGTTGAGACAAAATGATCAGGTGTTTGATCTGCAACCAGTCCTATAGTGGGAGTGATGCATTGTGAAGACATGAACGCAATGTCCATGGCAGTGGGAAAAATATCAACCAGTCACAACCATTGAAGGAAATAACATTTCAACATCCCTTTTCTATGATGGTGACTAGGCCCAGTGGATCAGGGAAAACTTAAAGGACTAGAAAGCTGTTACTCACCTCATTAATACACCCACCTCCAGAACGTATCTTATGGTGTTTTGGGCAATGGCAACCCTTGTACGAGGATCTTCAGAAGAGTATTCCATGGATAGAATTCGTGCACGGCAACCCAGACTATCTCAATAGTCCTCAGTTTATCAATCTGGGTAAATGGAACCTAATCATCTTTGATGATCTGATGACTGAAGCGAAGTGTGACCAGCGAATAGCTGATCTCTTTACCAAAGGCAGTCACCACAGAAATATATATTTTGTGTACCTTACCCAAAACGTGTTTCCTCAAGGTAAAGCATGCATGGATATTGCTTTGAATACGCAATACTTGGTCTTGTTTAATTATCCAATTGACAGACAACAATTGGCAACCTTGGCAAGAAGAATTTATCCATGTTTATGAAGCGATTTGAAGAAGCCACTTCATGACCTTGTGGTTATCTCGTCATAGATCTTAAATCGAGAGTTCATCGGAACAAGACAAATTACAAACTGATATATTTGAGTCCACTGACCAACTGATCAACATGCTTTTGAACCTCCAGACGAGGAAACTCTGTCTGATGATGAAGATGCTAGCAGCGTAGAGTCTCTAGACTATAAAAAACGATCTTGGACCTCCTGGTAAACGAAGAAAATTAAGAGATGCCCGCTCTAGACCTGACATATGGAATAGGAGATTTCAAAATCCACTCAGGCAGGCCAACATAGAACAGTTTAAGGCTAAAGTAAATGCTTATGAAGAGCAAGGTTTTACCTTGGAAAAAGCTATCCATTTTGCTGCCAACGATGAATTGCCTTATCTCCATAAAAGACTTAGACAAGAGTATGCCCAATTTCTAATTTATTTTTATGAGTTACAAGATGACCCTATTCAACAGCAAATACTAGAATCGGCGAGAACAATCAGAATTCAACATGATATGAATCAGACTGACTCTATCAGACAAGCCATCAAACTCAGAAAAGACTTATTTATGGACATATGGCATAATAATCATAATATAGAAGAAAAGCATGAAGAGGATGGAGCCTCTGAAGAGGAATGAACAACGTAAGAATGATGAGGTACTATACAAGAACAAGAACAATGGGGTCAATTGAAGTATACGATGCTAAACAAGAAAAATGGGTTCCCTACGTGCCAGACTACAATGCATGGTATCAACATTTTAAAGACTTGAGAGATGAATACGTCGAGCCCGACCATATGGGACGTTATGTCGTGGGCAGTGGGAAGAAATACAGAAGGCTAAAAGAAATAGAAACAAAAGAAAAGGAAATGGAAGCGCGTAAAAACAACTTGAAGCACGTGAAAAACAAATAGAAGCACAAGAACAGAAAAGTCCCACTTTGAAACAAATCACACCCATAGCTCAAGCGATCAAAATAGCCAAATCAGAGATTGAGCGTAAACGAAAAGAGAATGATAGTCAGAGTATAACAGGTGGAAATCTGCAGCGTAAGAAATGCAAAGCAACTGTGGACTGGAATTCATTCAGATATTAAAAGATGAACAGCAAACAACTGTATGATATGCTGCTTGGCTATCCAGTCACAATATGCACTGCAGATCAACTTAAAATACAAAGAGGAAGATTCTACATTTCCAAAACAGACATGAGCCAAGGTCCAGGTGAACACTGGGTGACATTTTACTTTCCTAAACGTGGTCCTTTCGAATTTTTTGACTCCTTTGGACACATGCCAGAAGACTATGGAGTATGATTTGAAAAGATCCTAAAAAGGCAATACCTCAAAAACGTTGGTCAACAACAGCAATCTACATCCAATGTGTGCAGTCTATACTGCGCATACTATGTTATGAAGAGACATCAGGGAAAACGATGAAAGACATTGTAAAAGACTTTAATGTACAACAGAAGAAGCGAAATAATCGCTTGTTAGTGACTAAAATGATGAAATTGTGTACTCGAAAGCGTGCAGTGCAGAGGAAATGATGTCATAATGTACGATTTATGTAGTGCTTGTTCTGGGTTCTATATTACAATAAATATAAAACACATATACTAATTTTTGCGTTATTTTTATGCTTTCTATATAAATCCTCTCTGCAACTCCACTATATCCTCCATTTATCACCGTTGTACCCTCATCACATTGTAACAAAGTCTTGTTCATACATGTACAGCTATACAATGATCAAGCATAACATTTTTGTCTGTCCGTTCAGTATGTGTGTATTTGTTTGTGGGTGTGTGTTTTAGTGAATACATGTGTATTGTGTATATGTATTTGTGTATTTAGTGAGTACGTGAGTACATGTGCATGTACTCATGGATGTGTGTGTGTGTGCGCGTGTGTTCATATGTGTGTATTTGTTTGTGTGGGTGTGTGAGTGTGTGCGTTCATACTTGGGTGTATATGTGTTTGTGTGTATGTATGTGTGCGTGCTGGAGCATGTTCAGGTGTATGTGTGTTGTGTGTTTTGAGTGAGTACATGTGTGTGTATGTGTGTTTTAAGTGTATACATGTTGTGTGTACTGACTCATACGTGGGTGTATGTGTTTGTGTGTATGTATGTGTGCGTGCGGGAGCATGTTCAGGTGTATGATAAAAGTTCACCTGAACTGACCGCCCCTACATGACCAAAGCTGTTGACTGGGACGTAAAGAACGGGACCTTGTGGTTTAGTGGGTACTTGGTTCGAGCATACAGTCTGACAAGCCTTTCTTAAGACAGTTTTGTTTTACCTGTGTTTATGTACGCTTTCTCTCTTCCAGTAGTTGATAAAGGACCTCTGACGGTGGTAATGGGAATCGCAGTGTATCGCTGCCTATTATTTTGATAAAAATTAAAGTCGATCAAATGCTTCCATCTTCATATATAAGCTTGCTGTTGGTCTCTATTTTATGATTTTGCATTTGATTTCCTATTGCCATAACTGTACGGCTTTATTTTGGGGCTAAAATGGTCACTTTTTGTATTATACATATAGGAAATAGAAAAATATTTTTAAAACATCATTCCCCCCCGAGTCCCAACTAATCCTTTTGCACATAAGTGTGTTCTCATGTTTTACATAATATATGTGAAAAGCTAGCTGGGACTCGGGGGGGAATGATATCCCACAGCCCAAAATGTGACGTCTGGGCGAGCCCGATCATTAGCATTTGGATTTTTGGAGTGCTCTCTTGAAAATCTTTTTTTCCAGTATAATGAAATAATAAGTACAAGTAAGCTTCCTTTTCATAACCCATTAGTCGTGAAATATAACAACGTTTTAGCATATTTTTCTTTGGATTATGGAAATTGTCCTTTTACTAAATTCAGTTAGTAGATTATTTTGCACATATACTGTATCTATCCAATACATATAAACTACATGGCCCTTGAAAAGGTGTACTTTATGCATGGATGAATGGTTATAGTTCATTGCTGCATAATATTGCACCAGGTAAATACATTGTCATCAAGGCTGAATATGGACTACAGTTGCACTTCAAAACATTTCTTCACAAATCAGATAGAAAAAACAACAACAAAAATAATCATTAAAATGCTCATGATTTTGGACTTTAAAATACTTTCACTCTGATTTGTAATCGAGGATTGATGATATAATACCCTTACACGTGAAAATAATTGATTTCTAAATGTTTTGGTGAAGTCAAATTTTGCAACCCCTACCCTCTTTGGTAGCGTCTCCTGTTTTGTCGTAGGGATCTGCCTGTCTAATTATAACCTTAATTCGTTCCTAATACATCAAGCGTCCTATTCAAAAGGATACCAGCGATATCTTATGCACAGGGAAAATTTGGGAAGCATCTGAAAAATAGGCAGATATCCTATCAAAGTGTCAGAGATCCTTGTTGACAGTGACATTGAAGAAAGAAAAAAAGTCTATGCTAATAGAAAGTGCATTTCAATTTCAACTACTTTTTTTTTATGAACCCTTTTGCACCATCATTTTTGTCTTCATGACGAAACGGACAAACGTTGAGGCTTTTATAATATTTATTATTTAATGCTACATAAGTAGTTTATACAATATGTACATGAGATTATGCAATAACAAACAATTAACAAACATTTTAATGCAGTGTTAATCCAGGCAGATGGGTCATATGGTCCATGTGCAGTAATGTTAAGAGGTACAGCAGGAGTACAGTCAGGGTACAGCGGGGGTACCACAGGGGTACAGTCAGGGTACAGTGGGGATACAGTCAGGGTACAGCAGAGATACAGTCAGGGTACAGCAGTGGTACAGCAGGGGTACAGTCAGGGTACAGTGGAGGGTACAGTCAGGGTACAGTGGGGGTACAGCAGGGGTACAGTGGGGGTACAGCAGGGGTACACTGGGGTATAGTGGGTACCAGTAGGGGTACAGTGGTGGTGGTGGTGGTGGTGGTTGTGGTGGTTGTGCCGGAGGTGGTGGTGGTTGTGGCGGTTGTGGTGGTGGTGGTGGTAAGGTGGTGGTGGTGGTGGTTGTGTAGGTGGTGGTTGTGGAAGTGGTGGTGGTGGTTGTGGTGGTAGTGGTAGACCATATTTCATTGGGCGGCCCCTCTATGTTTTCCATGAATAGGCCTTTTATATTTTGCTGTGCAATTCTGCTGTGCAATGGTTAATGAACTTGGATAAACAGTTATGTTATCAGATGGATCAGTCAATTCATATTTAATAACTGTTACTGAAAAACAGTCACTCCCATCACTAGATGAGCCAACCTTTCGGTTAAAATGGCGCATTATAGTGACTGTTTGACAGCCTTGCTTACAGCCCCAGTTAATTTTTGTGCCATGTAAGACTGATTCTCTAACTAACATTTCCGCATCATCCTCACTGTTAAATATGGAAGCGGGTGGCTCATTGGGAAAGATGACATTGAATACATGTCTCCTTTCCAAATGTTCCACATTATGAAATTTTTCTCTTAAACTGAATGATTCCAAAATATGTGCCGGAGGCTAATCAAAACCACCAGTCAGTCTAACTGCTTTTGAGTTCATTTGCCCTTTTGCAAGCATAAGAGTATATGACTTTCAATTTTGACTTTGTTGGTTTAAATAGAACTAAGTCATAAAAAATTGTACTTTGTGATGGATGCATAAATAGTAGCTGTAATATTTTGTACATTATATATTTATTGTAAATGTTAATTTAGTTAATTTCTGACCAAGGTCTCTCTAAAGTCATAAAAACGGGCCTTTGATCTAAAATGCAGCTGCCTAAAGCAGTTTCCACTATGAGTTTTATGTTTATATCTGACATTATCAAAGCAGATGACAGCTTGCAATCGCGCTCAGTTTTATCATATTGTTCCATTAGCCGTCTGTCCTATCAGTGCAGTTGGTAGCATGCTTGAAAGTTCATATACTGATACTAATTTTTCCTAATACGGACTTGTTCAAGATCAATAAAGGAATGTATAATTATCCCAAGTATTGAATATGACTTTAATATTGTTAACTATATATCGCAAAGAAGCAAAGTAAATTAATCTGCTCAAATCCGTGAAATATCACCATACCTTCGATGTTGACAAAATAATTCATAATTGCATTTTTGACTTGCTACAAAATATACTGAATGACATTACTTAACTCTTTGCCCCTTGGAAATGTTTCAAGCCTTTTTGTCTTCTGCTAATGTTTATTCAAGTGTCAAACAGTTAGGGTCTAGGTCAAGCATCAATCTGCTCAAATCCGTGAAATATAACCATACCTTCGATGTTGACAAAATAATTCATAATTGCATATTTGACTTGCTACAAAATATAATGAATGACATTACTAAACTCTTTGCCCCTGGGAAATGTTTCAAGCCTTTTTGTCTTCTGCTAATGTTTTTTCAAGTGTCAAACAATTAGGGTCTAGGTCAGGCTTGACATTCTGTTCAGCCTGATCTGGATCCAAACTGTTTGCAAAGATTATCAGCAGGCGACGCTAAGAGTTCAAGCAACACTTTAATTGTATAAAATTAACAACAGTTAGGGTCTAGGTCAGGCTTGACATTCTGTTCAGCCTGATCTGGATCCAAACTGTTTGCAAAGATTATCAGCAGGCGACCACCACCACATATTCTCATCTATCTTTAAAGTACAATACCTATAGATTTTCATCTGATTGAACCATTTGCCGTGTGATATGTCCGTAAATCAGTCATATTTAATAAACTTTATTGTGCATTTTATTGCTAAAGACCAAACGTGACCTGATCTGGATCTTTTATGGCTGTCATTAAAAAAATTGATTATCTTGCCCATGAGAATTTAGTACTTTTTGCATGCGGTCCTGACTTGCCATCGGTCATGATCTGGGTCCAAACTGTTTGCATAGGTTATCAACAGACGACAAAAGTCGCTGCTAATTCGTACATGCGCAGGCTAGGGTTAAAATTTGAGTGTTTTCACTTTAATATGAGTAATGACCTGATCTGGATCCAAATTGTCATTTTAAAAGACAATCAGCAGACGACAAAAAAGCAGAAGCAAAGAGTTAATGAACTTAGAGCTATCTGCCTTACAAATACAAGAGAGTGTGTCCAATATGCAAAAAACCAAACGTTGACCTGATCTGGACCCAAATTGTCATTTAAAAAGACAATCAGCAGACGACAAAAAAAGCAGAAGCAAAGAGTTAATGAACTAAGAGCTATCTTGATTTGAGTTAGGGG
This sequence comes from Loripinus fragilis, assembly GCA_964019695.1. Taxonomy (NCBI): domain Eukaryota; kingdom Metazoa; phylum Mollusca; class Bivalvia; order Lucinida; family Lucinidae; genus Loripinus; species Loripinus fragilis. The sequence goes on from OZ026529.1 coordinate 2,295,559, forward strand.
ATTCGAGTTATCAGGGTTTCAGCTACAACCGTACCCTATCTTGAGTGTGTGTCTGTCTGTGTGTTTGTCTGGCTGCATGGTTCTCAGAGCGTAAGAGGTCATAATGTCTAAATATAGATAAACAGGTCTGAACGTGTCAGTTACAAAAAATAGAAAATGACGTCATTACAAGAGTGACCTTGAACTTGATGCTTTAATTCTACAGCATCCATTTGTGTGGTAAAAAGGACCTTTTTACACAATTTTGTATGGTCATAAGGGACCTTTTTTTGAAACTTGGCTCTATAGTGACATTAATACTACTCGCTAGTACAAGTTAAATTTATGTTGCGCCCGGAATAAGTTATGAATAAGTTACCCATACAATAGACACACGTTTTATGTTCGTTTAACATACGATTTTTATATTTTCAGAGAGAGGCTTTCTCTGATGTTTTAAAATAGATATCAGTGTATGCAAGCGTACTGGATATATCTTTTTCATAATTCGACATAAGTTAGCGAAACGTTATAGTGTGACAGGGCCTTTAATAACTGCGCACAAGCCTGTTGCTAACTAGTAGCACTTAAATCATCATTATAATCGTTGCCAACATGTTATGTTTAAATACACATGACATTAACAATAGTAAGTGAGTATGATCAGGATATACCACAATCACAAACTGCACACAACCCAGTGGCACCGCGAGGAAGAGCCTCTCAACCATCACGAGGCACCAGGAAGACAAATTAAGCAAAGCAACCAGCTCTCTCTTCCCCATCAAGATGATTGCAATACTAAATGGACATAAAGTAACGTACAACAGAACATAGAACAATTACAGACTCCCACAATGGGAGTAACAATAAACACAAAGAACAACAACAACTGAACCACCACCTTAGAACGGACAGCAGCCTAAGCCACCGGGGGGGGGGGGGGGGGGGGGGCTTCAATGCATTTTACTGGTACCAAATCTTCGCCCTAGATTCTGCTGTTGTTGAAGTACAAGAAATGTTCAGCTCGCATGGAGGCTATCTAACTAATGCAATGTATCATCATGGAGAAACACTCTAATCAAATTAACACACGATGATGAAACACGGGAAAGGGGTCATGACTCACAGATAGTAAGAGCTAAAGAAAACCTCATGTTGAGTCATGGTGGGTCCAGCTACAGATAAGCATCAGGCACCAACCCATCGATTAAAGCTTTATAAAAGCCTGAATAAAAGCTTCAAACTATCAAGCTCCCTTCCTCAGCCAAAAATAGCCTAAATCTAGAAAGTAAACACAGACACACACTATATAACACAATACACATACCCCATATTATCCCAGCAACAACCACGACAAAAAAGCAAACAAGGAGCAATACACCCAGTTATAAAACAATAATGGTATATTCACTTCCTTTGCCAGACGAACACTAAAGCTTTAAAGCTTACTCAACACCGTCATCATTGTATAACCTTCAAATAAATTGATATAACTAAGTTAAAAAAATAAAGAAATCCATTTCCAGACTGGGCTCAGAAAGACTACTTTGTAGCCCTGGATGACTTAGCCAAAATGTATATCAGCAAACAACAACAGATTTAAGTCAGGATTGTCATCAAGTGTGAGGTGCTGTTACATTTTAATCTTCATTACGACTACAATGCTTTTGGATTGACCAGGATAATTTATTACTACTCTGTCAATCAATTCTTATGAATACATATATCATGGAAATAGTGATATGTGTGTGTGTCTAAGTTATAACCTATATAACACTAAGCAGTAAACGATGTAATCTAGTTTGATTTACTGTAGTATTGCACCTCAAATGAAACACAGTTTTTCGTTTTTAAAATTTTACATAAAGGGTTCTTCACTCTGAAAATTTGCATGCCCATAGAAATAGCAAAACCCAAACTAGATTTAAATTTTGGCGGAGAATGATGTCAATCTTACTGCTCTGATATCTTGTTAAAATAATTAACCTAGTTTTTGTTGGAATGAAAATACCCGTTAATTACCCATTTTTGTACTGCCAGTGCAATACACCTGGTATAGATATACCAGCCTTTGCTCATCAATAAAATCTCCCTTAGAGATTACAGCAGACGACTATCTTGTTGAAGGCATCAAATTGTGTGACTTACTATCATCCAAGCTGCTTTTATAGGTCTACGAATAATGGTCTTTGTTTTGGCTCACAATTTTTGTGACAAGGTTGGAAATATCTGAAACATTATTGACTAGGCTGATAAATAGCAACGCAAGCCAATATATATATATATAGATATATTTAAAACCACTGAAGCATTGTTATAAATTGTCTTATATTAGTAAATACATGGCTTTATGTTCAACCGACAGTCATTGATCCGTTTCGCTCAAGGTACTAGAGGGAATATTATTTGGCCTTTAACATTAAGAATGTTAAAATGCCGTCCTATCACAGCATTTATGAAAACGCATTTTAGATTTAATGTTATTGCCGAAAAACAGTGTTCCTTTTAAAAGGCATTACTACAGTAATATTTTATAATACCACGTTTGAAGTTGCTATCGCCAATCACCATTTTTGATATAAGTGCCAATTGTGGGAATGAAAAATGCCATGTCAAATACAGGACCAGCCAACATTGGAAAATAAAAGAGAAAAAAATGTAAAAAAAATGTCATAAGCCTACTTCCAAGCACACAATAATAGTGAGTGTGCCAGATAAGGTTACAATCACAGACCAAACCACATCACTTTTCAGGTGACGGTTTGGAGGTTTACACCGATTTGCAAAGAGTATTTTTGTCAAGTTAACAGCAATAGCACACAGTGAATGAAATTGATGACAAACTAAAATAAAAGCAGCTTATACAAAAGCAAAACTAGAACGTTAAAAGTTTCGCTATGTAGCGTGTATGCGCATGTGATGGTTTAATGCAGTTTCTAAAAGTTGACCTTGAGGCTGGTACAGTGAAACTAGTTTAAAAATAGTAAGTGAGTATGATCAGGAAATACCACAGTCACAAAATGCAGACAACCCCGTGGCACCGCGAGGAAGAGCCGCTCAACCATCACGAGACACCAGGAAGACAAATTAAGCAAAGCAATCAGCTCTCTCTTCCCCATCAAGATGATTGCAATACTAGATTGCAATACTAGAATGGACATAAAGCAACGTACAACAATACATAGAACAATTACAGACTCCCACAATGGGAGTAACAATAAACAAAAAGTCAACAACAACAGAACCACCGCCTTAGAACGGACAGCAGCCTAAGCCACTGGGAGGCTTAAATGCATTTTACTGGTAACAAATCTTCGCCCTAGATTCTGCTGTTGTTGAAGTACAAGAAATATTCAGCTCGCATGGAGGCCATCTAACTAATGCAATGTATCATCATGGAAAACACTCTAATCAAATTAACACTCCATGATGAAACAAAGAAAAGGGCTCATGACTCACAGATAGTCAGAGCTAAAGAAAACCTCAAGTTGAGCCACGGTGGGTCCAGCTACAGATAAGCATCAGGCACCAACCCACCGATTAAAGCTTTACGTCAGAGCCGTCTGAGGCCTGACCCACCGTCGTGCAATTAAAGAGGAAACCATAGATATAAACCGTGATTGGGTTTAAAACTAGGCATGCAGACTGTCGCATGATATCCAAATTGTATCCAACCCTTATATAACGTTTTACTATCTTTTTGAATTGAGCACTAAAATTAGGTTTTCCAAGAATTCGTTTGAATTTATAGACTAAATCACCATAAAATATAGGTTCAGATATGCCTTGTTGCAGAAGAGTTTTTAACCCAATGTTGTATTTAACAATTAACTCTGAGTGTCTGTAGTAGAATTTAGAAAATGCTTTTCGAATTTTATGATATCTATAACCTTGTTTTAATAATTTAACAGTTTAAAATAAGTTTCTGTTGTTGAAGTCATCAACATTAGAGCACACTCTAGCAAAACGAATAAGCTGAGAAATATATACACCATAGGAAGGAGAGCGAGGAACATCTCCATCAAGAAATGGAAAATTTACTATTTCAAAATTAAAATCATCCCGTTTATCATAAATTTTAGAAGAAACTATGCCATTTGTTATTGACAAGTTCAAGTCCAAAAACGGAGCTTCATTATCAGAAGAATTCGCCTTATTTAACTGAAGTTCAGTGGGATATATCTGACCTACCATTTGTTCAAAATAAGGATTATCAATATTAAGTAAGTCATCTAAATATCTGGAGGTAGAGTTAAAAGCTTCAACAATATCAGCTTGATTATTGTCTGACAGAGATAACATAAAGTCTCTCTCATAACAAAACAAAAACAAATCAGCAACAAGAGGAGCACAATTAGTACCCATTGGAATACCGACAATTTGTCTATATAATTTAGAGCCTCTAGTAATTTTCTTACTAACCCTTCCAAGGCGGTGCTTCTTTTGCGGATATTTTGTGTTATTAAGGTTTGTCTTTTGCCTTACTGTTATGTCTGTATCTTGCAGCCTTGTTGGGAAAGGGCTGACCTATTGACTCCCTTGTATGGGATGCTTTATTGTGGATTTGTCACTTTCCATACTGTGGCCTGTGTCAGGTTTGGTACTTGATTGTGTGGATTCTTGATATTTGCCTTTTTCCTTCCCACAGCGAAGATTTGTCACAATATGTCATTACATGGCTTATATGCAATTAAGAAGCTTGGTTTGTGCTATGCTATGTCACAGTCCCTAAAATAATTCTTGTTATTCCGCAATGCACTTTAATACTTAAATTACACAGATTGCAACGATCCACCAGCACCAAGCAATGGAACTGTCAACCTTACAACAACAGGTGTCACTACATACAAAGCAACTGCGAAACTTTACTGTAACAAAGGCTACTCTCTTAACGGTAATGGTACCATGATGTGCAAGGCTGATGGGATGTGGAGTCAGAATGCTGAATGTTCCATTAACGGTTTGTCCTAAATTTTACATTTATTGATATGATTACATTATTTGAGATATTGGTACATTATTGCATGAGGGCATATTGCAGCAGGCGTGGACAATATGTACCTGACTCAGCGTATAACCATTGGACATGACCCAGAAGTGATTTGGCATCTACACTTGAAAACTTGGTCCATCACATGTTCTTATGATATTTGAGGATACATTGTTTTTGTTTTTTTAAACAGAAATAGAATGATGATAAATGAGAATTAACAAAAGGGAAACAAATATCTTAAATTACCAAGACTTTAAAGTTTCTTCAGAGTGGATCGTCCAAAAATGACATAATTAATCCCAGAAGCGTCCAAGGATGACAGCTTACCTAAAAATCTCCAAACCGCCTATTCCACTAGCGAAATCAAAAGCCAAAACCTTTGATTTACGAAATTACTATTTGATTTGCCATTAAACGATATAAGTACGATTTAAGAACTTACTAAAAAGCAAGTAAGTGTGATCAGGTTACACCACAATCACACACTGCAGATCAGCCCAAGGCACTTTGAAGAAGATAAAATATGACTTAACCTAATCTGGTATTTTCAAATTATGACTGATATCTCTATTTTAGAAGGAAAAGACCCATTTATAAATGAAACGGAGAAATTTGAAACAATTAGAAGGGCGATTCAAATGATTTACACATAATCTTCTCCATGACGAACGTAATGTTTGCACATATATCATCTTTGTCTTATTATTCTATATCGTTACTTTTATTTTCCCAAAGATTGTAAAACTCCAGAGCAGCCAGCCAATGGGGTAGTTAACAGTTGATCTTCTTTCAACATATGGAGCCACGGCACTTGTCATCTGTAACACTGGGTATGAACTCAAAGGAGATGGATTGCTATTGTGCAAAGCAGATGGTTTATGGAGTACTTTACCATCTTGTAACATCAAAGGTAATGTAAATCAAGACCAACTTGTATATAAGCAGTATTGTTGAAGTCACTATCAATAGAACATACACAAACGATTAAGCTGTGAAATATGTACACCATAATAAGTGGAGTGCGAACATCTTCATCATGAAAAGGGCAATTAATTAGTTTAAACTTACATGGCTGCTGTCCGTTTTAATGTGGTTGTTCTGTTGCTGTTGTTGATTCATTATTGAGTGTTGCTCAGATTGCTTGTCAGATATTTGTATTTGCTACTTGTTTTAAATTGCATTATTTAATGCTCTTCCTGGGGACGAGAGAGCTGCCGGCACTGTGTTGCAGGGGTGCAGCTGTTTAAGTGGTGTTGAAACCTATCTGCCTGCACTGTGTTGCAGCGGTGCAGCTGTTTAAGTGGTGTCGAAACCTATCTGTCGGCACTGTGTTGCAGAGATGCAGCTGTTTAAGCTGTGTCGAAAACTATCTGCTGGCACTGTGTTGCAGGGGTGCAGCTGTTTAAGCAGTGTCAAAACCTATCTGCCAGCACTGTGTTGTAGGGATGCATCTGTTAAGTGGTGTTGAAACCTATCTGCCGGCACTGTGTTGCAGAGGTGCAGCTGTTTAAGAGGTGTCGAAACCTATCTGCCGGCACTGTCTTGCAGAGGTGCGGCTGTTTAAGCAGTGTTGCAACCTATCTGCCGGCACTGTGCTGCAGGGGTGCAGCTGTTTAAGCAGTGTCCTAACCTATCTGCCGGCACTGTGCTGCATGGGTGCAGCTATTTAAGCGTTGTCTGAACCTACCTGCCAGGCACTGTGCTGCAGTGGTAAAGCTGTTTAAGCAGTGTCACAACCTATTTGCCAGCAGTGTGCTGCAGGGGTGCAGCTGTTTAAGTGATGTCAGACCCTACCTGCCGGCACTGTGTCGCAGAGGTGCAGCTATTTAAGCAGTGTCGCAACATATCTGCTGGCACTGTGTTGCAGGTACGCAGCTGTTTAAGTGGTGTTGAAACCTATCTGTCGGCACTGTGTTGCAGGGGTGCAGCTGTTTAAGTGGTGTCGAAACCTATCTGCCGGCACTGTGTTGCAGGGGTGCAGCTGTTTAAGCAGTGTGGCAAACTATCTGCCGGCAATTCTGCAGGGGTGCAGCTGTTTAAGCAGTGTCCCAACCTATCTGTTGGCACTGTGCTGCAGGGGTGCAGCTGTTTAAGCAGTGTCTCAGCCTATCTGCTGGCACTGTGTTGCAGGAGTGCAGCTTTTTAAGCGGTTTTGGAACCTACCTGCAAGGCACTGTGCTCTAGGGGTGTAGCTGTTTAAGCAGTGTTGCAACCTATTTACCGGCACTGTGCTGCAGGGGTCCAGCTGTTTAAGTGATGTCGGAACCTACCTGCGGGCACTGTGATGCAGAGGTGCAGGCTGTTTAAGCAGTTTTGGAACCTACCTGGCGGGCACTGTGTTGCAAGGGTGCAGGATGTTTCAGCGGTGTAGGAACCTACCTCCCCGGCACTGTGATGCAGGCTGTTTAAATGGGGTCTGAACCTGCCTCCTTGGCACTGTCGAGCAGGGGTGCAGGTTGTTTAAGGGGTGTCAGTTTCTATCTCCTGAGCAAGTTAGATGGGCAGAACTGGATATACTGCTCTACTTTTATTTTAGGACTGATCAGGCGAAGCCTGGGCACATGCAATTGCTTTTGCTTAGGAGTGCCTTCTTTTATCCATTTAGAGAGATCTATTCAGTTAAAATGTCAACAAGTGAGTTTGGCTCCATTATTTTACTTAACAAGGAGAGTTTGCATCTAATCTCAGTTGACCCAATCTGAAAGTTTGAAATTGTTTGATGCGAATCCCAAGAAACAAAATTGAATGCAGTGCGACATATTTTCAATTCATTTGCTTCATGTCGTTGTTTTAAGAAAAATATTTTACATTGGGCACTAAAAGAGACTAATTATAGATCTATGTCTGATGAATATGGATGTGGTTATACTGTTATATATTCATTTTTCGGCCTTTAGTAACTCCATTCATTTCTCCGCTGAAAAGTCGTGAGAGTCGGCTCAAAATATTGATCAATGAATGGAGTGAGATATTTGATTCAAACTGAGCTTTAAAACCTCAAAGAAACGGGAATTGAGATCTGCAAGACAAGTCTTATCAGAAATATTCAAAGCAAAGTTAAACCGTGAATAACAATGTAAACAAAACCAGCGTACAGTTCAACAATTTTTAAAAGAGCGGCGAACTTTAACAGACTTAACCTACCTCCGTTCTCAACTTAGTATCTGGAGATGCAGCGAAGGCAGTGTACATACGGAATTGTCAAGTCAAGACCTGCGCGATTGGGCCTGATTTAGAATTAAACAATTCAAACTACATGTATTAAAATGCCCCACTTTTTTATACAGCCAGAATCCCTTTCTTAAAGCCTACGTGGGTGCATAAAACTGGGGGTAATGTGCACACTCTATATACATGTATTGAAGAGCGCACTACGCCGCCATAAAACTACAAAATCGAAAGGAATTGAATTGAGTACCCGCACTGCCATAACAACCAGATTTCTTTATGTCTTGATTTTTTTTGGTGGGAAAGTTTGAATATGATTTTGTTGGTCGGTAGACTGAAATCCTTTTTTTTCAGTGAGAAGTATATTTTGCACATACGATTAAGGAATGATGAGGCATTTCGCTCCGGATAGCAAAGTCAGGTACAATGAGGCAAATAAGCAATCCTGCTCCTGTATGCTGAGATTGTGAGCTCGAGCCACTGTCTGGTCAAACATTTCATCAAGATTATTAGCCTCAATCATTGCTCCGGTTCACGTAGGGTAGTTGTCAGTTACTGGCGAAATACTGGCGAAATATACATACACTATGAACTGGTCGCTGATAATGTTTTGAAATTATGTCAACCAATTTATATTAGCCTAGCGCTCTTTTTGTGTGAATAAAAGAATATACCCATCCCCGAATCTTTAATTAAACTAGTTATTAAGGTTGCAATACAACTTTGCAAGAAAGCATTTTTGTGATTTTATTTTTCAGATCCTGTTTTGTGTTGAATTTTAATTACCAAGTCAACATTTTTGCATCATGTCGGACTAGAATATTCGCTGTTGCATTGTGGTTGAACTCTAACGCGATGGTAGAAAAAAAATACCCTAAAACTAAGGAAATACGCTCGTGAACGCTTGTAATATTTTAGGTCAGGTGTGGTACTTGATTGTATCGATTCCTGATCTGTGCTGAAAACGTCAGTGCTCCTCCTCAGTATATATTAACAGATGTGGCTAACTGATGTGTAAATGCAGAACATATCATTTTGTAGAAATCGTTAGACGGCTTTGCCTACATCATACAGGCCATCAAATAACAACGTACCAGGGGTTCTACTAGTGCAAAATTTTGAGCATCGGTTGAACAAATTAGAAATCATTGTGAAAATCCTCGATACGTTGTGTCACACTCTGTTGGCCAATACTTTTATTTTTTTCTTTATTACTTCATGTTTATGTTCTTATCTAAATCGTCATTCGCGACATTTCCCAGTGAGCTGAAAGCCAACCCTTTCTTTGAGAAGAAAATACCATCTGCTTTTAAGTCGCTACCTTTTTAATTTAATTTAGATCCACCTTTTACACAGAAAAACTACCATGCCGATTATGCTGTTTGTTTGCTTTATTCTTTACGTCCCATCACCAATCTGTCAGTTATGTGGGGACGGGTCGTCCTGGGTTGAACCAGTGCTAAGCTAGGATTAATGTGTCTTGCTCAAGGACACAACGCAGTGACGCTGGTGAATCTCGAACTCGTGGCCCCTCCGTTTCGAGTCAAGCTCTCTACCACTGAGCCACTGCGCTCCCCCGATTCTGCTGTTACAACGCGAAAAACAGGCCCTGCCAAATGCCTGAGAGGGCGTACATAGTATACAAAGTATCGAAGTAAGGGTGCAAAACCTGCTCCAGGTCCCGAAGTTATAACATCTTTTAGTGCTCAATACTGTTCATAAATGTAAAGAAATGTTGGCATTTAAACATTATATTAAAAATCGGAGAGTTTCTCCATGTAAACAAGAAAACATTTACGTTTAAGTTAACATTTTAGTTTTCATGGACAGTTGAACGTATAATGTCGCGGCTAGGTTTTTCCGAATTTCAAAAGTCAATGCGCAAATTGGTGCCCGATTTTATACGGAGATGTGTTTGTGATGATCCATATTTGTGCTGGCAAAAATTGGTTCAGGAAAATATCGCATCAGTCGACGGCTACGTCCATTTATTGCACATTTTCAAACGAAGGCTGACATTGCATGGTACCTCAAGGAATCATTTATATGTCAAAATTGAAGAATACGCAAGAAGTGAAGTACGTTTGACTTACGATTAAATTCAATTATTTTGTTTTACCAGCATCAGTAGGGGTAAGCTACGTCGCTACCCAATTTCATGTTAGTTACAGCAATGGTCGGATGTCTAAAGGCGTAAAAACCTCGCAACGTTGTGAATGACTCATTGTGACGTCACGCAATGTTAGTTCTAAAACCAACGTCAAGCCGTCCAAAGTTCAAATTCCAATATCTTTTCTAATAATTTGAATAGTTTGATCAAACAAAAACGAGTTTACTCGTCATATGATGACCTGTCTAAAAATCACAGAATCTCAAAATGGCCAAATTAAACCCCGAAGACACATTTTCCCATGGCGCGGCTCATTTGTATATATGTTTATCTTGAATACTCTATTAACAAATATTTAGTGTTATATTCATTGCAATTTGTGCAAATTAAACGAAAGTCCTGAACTTGAGGACGCTATGGAGTTACAACACAGACGATTATTTTATATCGTACTAACAAGTTTTTGCTATAAATCAACGATGGTAGTAATAGGGGATCCAATAGGTATATATATATACTTTTCGGCATAAATTTAAAATAAAATCATTTTAATCTCTCTCTCTCTCTCTCTCTCTCTCTCTCTCTCTCTCTGAAGGAAAAATTAACTAAAGCTGCTAATCAAACATTTATAAATTGCACGACCTTTGGGTCTGCACTTTGATCACTATATAAGTCCGTCCCTTTGTCAGTCCGTTCGTCCGTGGTCAGCTAGTGAAATGCTCATTACTCTTAAACCTCACGGTATTTTTTGCATACATATGCATGTCAAACTTCCTTAACCATTGGAATGCAAAACCACCTTCTTTGATGGACGAGGGTTTGCTGAGTCTCAGTTTAGCTTGTTGTGGCCAGTTAGTAAAAATGCTCAAAACTCTTGAACTGTATGGGATATGTGGATCAAATTTTGCATACTTATTTATTCTAATATTGTCAAGCCAACGGTATGCAAAATGGTAACAAGGGTTTGACGAGCATCATTTGTTTGCGTGTTGAGGTATTTTAATGAAAATGCTCATAACTTTTGAACCGCATGCTATATTTTAACCAAATCTTAAAAAAACTAGAGAAACAGGTATGCAAAACGGTGACTAGGCTTCGGAAGCCAAGAAAAATGTCGCTCTGAACATTTTGTTTCATAAATCCAAAGTCTAATATGCAAATAAATGTTACCTATCGGATGGCCAATCAGCGATAAGCTTACAGAACGGGTTTAGTCTCTATTTCAGTAAAAGTTGTCCTGCCAATGCAAACGTTTTACAACGTAATAGGCTGTAGCCCAGACCAGCGTATCTCGTAAAAAGTCATCGATGCTTACCCTGAAAGTAGCAAAGCTGATTTTTTTGCACAAAGAATATTTGAACATTAGGTAATACAAAACCACTGTATAGCAATTCGTTGCTAATTGCGCATTGCCGTATAAGCGACATTTGTATGGGAAGCCGTTTTTCTTTAAAACTCGTAATAATGATTTAAACGCGTTGTTAAACATGTTATCATAGCAAATTGAATTTTAAATGGTATCTATTCTGCCCCATATATACTATTGTATGTTATGATGAGGGGGAAGCATATTTTAATTTGCCTTATGTTTAAAATCTGGCTTGAAAACACAGACTGTCTATTCTATTCAAAGTCTTCGTTTCCATTTGTTAGGTAATCTTCATGACCAAAAGGAATATGACAATTATTTTGTTTTTAGCTGAGAGGCAAATACGCTTGCAGCACTAAAACATAAAAATTGAAATAATATACTCATTAATTAACCCATGAGGCAAAAACAAATATAGGTACCCAATCAACAAAAAAAAGAAAAAAGAAACAGAGAAGTCCAACAGCGTTACAATCATTCCAGACAAGGCTACAAGATGATAAGAAACTATATCCAAACGAATTGTATAATAAACATGGTTATGAAACAATATAATATTGTCTAACGAGGTGATTATGCTGCAAGTAAGCACTGAACAGACGTAAACATGCACACAACACAAATGAAGAAACTTGCAGCACAAATCACTGAAAAGAATGTGTGTGTTTTCAGGATATAAACACAACTAACTATGCTGGTATAAATTGATTGAAGTCTATTTTTACAAAAAAAAAATCTTATTCTGAGTCATCACTGGGCGGTGATGGAAGATTTCATGGACAGAAAAAAGAAATTAAAGGTATAATAGGTATAAGTAATTTTGGACTACTGATGTCGTAAGCTGCAACAATGTAAGTAAGAAAGGCGGCAAATATGAGGAATCGATACAATCAAGTACTACACCTGACCTAGGATATCACATGGGAAAGTGACAAAAACACAATTAACGTCACAAACGAGAGCCAAGAGGTCAGTTCTTTCCCAGCAGGTGACAAGGCAGCATATATACTCCTTCAAATTTATACTATAACAATCCTTGCTACTTTCCGGGTAACCATTTTTGAATTTTTTCACCCTGGGCCCCAGCCTGTAAGTGAATATATGCCTTCTTGTTTCAAGGATTTTCTACTCTGTTGTATAGTATTCACTGGCTAGGATCAATAGATCTGGTCCCACTAATGCCTCAGTTATGCCCCGGTTACATTTGCTACAGTCGTCGTACGACGATTTTCCATACGATTTTTTTCGGCATCGTAGGCGGCTATAAGCTACGACGTATGTGTTTACATTGCTTACGATCACCTTACGATTTCTCTTGGCGACAAACTAGGACAAACCCTTACAGAGACCTTGCGGATATCATACGACAACCACAATGTTATCATACAGTCATCGTTTTATCTTCTAGACCTCCCTAAATAAATCGCACGATGTCCGTACGATGACCTTGCGGAAGTGCAAGGAGTTGGTACGCTGACTGTGTAATTGTCGTGTAGTTATGTGCAAGGATTCAAAACGGCCATCAATGTTCATTTTTTGATTCCATTTGAACTATGTTTCAAAGTCATGTGGTCACAAATCGTGCTATGAAGAGGCTAGTGTTTTAGTTGAGCATGGTTCCCAAGGTATGGAACACCGTGATACGTTTATGTATATTTTAATGTAAATTTTTAAGTTCTGCAGTTTTCATAAAGTTTGAGTCAAGGAATAGTACAACAACCCCTTTTTTATAGTACACTTTTATAATTCGAAAAGTATAACTTTAATTGAAAATATAAAGGTGCTTTAATTGTATTGTCTCGTAGATTCAGCGTAGACTAGATCTAAAACGCTTATCGTGGTTTAGTTCAGTTTAATCATCCAAAGGCACTCTACGGCCAGCAACACATAAAATCTTCGTCGTAAGCAAATATGAAGCCGTTGCATGCAAATAACAAAGGTACTGACCGGAATGCGTTTTCTTCCACCCGGCCTGATCAGCACATTTGCCATTCGTTTGTAGTAAAATACATTTTGTAGAACATTCATACAAGCAAATTTTAATGTTCGAACTAGCCACATGTTGCCACTACGAGACCCATATATTTTATTCCTTGAAGTAATACTAAAATTCAAATCACAGAGTTATAAATTACAAAAAATATCTGGACTATTCATTAATTTTATCTCATTTTCAACCAGCATTTTATATACGGAAACTGTATATGCATTTCACGTTAGGTGCATATCTTCAATTGCACTTCAGACAATTTTATCATGGAAGAGTACTCTATGGGCACTGATAATTCCATCAGCAAACTGAACTGGGTCCATAATGAGTCACTCTGAGTGGTGGTATTAGAATCATCGCCTGATGACAAATATTGAAATGAAACAAACAGCTAATGATAACCAATATATACCCGTCTGGAAATTGTTGACACGTCGCAAGGCGACCGCACGATCATTGTGCCATCACCTTGTGGTTACCGCATGCTGACTGTCCGATGTCCGTACGATTTTATGGGCCCTGCAAGGGCATCGTGCGGCGACCTTGCGGGCTTCCTACGACTATCTTTAGAGTCTACGATCTTTTTTGGGCCAAAATGACAATCTAAAACCCTGTGTTGTCCACACGATCACCGTGCGGTGCCCGTACGGGGTTCGTACGATGTCACTGCGATGTGTCTACGGGCTACGGGCTTACGATTTTTTTCAAATTTGTCATTGTGCGGAGGTAAACAAAATCGTAGAGGCCACGATGCCCGTTAGTCCGTACGATGATCTAAGGTCTCCCTGCGGAGGCCGCACGGAAACGGTGATTTGGACATCATACGGGCATCGTGACTCGTCGTAAGGCAAATGTAACTGAGGCATTACATTTGCTATGGTCGTCGTACGATTTATTTGTCTACGATTTTCCCTACGATTTTTCGCATCGTAGGCGGCTATAAGCTACAACGGATTTTTTTCGGCTACAAACTAGGACAAAACCTTACAGAGACCTTGTGGATATCGTACAACAACCGCAAGGTTATCGTGCAGTCATCGTGTTATCTTCACGACCTCCCTATATAAATCGCAGGATGCCCGTACGATGACCTTGCGGAAGTTGCAAATAGTCGGTACGCTGACTATGCAATTGTCGTGTAAGTATGTACAATGTGTATGGATTTAAACGGCCATCCATGTTCATTTTTGGATGCACATTTGAACCGTGTTTCAAAGTAATGTGATGACAAATCGTGCTATGAAGAGACTAGTGTTTTTGTTTAACATGGTCCCAAGATATGGAATTAATGATACCATACAGTGTGTTACGTTTGTGTATATTTTAATGTCAATTTTCAAGTTCTGCAGTTTTCATAAAGTTTAAATCACAGATGATTACAACAGTCCCTTATTTATAGTACACATTCATTCGAAAAGTATCACTTTAATTGAAAATACAACCCTATCCCCCCGTAGACTCAGTGTGGACTTAAACGCTTATTTTTAATCACCCAAAAGCACTCTAGCCAGCAACACATGAAACCCTCGTCATAAGCAAAAATGAAGTCGTTATATGCGAACAACAAAGGTTCTGACCAGACTGCTCAGCCTGGTCAGCACATCAGTAAAGTACATTTTGCATTTCATTCATACATGTACAATCGAATTTCTATATTCCGCCTAGTCACATGTTCTCACTGCGAGCCTTATATATTTTTTTGCTTATAGTAATACTTAAACTCAAATCCCAGAGTTATAAATTACAAAAAACAATCTTGACTTTTTATTAATCTTATCTAATTTATTAGACCCCTTATCCAACGAGCATTTTATGTACTGAAAGTGCATATGCATTTCACTTTAGGTGCATATTTTTAATTGCACTTCAGACAATGTTATCATGGAAGCATATTGTATGGGCCCAGATTAGACTGCGCTCATCAGCAAACTGATCTGGGTCCATATTGATTCATTCTGAGTGGTGGTATTAGAGCCATCGCATCAAGACAAAAATTGAAATACACAAACAGCTTATGATAACCAATATATCCGTCTGAAATTGTTGACACGTCGCAAGGCGACCGCACGATCATTGTGCCATCACCTTGTGGTTACCGCAGGGTGACCGTCCGATGTCCGTACGATTTTATGGGCCCTGCAGGGCATGGTGCGGCGACCTTGCGGGCTCCCTTCGACTATTGCAAAGGTCTACGATAATTCTTGGGCCAAAAATGACAATCTGAAATCGTGCGTTGTCCCCACGATCACCGTACGATGCCCGTACGGGGATCATACAATATTAATTCGATGTGTCTACGGGCTACGGGCTAACAATTTTTCAAATTTGTCATTGTGCAGAGTTAAACAAAATCATAGAGGCCACGATGAACGTAAATCCGTACGATAATCGTAAGGTCTCCCTGCTGAGGCCGCACGGAAACCGCGATTTGGACATCGTACCGGCATCGTATACTCGTCGTTAGGCAAATGTAACCGACGCATTTTTCATATTTTAAGGTGATTCTGTAAATTTTGGCTTTGTTTGACAGAAAACTTACAAGTATTTTAGCGTCTAGTTTCTTTTTATAAAGCTACCCTTGTGTCATGGTTTTCTATTATATTTGTGAATTTCGGTGAGATATAATTAGAAGTTTGCTTTGGTCAACTGTCTAATATTTTATCTGTACGGGACATTACACCCTCTGTCAAGCTAGTAGTATGAAAGGGCAGTTTTAGTTGTTCATAAAACTTAAGGACAGACAATATCTGGTTTCTCCTGTATTTTGTCTAAGGTTATTTCAGCATTCCTTGAGGTTGGTACCATGAAACTAGTTTAAGCCCTCCAGTAAAAATATTTTTTACTGACAGTTCAAAGGTGGTGCTTCGTTTGTGGTTCTTTTTTGTTATTTATGTTTTGTGTCTGTCATGCTGTCTTGTCTGTTCATTGCAACATTGTGGTCACCTGCTGGGAAAGGGCTTACCTTTTGTCTCTCTTGTATATGATTTTTTCTTGTGTTTTTGTCACTTTTCCATGTGGTGTCCAGTGTCAGGTGTGGTACTTGATTGTATTGTATTGATTCCTGATCTTTGCCTTCTTTCTTACATTTAAACCATTAATTCTATTAACCAGGCGATATATAATCCTAAGCCAAGGTTGTAAACTCAACTTGAATCTTTCAGTTCAGCTATCCAAACGCTGCATACATAAGAAATAGTAAGTGAGTACGATCAGGAAATACCAAATTCACAAACTGCAGACAAACCCATGACACCACGAGGAAGAACCACAAAACAATCACGAGACACTAGAAAGGAAGACAAATTAAGCAAAAAACAGCTCTCTCTTCCCCATCAAGATGATTGCAAAACTAGACACAAAGCAATGCAAAACAAAACATAGAACAACCACAGAATCCCACAATGGGAGTAACAATCAACAACAAATTATCAACAACAGAACCACCGCATTCGAACGCACAGCAGCCTTAGCCACTGTATCTTAAATGCATTTTACTGGTACCAAATCTTTTCCCGATATTAAGAGACCTGCTTTAGTACAGACCCAATTTCAAATGGCTATCTGACCACCTTGATAGATATGTTGAAACACTCAGTTAGACTACCCGAACATTGTTTTCAATTACAGTACCTTTAAATACATAGGGTTTCTTTATGATTTATCAAACATTTAACGCGGGACGTGCATATTACTGTCAGGTGAATTATGTTCATGTCGGTATGTCTAGTTGGCATAATATAAAGTACATGAACTTGTAAGCATTTTATCTGTGTAGGTGCTGTTTCTTGTGGTTGTCAAGTGGGTAGGATGTAATAGATAAAGGATGTTTTTCCGAGGCTTTATATAAGAATACATCATGAGTTTGAGGGTGAGATAGAAAAATCAGTCCCTCAGGATCCCCATTTGCCATCACCGGCAAACCTCGTGATGCCAAACGGTGATCCTCGGAACATATTTTTCATTCCACTCCCACACAAATAATAGATCAATTTTCTTGCTCACAACATACTTTTTATTTTAAAATAAGCTTTAAGATGTCTATGAATACACAAAGATTCAATATCATAAGATGGCGTCATTTTGACTAAACATTGATGTCACCTGACGACCATGTGCGTGCGAAAAGGTCCAATACATCCAATTTACTGAATGAGTAAATTAAAGTTATATTGCAAGCCAACTTAAACAAAGGTCATAAAGGCGCATAAAACTTAAAATGGGAAATTAAGCATAAAAAATTATGATAGACACCTTTCTGGTAAAAGCAAGTTTCTAAAAATAAAAATAGAAAAGAACAACAGGCCAGATTTACAATACTTGCTTAAGATTGCTTTTAAAGCTATTCAGTGATGAAGAAATTTCTGACTGTGTTTGGAAGATAATTCCACAGTTGTGGCGCTGAGTATGTAAACAATCTGTCAAACACATACCACAGTAATCTAGGGACAACTAATGTGCCATTGACCGATGATCTAAGAGTGCGACCATGCATTTTAGATACTGGGTTTATCATATTGGAAATGTAGTCAGGCGTTAGATTGTGTATGGCTTTGTATGTAAACACTGCTTTATTATATTTTATTCGTTGGCTGATGGAAAGCTATCCTAGTGTGTTGGACATATCCACTGATGGAGTAGTGCAATCTGCATGTAGTATAATACGTGCTGCACATTTTTGTAGTTTTGATAATCGTTCGAATTGCTAAACGAAGGTCTTCCCCAAGCTACGGATCCATTATCAATAAGAGGTAGAATATAACCTTGACAAAACTTCTTTTGGACATCGATGGAAACACAACCTGATAGTTGTCGTAAAAGAGATAGTTTAGATGAATTTGTGGAGCACAAATGATCGATATGCGTCGTCCAAGTGAGTTTAACACCAACACGTATTCCAAGACGCATCGCGAAAATGTTTGTTTTATTTGAGAATGGTTAAGATTTAGTTTTATTTGGTGTGAGTCGATTAGTCATTGTCTTGCACCTAGGATCATGGAAGATGTTTTGCCAAAGTATGCGAACATTTTATTTTGTTTACCCCAGACTAGCGAAGTATCTGCATCATTTTGTAAATTGCTTTCAAATGTTTCCATGCGTGTATTGCTCGTATTAAAAAGTAGCATCATCTGCGTAGAGGTCAGACTAACAATATTTCAAGAAAAGTGGAACATCATTAATAACTCGTTACTGCTCTTTGAAATTATCGACACCGCCAAAGAAAAATAAACCAGGTCTATTTTCACTTAGCATGTGTTTGTTATAGCGGATACTTTGAATATATCTGAGTCTAGACGATGGTATGGCACACACCATGTTGTTGTTCTGATTGCTGTCTGTTGTATTATTTGTGAGAAGGGTTTACATGTACTTTATTAGACAATAGGGTAAAAATATTCCTTGCGCTTTGCATCATACGTCATTATGCATTATAGACTGTGGATGGCCAGTTCCTCCAGCTTATGGATTTTATGGACTGACAGTATCTAGTCAGACAACATATGGTTCTACTGCAACTCAGGGGTGTAAAACTGGCTATGATCTCAGAGGTACAGCTAACATATTCTGCAGGGCTGATGGTTCTTGGAGTGCACCACCTGTCAATTGTTCTTTGAAAGGTTTGTACAACAGTTAGATTATTTTTAATAACAATATTAGAATCGTTTGGACACATGTAAGAGGAGAGCGACCTAATATTTATACGGAATCTCTTTTCGTTGTGTAAATAAAATAAGCTTGCTTAAATACAATAGGATTCGAAATATATCCAAGGGCTGGACGAAAGTCACGGCTCACATTTTACTTGGCTGTTATTCAACATTACTACAATTGCATATTTAATTTAACTATACTTTTGTATCTTTAAGCTACCTTTTTATTGACAATTTCTGAATGCCGTTATTAACAGTATTGGTGCTACGTGTATGCTATATGCGGCTAACTCTCATAAGCACCATTCCTGCGTCTGGAAACAGGGAAAGTTACGTCCTCCAGTCTTTTGCTTTGCTTATTTTATCTTCCTGGTGATTCGTGATGGTTGAGCGGCTCTTCCTCGCGGTGCCACGGGGTTGTCTGCGGTTTGTGAATGTGGTATTTCCTGATCATACTCACTCACTATTTTTGATCATTTACCTTTTTATTGACAATTTATGAATGCCGGTATTAACAGTGTTGATGCTACGTGTCTCTTGTTGCATGTGTCTTCTTAAAGACATATGCGGCTAATTTTCACCATTCCTGCATCTGCATCTGGAAACAGGGAAAGTTAAGTCCTCAAGTCTTTCGATCATTTACAAATCGGATCAATAGTGTTGGCAGATATTCTTATACTAGATAATGTTACAAATTAAAGTTAAAATACGTCCACAATATATTGAGTTTTTATTGGAACTGATCGGCTCAGTACCTAAGACAGATATATAGATCAGACGAAATCAAGCGATGTAAACAATATTCCGGTGTAAACCCTGATTACAAATATAAACTTGCCCGTAACTCGGGTAATTTTCTCTTCTATGTCTACAGTTATTGTGAAGCGTACACGACCTAGCCTATAAACGCTGATTTACTCATACTAGTAAAATGTTTATTTATGTTTTTTTCTGTCTTTTGTTTGTAATGTCCTTGTGCGCGTCTGGGTATTTGTGCCTTGTGGTCACCTACTGGGAAAGGGCTGGCCTCTTGGCTATTGTTTGTGGTGTGTCATTGCAAGCTTGTCACTTTCCCATTGGTATCCTGGGTCAGGTGTGGTACTTGATTGTATCGATTCCTGATCTTTGCATCCTTACTTACTTTCATCAAAATGACCAAAATGGTCCTTCCTGAAATTTTAATATAGAATTCTGCATGGAATCTATAGGGGTATGTGTTTTAATTTGGCCCTTCTGAAAGATAATTTCCTGGATGTCTCCAGATATTTATTCTTCATTCTGAAAGCTAATTTGATAGTCAATAAAATAGAAACTAGGAAATGCTTGATTCGATTAAATACAGTAAAATCTCGAGAATTTGAACATCGTTTTCTCGAAATATTGACCAAATCAAGAGAAATGTGGGACCTTTTCATGATTAAATATCATTATTGTCTAAAACACAACCGTTTTAGGTAATTTGTGTGCGTACTTGAAACGTCTCTTTTAGGTGTTTCTTTTACGCGCCCAAAACTTATTTTTCATATAACAGTGTTAAAGCCAAAAAAAAAAAAAAAACTTGATGATTTTTTTTTTTTTTTTTTTTTTTGGTGGGGGGGGGGGTCATTTTATACCTGCATTTCTATAATTCAAGCTACTGATAATTCGAAATAAGTTTCCAGTCCAGAGGACGTCGAATTTACGCCATTTGACTGTAAGTACATATTTCGAATAACCAGTTATTTGTATTGGGGAATTACCAACATATAACACAAAGTATATTGTCACAGTTTGGGATAGCAAGTAAAGTTCAATACTTTTAGAACCGACAGCAGCCTAAGCCATGGGGGTGGTGGTGCTTAAATGCAATTTACTGGCACGGAATTTTCGCCCTAGGTTCTATTGTTGTTAAAACACAGAAAAATGTTTAGCTCGCAAGGAGGCTTCTTAACTAATGAAATGCATCATCACAAAGAAACACTCTATTCAAACGAAACAAAGAAAAGGGAGCACGACTTCCAGATAGTCAGAGCTGAAGAAAAACTAAAGTTGAGCGACGGTAGGCTCAGCCAAAGACAAGCATCAGGCACAAACCAATACTGTTTTAAAAATATGGATCAACAAAGCTTATATCGCTAGTTTTTTTATTTTACTAGATTGGGTTATTACCATCAACTTACAGTTGTGTTTTTGTAGTTATCTTCACTCTGTATGTATCATCTTATTTCAGCATATTTACTACTCCCGCTTTACCAAACGAAATTCGTTTCTTTAGATTTTGGCTAATCTATTTTGCAATTTTCATCTCTGTTTCAGTAGCTTTTGCTATCAGCATGAAAAATGCTTGAGACCTAAGTTACCCTAGAAGTTTAGAGTGAAAGCTCTGATCAGACTTGACAGTATATCCAGTCTAAAATGAGTCCTTTTTTTGCAAAAACATTTAGTTTCCAGATTTGGTAATTCATGAATCATGTGTTATTTTAGCAGTTTGGTTTGAGCAAAACTAAGCCACAAAAACGGGGATAGGTTTTCTCATAGTAAGCCAAATTAAATGTAACTTTTTTGGTTACACAGATTGCAACGATCCACCAGCACCAAGCTATGGAACAGTCAATCTCACAACAACAGGTGTCACTACATACAAAGCAACTGCGAAACTTTACTGTAACAAAGGTTACTCTCTCAATGGTAATGATACACTGGTGTGCTATGCTGATGGAACGTGGAGTCAGAATGCTGAATGTATCATTACCGGTGTGTCTATAATATTAACTTTATTGATACGATTACATTATACGGTATATGGGGAAAGTATTGCAAGAGGTCACATTGCAGCTAGCGTGGAAAATATGGACTAGACTCAATGAGTAAATCAAAGTGTGTTACCATTGACCCATGACCCTGAATTGATTTTTTTTACATTTCGAAACTATTCCCAGCCAATGTTTGTTTTGTTTGTTTTGATACTTTACGTCCCAAGTCAACAGCTATGGCTATGGCGGGACGGTAAGTTCACCCAGCCACTCTTTTTTCTAGGCAAGCTTGAACAAGCAGTTAACCAGTACTTTGTGCACATACTTTCGCTTGTAACTGACAACAACCCTTCTTGAATGATACAGCCGAAGGGAGGAGAATGACCGTAGAAATTATTTCATGATCAATCTCCATGAAAGTATGGTACCGGGCCAGGATTGAACTCACAACCCCTGGATCTGCTGTCAGATTCACATCTGTTGCCAGACTGTGCTACGCGGCCCGGTCCCCAGCCAATGTTAGTATGACATTTGATGATACATTTGACAAGCAGAGGAATAGACATAGGATGATGATTATTGAGCACTAATTCAAAATTAAAGAAAACGATGATTTTGTACGAGTGCTCATGTTTTATTGAATTTATTAAACGAGTAAAGAAAATCGAGATAAAAAGCGAGGTTTGCCTTGCATTTTATCTTTTTTTCTCAACGCGTTTAATAAGTTTAATAATATATAATCACGAATGCACGAATGTTAGATTCCATTTATAATATGACAATAAACACATTTAAAAATCGCATTTTGGCGTGAAAACGTCAATATTTTCCCCTCTTTTACACAACATTATAATTGACGTCTTTACGCAACGTTACGAAATCTGTAAACCACTAGTGGTTTATCGATTTTATCGCATGGTATTATGTATCACTCCAAGACGCGACGGAATGTGATAAAGACATGTATATGACAAGACTTTTATTTATAAGATGAATGTATTGTCAAGGTCGCGTGGCTAATAATGTTATGTGTCTCTTCCTCGTGGCACCATCGGCTGGTTTGGAGTATGTGAGTGTGGTTTCTCTTCGTCATACTCATCTGTTTCTGAGCATGTGTACACTGCCATTTAAAAATACTTAAAACAATCATGCATGCCTCAAATGATTGGTTTAGTATGCTTGTTTTGCCAGAAATAAACCCTATGCGCTTCATATGTAAACTGATTAAGTAATTTGTTATATGACTAGAGAGAACCTTTTCTCCTGATCAGCACACCTTGCTTTCATTAATATCTATGCTTACCTGAAAACTTGTCTAGACTGGCCTGCAGGTTATTTTAGGATAACACCTACTCCAATTGGTTTGACGCTTTTCTTATGTCAGCACGAAATTGATATGATTTGTTGTTTCATACCCCAACAGGTAAATTGGCGAATTTATAATTAACTGTAACAACAGCTATTTTTATTTGTTCAGTTGTCTTTGTTGGAGTAAACAAAATGTAAAAACAAGTTTTTTTATGATTTACATTCTGCGTTTGGATAAGTTATATACATTTCAAAATGCAGAAAAACGTTAAATATTTCAAAAATAGTTGCTAACAGATGTGAGAATGTCCTAAAGTTGATAATAACTTCAACAACAGTGCACATCTTGTTACAAAAGTAAAAGTTATGCTTTTTATTTACATCTAAAAACATTATTTCATATGACAAAGCAGGTATTGACTTAAATTTCGGTAGACACAAGGATAATTGACTTCAAAAGAGATATTCACCGTTTGGTGGTAGATAACCCTTCATGTCTACCTCATTGAAGTCAACAATTACATAATATTGGCAATCTCAAAACTCGCAGACGCACATCTGATATCATAGGCAACAAAAACAACATCTGTACAACAAAATAAGTAAGGCAGTATGAACAGGAAATACCACAATCACAAACTGCAGACAAACCCGTGGCATTTTGAAGAGGAGCCACACAACAATCACGAGACACAAGGAAGACAAACAAGTAAAGCAACCCGCTTTGTCTTCCTCATCAAGATGATTGCAAAACTAGAATGGACATAAAGTAACGTACAGCAAAGCATTGAACGGATACAGAATCCCACGATGGGAGTGACAATCAACATCGACCCAACAACAACAGAACCACCGCCCTTAGAACGGACAGCAGCCAAATCCAACAAGGGCTTAAATGCACTTCACTGGTACCAAATCTTTGCCTAAGATTCTGCCATTGTTGAAGCATAAAACATGTTGAGCTCGCATGGGGAGGATTCTTAAATATTGCAATGTATCATAATAGAGAAACAATATAATCAAAAGCTCACTATGATGAAACAAAGAAAAGAGCTCACGACTCACAGATAGTCAGAGCTAAAATAAACACCTCAAGTTCAGCCACAGTGGGCCCAGCTACAGCCAAACATCAGGATACAACCCTACGATTAAAGCTTACGTCAGAGCCGTCATTGAGTCTGAGGCCTGACCCACCGTCGTGCAATTAAAGCTGATACCATAGCTATAAACAGTGATTGGGAATACAAATGGGCATGCAGAGTGTCGCATGATATCCAAGTTATGTTCAGCTTTTTTTATAACGTTTGATAATCTTTTTGAATCGATCACTAAAATAAGGGTTTACAACAATTCTTTTGAATTTATAAACTAAATCACCATAACATGTAGGTTCTGATATGCCCTGTTGCAGAAGATTTTTTAACCAATGTTGTATTTAACAATTGACTCTGAATGTCTGTGGTAGAATTATGAAAATGTGATTCAAATTTTATGATATCTGTAGCCTTGTTTTAATAAAGAAGCAGTCAAAAATAGGTTTGAAACTCCACAAGATAGCTTTCCATGAGACAAGTAACACAATCTTGCAAGATTTTGAAAATGTATTTGATCATATGTGGCGGAAGATTAAGAAAAAAAATGACAGACAAAATGAGCCAGTAAATAAGTTGTTGGTATATAGTGCATATTAAGTAAATACAAAGCCTGGGACTTTCTAGCACTTCTGCACATCCTCTCTAGGTCCTTCATTGCCTTCCAAACCAGTGCATTGAAAAATGAGATTCAGACCACTTACTCAACATGTAGACTGAGCTAGTACATTTGAGATATGTCTAAAATGTAAGTGAATACAAGGTCTCTTCCATAGCGAGATATTTGCACTCCTAAGTATGATGTTTTATGTGATTGTCCTTTCCATTGAAAAGATAGGATCCATTTGTAATAATTGCAAAGAATAAATGATATGCTGGCTTTTTTGGTGGCTGTAAGAGAATGCATCTTGTATTAATATTAATGCGCCGTGACATGAGCTTTCAAACAATGTGGCATCTTCGACCAGCATAGGATCCGATCAGCTTGTGCATATGCGCTGTCTGATCAGAGCCTTTTCTGTATGTGCAGTCTGATCAGAGCCTTTGCTAGTCGCTTGAATATTCTCTGACTCTTAGGCTATTGACCGAACATCATTTGGAAATTCTAAGCCTCAAAAGAGGCTGCACTATGCTCGTTTGAGTCTATACTTGTCAAAATGTCACATCGTTGGATATCACATGTTGTGGCTCACTTTATGAATGATTGCTTTAAAATCAAAACCAGTAGAAGCATGATTCACACAATTTGCACATATCGTTGGTATATATATATCACCTATGGGATATCTTATACCGTTTCTCATATTTTACCAAAGATTGTAAAACTCCAGAGCAGCCGGCCAATGGGATAGTCGAGTTAACAGTTGATCTTCTTACAACATATGAAGCCACTGCCGTTGTCACCTGTAATACTGGATATGAACTCAGAGGAGATGGACTGTTATTGTGCAAGTCAGATGGTGTATGGAGTGCCTTACCATCTTGTTACATCAAAGGTAATGGAAACCAATAAGTAACTTGTATCACAGCAATATGACATGTTAAGGCCCTGTCACACTCGACCTATAGCACCAACGTATGCCGACGTATGAGAAGTCAGCAAGAACGTTGTTACACGCTGAAAAAGTAGAGTTAAGTTTCAAACACGTTACGAACACGCTATGTAGTACGTTGGTCACCGTTGTCATATGGCGAAGAGGTCCAATTTCTTGTGCATGCATGAAAAATTTGAGCGTTTGCTTTTATACGATAGACATAATTTAGATGTATGCTACATGTAAATTTTAAATTCGTTAAAGGCCCTGTCACACTATAACGTTTTAGCCAACGTACTCCGACGTATGAATTATATATCTAGAACGCTGGCATAAGCTGGCATACGCTGAAATCTGATTTAAAAAAAATCAGAAAAAGCCTCTCTCTGAACTTATACAAAGCGTATGAAAAACGAACATAGACCGTGTGTCTAACGTATGCGTAACGTATTCATAACTTATTCCTGGCGTAACAAACTTATACTTGTATTAGCGTATAACAGCGTATGCTCAGCGTATCACTAGAATTCTTAACTTATGAGAAACTTATGCACAACGATCGTCTAACGTATGCTGGATTGTACATGTAACGTACGTTAACGTATGCATAACTTACATGTAGCGTACATCTAACGTATGTCTAACGTATAAAACAGTACACAATTTTGAGACCCTTTTGACATATGACAACGTACATCAACGTACTGTAGCGTGTTCGTAACGTATTCATAACTTATTTCTATCTTGTTCAGCGTACACCAACGTACTTGATGACTTCTCATACGCCATCATACGTTGGTGCTAAACTTACCTTAACATATGCATAACTTACATGTAGCGTACATCTAACGTATGCCTAGCGTATAAGCAGTACGTCGGCATATGCTGAAGATTTTTTTGTAAGCACAAAAGTTCTGGATCACTTCGCCATACGACAACGTATACCAACGTACAGTAGCGTGTTCCTAACGTGTTTAAAACTTATCTCTAACGTATTCAGCGTACACCAACGTACTTGCTGATTTTCTCATACTTCCACATACGTTAGTGCTAACGTACCTTAACGTATCCGTAATTTACCTGCTGTGTACATTTAGCGTATGCCTAACGTACAGAGCAGTACGTTCGCATACGCTTGATTTTTTTCTAGATGCACAAAATGTTAGACCTCTTCGCCGTACCTCAACGTATACCAACGTACTATAGCGTGTTCGTAACGTGTTTAAAACTTATTTCTAACATACTCAGCTTATTCCAACGTACTTGCTGAATTTCTCATACGTCGGCATAAGTGGGTTCTATACGTCGTAGTGTGACAGGGCCTTTAGCACCAACGTATGTGGACGTAAGAGAAATTCAGCAAGTACGTTGGTGTACGCTGAATAAGTTAGTGATACGTTTTAAACACGTTACGAACACGCTACAGTAGGTTGGTATATGTTGTCAAACGGCAAAGAGATCCCAAAAATTTATAATTGCATAAAAAATCTTCAGCGTATGCTGACCTATTGCTTATACGTTAAATGTACGCAACAGGTAAGTTATGCAAACGTTAATGTATGTTAGCACCAACATATATATATGTGGACGTATGAGAAATTCAACAAGTTCGTTGATGTACGCTGTTTTTAGCTAGGCGGCTAAGAGCCAAGATTGTGCTATTCGGGATACAAGCATGAAACTTTCCACACTTTGTTAGGGTTGGTGAGCTGATGATTTTAAGATATAGAACCACTTCGTCAATTTTCCTCTGTGCATGCGCAAGGCAAAATTCACTTCCGCTATAGGAAAATGTGGTCTTACTTGACAACACAGACCAGCATTTGCGTTTAAAGTAAAATCAACCAACTATATCTCTAAATGTCCTCAAAGACATGCACAGACTAAATTATACTTCCGGTTATCTCATTCAATGGTGTCGAAATTGTAGAAACCATTGAATAAATGGAATACTTATATCTTTTGACTGGGAAATAAATGTGTTTCTGCACAATAATTTATCCAATATTTTTCCTGCGCATGCATTTACGCTAGAGAACCACTGTACTAGAACAGTGCAGTCATCGCGGGTCGGTTGCAGTCGATAAGGGCACAAATTATACTATTTTGGTTTACTGTGATCCATTCTATAAGCTAGTTATGTAATTACATCTATTCACTTTCACGATGATGTTTTCATTTGCAATTAAAACTTAGGTATTGTCTTCCATTCTGGCTCAATCTGAGCCTTTACATTCTAACCAGCCAATATCTGGATAGCCAGTGGGATTCTTTATGACTTGTGTCGGAAATGTGTTCACAGACTAATTAGTGCTCTATTTAAGATATTAGTTATGATCTAATAGCAATACGAATAATTAAGTGAATATGTTGCATATTTCTGTTTATTTTTTGTGAAGTTTTAAACCATTTTGTAGATGTACGCGATATTTGAGTAGTCAAGGGCATTGTATCAGTAGTCAAGAATCTAAATAATCATAATCAATTTGTATGCAATCAATGTCCCAGTCACAGGGCAACAGCTAATATATGTAGTACTATGTGTAAAAGCTTGAATAACTTTCAAAATGCTCTGCCCTCAGATTTCGAACTTTTGCGTACTGAAGTTCTGATATTTTGCAATTTATTTAAAGTGACTAAAGTAAGCATGTTTGACTGTCTTTGGATCTCTGTCCATGTAATGTATGCAGCTATATTTCAAAGTTGGTTATTTGGCACCTGAGCCAAGACAACAAGATCGCGTGAATCTTATATACAAAAGTATACATTAATTTTCAAAATAATATTTAACCAAGAGAGCTGGCAATATGTGAGATAATCTTCATGTATGGTGATATGCCACAGCCTTCTCAGAGGCTTGTCAGTTTAGGCCGTTAGGTCAAAGATTTGGCGCCAGTAAAATGCATTTAAGTCCCCGGTAACTTAGGCTGCTGTCGGTTTAAAGGCGGTAGTTCCATTGGTGTTGATGTATTGTTTAATATACCTTCACTTGTTTTTAGGGGTTCTGTGTTGGTCATCAAATTTTAACAACAACAGAATCTGGGGCGAAGATTTGGCGCCAGTTAAATGCATTTAAGCCCCCCCCCCCCCTTGATATGTTGCCTTTAAAATGTGCTGGTACAAAACCACCTTTGTAAGGGCTATCTTTTTATTGAATAAACAAATGTTTTTCATGTCTATGTTCGTGTAAGTGCTTGCTTGTTCTACCATACAGTATTATGATGAATCATTCGATGGTGCAAAGGTAATCTTTAAGTGGCTTTACAGGGAGAGAGTTCATTTTTACAAAATACTCAATACAGCTGGAAAGCTTGCCCACCGTTTTTAACGACCAAGGAGAGAAGATGTTTTATCGCACCCTGTGAGTGAATATAATAAAAGCAAGATAATTTGATTTCATACCAACGATGGCCAGCGCTTTTTGCCAACACAATTCATCCACTCACAGCTGTTGCACCACATGTATGACCAGAACTACTACATCAGTTCCAAGAGCGCGACTGCTTATTTTCTTTTAAGCCCTTTTAGCTGCTTCCGTAGCATGAGCAAACATTATTGTATCTGCCTCCTCATGCAAACAAGGCGCAAATGAAGACGTATTGGGAGCTGGACACACTGAGACCGAACTTCTCCCTTAAAGTGCAGGGTTCTCTCTGGAGTCATGGTGCAACACATGCTCTCCATCTGTGGTAACTGTTTCTTAGTTGGCATATCTTATGTTCAAGAAACAGACCAGTTGGAAAGGTAATGAAATAGTTGATTGTCATCTACTAAGAAGAAAGTTTGCCAGTTTTTAGGTATGGCAGTTAATTGATGGACCGACCTGCCGGTGCATGTCATTTCCTTGTTTCTCCCTTGTTGATGCTTTTAAAATTGTTGGCCTTATAATATATCTCACACTAAATCCACTCGATCAGCAGCACAAAAAGTTGTTATTACGTATCATATACTGCTCAATGAACAATGTTAACCCCTACAACTTTAAGCATCTGAACAATAGAGACTCCATCCAAAGTGAAATCTTTTACAGGAGGAACAAATGCCTCGAAGCCAGTCAGTAGCTTTACAAACAAAAATATATGTGGCATATCAGGCATACCCACACCCCACCCCCCTAAAAACTTGAAATTTTATCATATCCACATAAAATAGACTGGCGTAGACTAACTAAGGTTTGGCTATGGTTCATTTACTGGAAGTGAGATACTGGAAACAATCAGATGTGAAATACATTTTAAGACAGTTCAATGACAGATTTGAAGACAGTTCATTGACAGACAGCGTATTTGGTCTGTGAGCTCGAGCAGCAAAATACATCTGTCTGTCTGTCTGCCTGTTTGTATGTCTCTCTGTGAGTCTGTCTGTCTGTCACAAACGCATATTGCCCTTGGCTTAAAACATATGTTTTTCAGAATAAGACTGCCCCAAGTCAAAATAATCCAAATTGGTCAACACAAAAGAAAATATGAGGTGCTGATTATGGAATTCTGGTAACTCTGATGGTGAGCATATATGTCCAGTTTTCCAAGGGCTTTGAGCTGGAGCAAAAAAATCTGATTGCATGTCTGTATGTCTGCAACAAGCCTACCATCCCCTTTGCTTAACACTTGACTTGTTCAGTCTAATACCAATTTTATATATGCTTAGCGTAGACAAAGTTTTTTTTTTATAAAAGCTTGAACTTGTAATAGAATTGGGCATTGTTTATCGTCTAAATAACTTTCGGTTAAAAGTGTTAATTGCCATTATATGTTTATCAAGTATATAAGGGCAATCAATCTGTTATGATGTATTTTAATATGTAAGAGTTACATTTCCTATATTTTTATAATATGACGTCATCAATGTTATAGCAACGACGTCAACGTAATTAAGCTAGTGTGTGATTATTACTGTTGTGAATAAAGCTGTGTTTATTACTAAGAGGTGTTTATTAGTGATTAACAAAAAGAAACCAACTGCGCATGCGCATTTAAACAAGTCTGTAGGTCCCTTTATTGAAGACGCACTTTGGTCCTTTGATAGGGGCATCGGGTTTTGTGCAGTTTACAATAAATGAGAAATAGAATAACATCTTTGTACAGCGTCCAAATTTTATGCGCATGCGCATCAAATAAAGAATGAAAGAGACTAAACTGCACACAATTAATATCAGTTATGTCTCATTTTATCATTCTACAGCCAACATGATCCCTTCTTTAAAGTCAAATTATATTTAAGATCTATGATAGCAGCCTAAAATCAGAAAATGCTTTGCGCATGCGCAGGAGGCATTTCCCAATGTGGTTCTATATCCTATTCTGCTTAATCAGTCATGGTCTACATCTGTGCCATATTTCATGCTTGTATCCGGATTAGCACAATCAGGCAAAATTTTGGCTCTTAGCCTCCTAGCTATTTTGTAAGAGATTCGTTTTAAATACGTTACGAACACACTACAGTACAGTGGTATACGTCGGCGAAGGGTCCCACAATTGTGTACATGCTTATACGTTAGACATAGGTTAGATGTGCGCTACATGTAAGTTATACATACGTTAACGTACGATACATGAACCGTTCAGCCTTAGTTAGACGATCGCTGTGCATAAGTTTCTCTCATAAGTCAAGATCGTTTGTGATACGTTGGGCATACGCTGTCATACGCTAGTACAAGTTAAAATTATGTTGAGCCTGGAATGAGTTCTGAATAAGTTACCCATGTTTTATGTTTGTTTAGCATACGCTTTCTTTACTTTCAGAGATAGGCTTCCTCTGATGTTTTAATTCGATTTCAGTGTATACAAGCGTACTGGATATATTTTTGATAATTCGACATAAGTTGGCTAACAGTTACAGTTTGACAGGGCCTTTAATTAGTGCGCACCAAGCCTGTTGCTAATTAGAATAAAAGCTTCAAACTGTCAAGCTCCCTTCCTCAGCAAAAAATGCCTAAATCTAGAAAATATAGAGTCACACTAGATAACACAATACTCATACCCTATCTCATCCCAGCAACAACCACGACAAAAAGCACACAAGGAACAATACATCCAGTTATACAACAATAATGGTATATTCTCTTCCCTTGTCAGATGGACACTAACGTTTCAAAACTTACTCAACATATCATCATTGTATAACCTTTAAAATAATTGATATAACTAAGTTAAAAAGAAAAAGGAATTCAATTCCAGACAGTGCAAAGTATGACCACTATGTTACCCTGAATGGCGTAGCTGAAATTAATATCAGCAATCGATAACAAATTTAAGTCAGTACTGATATCAAGGGTGAGGTCCTGCTACATATCCATCTTCATTTTGGCTACGCAGCGTTTTGCTCGACCAGGAAGATTTGTTACACCATATATCCATTCTTAAAAATACATATATTACTGAAAATAGTGATATGTTTGTTTGTCTAAGCTACTAATTATATAACACTAAGCAGTTAACATTGTAATTTAGTTTAATTTAATATTTTATTATACCACGTTTGTAGTTGCCATCACAAATCGCCATTTTTTGTTGTTTATATATGCTAAGTTAGTGCGAATTTATAAAATACAGGACCAGCTAATACTAAAATGGGCTCATAAAAGAGGACAAATGTCATAAGCCTACATTCAAGCACACAATACTAGTGAGTGTGACCAAATAAGACCACAATCACAGACCTTATGCCAACTAACATCACTTTTCAGGTGCTGATGTGGAGGTTTATACCGATTTATGAAAATGTGTTTTGTTGAGTTAACAGAAAAAAACACATGACGAATGAAATTGACAAACTCTAAAAAAGAGCAGTTTAAGCAACAGTAAACCTAGAACGTTCAATAAAACCTTTTGTCATTTGGCTCGTGTGCGCATGTGATGGTTCTAAGCAGCTTCTAAAAGCTGACATTGTAATAAAATATAGCCTGTACAGTGTATCAGTTGACCTTGTTATTTGTGAATATTCAAGTTCTAGCTACACAATTGAGCCGCAAAGACAATACAACAATGTGGCTGTGCGTCAACAGAAGAATAAGATCAGCTTCGACATAAGCTCAGATGGATCAGCATCTTCACTATCAGCAAGAAATAAAAGTGTGGCATTTGTTACCCCCTGAGCGCACAGCGAAGATTTGTCACACTATGTCATTACATGGCTTATTTTCAATTAAGAAACTTGGTTTGTGCTATTCTATGTCACGGTCCCTAAAAATAATTCTTGTTAATCTGCAAAGCACTTTTACACTCAAATTACACAGATTGCAACGATCCACCAGCACCAAGCAATGGAACAGTCAACCTAACAACAACAGGTGTCACTACATACAAAGCAACTGCGAAACTGTACTGTAACAATGGCTACTCTCTTAATGGTAATGGTACCATGATGTGCAAGGCTGATGGGAGGTGGAGTCAGAATGCTGAGTGTACCAAAAACGGTTTGTCCTATATTTTACATTCATTGATACGATTACATTATTTGAGATATGGTTACATTATTGCGTGAGGGCATTTTGCAGCAGGCGTGGACAATATGTACTTGACTAAGCGTATAACCATTGTACATGACCCAGAAGTTAATTGGCATCTACATTTGGAAACTTGGTCCATCAAATGTTCATATGATATTTGAGGATACATTAAGGTTTTTTAAAAACAGAAATAGAATGCTGATAAATGAGAACTAACAAAAGGGAAACAAATATCTTAAATTACCAAGACTTTAAAGCTTCTTCAAAGTGAATCGTCCAAAAATGACACAATTTACGCCAGAAACGTCCGACGATGACAGCTTACCTAAAAATATCCAAACCACCTATTGCACAAGCAAAATGAAAAGCCAAAACCTTTGATTTACGAAATTACCATTTGATTTACCATTAAACGATAAAAAAACGATTTAAGAAGTTACAAAAAAGCAAGTAAGTATGATCAGGTAACACCACAATCACACACTGCAGATCAACCCAAGGCACTTTGAAGAAGAGCCCCGGAACAGTTATAATCACAAGACACTTTGGAGACAAAGTGAAGCATGCAGCTCTCTTTCCATAGGAAAGCCACAAAGCAATGCACTCAATTCTACAACAGACACTCAGAGTTGGTTGGTAAATACAAAATTGGCTGTAAAACACTTCTGCAACAATTGAAGCAGCAGTTATGTTTTGGGTACATACTGCAAAGGAAAAACGTAAACCTCGGACTAGCTAGCACTTCCGCCCAGTCTCTCTAGATCCTTCAATGCCTTTTAAACCCGTGTATTGAAATAGACAGCGTAACAGACATAGTCTCAGTGGATGGCTGTGCTTGTACATTTAAAATATGACTTAACCGAATCTGGTATTTTCAAATTATGACTGATATCTCTATTTTAGAAGGAAAGGACACATTTTGTAAATGAAATGTCTAAATCATAGAATATATGCTTGCTTCTTTATTGACTGCCACCGAATTCGCATTGTGAGATTAGTTTATGAATAATCACTTGCTTAGAAATGGAGAAATTTGAAACAAGTAGGAGGGCGATTCGAATAATTTACACATTATCTAAACTATGACGAACGTAATGTTTGCACGTATATCATCTATGTCTTATTATTCTATATCGTTACTTTTATTTTCCCAAAGATTGCAAATATCCAGAGCAGCCAGCCAATGGGGTAGTAGAATTATCAGTTGATCTTCTTACAACATATGGAGCCACCGCACTTGTCATCTGTAACACTGGGTATGAACTCAAAGAAATGGATTGCTATTGTGCAAAGCAGATGGTTTATGGAGTACTTTACCATATTGTAACATCAAAGGTAATGTAAATCAAGAACAACTTATCTATAAGCAGTATTGTTGAAGTCACTATCAATAGAACATACACAAAACGAATAAGCTGTGAAAAATATACTCCATAACTAGTGGAGTAAGGAAAATCTTCATCAAGAAATGGTCAATTAACTACACTGACCCAAAATGAAAACTTTACACAGTATATAAAAGTATATATTTTGAAGATAAATTAATTTTTGGGCTTTATTTTTTCTGTCATAGAATCTTCAATGTCTTATTGATGTCTCTGAAAGAGATTATTGGATGAAAATCAGATATTGCATATTTTTATGAATAATTCAGTTCAGAAGGGTCAAAATGAAAATTCTAAAAAAAGTTATAAAACAGTCATACAGCATTTGGAAACAAGAAATTACTGACTGTGTGCAATCAAGTTAGATTTAAAAGATCATCAGTAACCAAGGTGACATCCATTTTTACGAATGCGTAGCAGAAATCGTCGCCTCATTGAATTTACGTAACATTGTATGAGCACGTTAGTGATACATTTGTCATTCTAACAGAGATGCATATTGGAGACATTTATCGCATCCATTTGATGATTTAACCCAACCGGTCGACCCAATTCATGCTACAGTGTATACCTGTTCTATGGGGTTCATGACTGGGGATAAAGCAGGCCAATGCAAGACGTTGACGTTCTTTTGAGCATGACTTTGAGTGGATATTTACCCGTTGTATGAGGCCTTGCATTGTCATGTTGGAAAATGTCAGGTCCTCTATTTTGCTAAATGATTAAAGATCTTTTGTGCATGAACCCCGTAAATGCTGAGCAATAAAGGGTGCTAGTTAAAACGACTACGTGGGTGAGTAAACGTGTCAACGTGATAAGGACGTAACGTTGTAACACGTGAACGACCAAGTCTTGCACGAACTGTGACAGACCAACAACTGTTGTACTGGTTCATAAGATTATGAACAGTCTGCCTAGAGCAGCCGAAAATGATGCGCAATATCATTTACCGTAGACCCCGTCTTGAGCACGCCAATAATTTGGTTTCATTGATCTTTTGAAAGGCATTCCGTCGCTAAATGCGAGCGTTTTGTAACAATTAATTGTTTTTTATTATCAGTATTCACCTGCAAATATTTTCTTGTCAGTTTTAAAGCTGTCACTAAAACATCCGTTTCTGAGCACAGGCAACGCAAGGAACACGTTTTTTCTGGCGTCGACGCTTGAATAGACCTGGGATTTTACTGAAAATCGGACAATTGTTTTCCGCGACGAAATCTCAATAATTATGCGTAAATCTTACAATGACATGTATACTTACAAAATAGCTATTCAAAGAAATAAAGTGTTAAGTTTTCATTTTGGGTCAGTGTAGTTTAAACTTAAATGTCTGATGTCCGTTTTAGGGCGATGGTTCTGTTGTTGATGATTATTTATCCAATGTTTCTCTGATAGCTTATCTGGTATTTGTGTTTGCTTCTTGATTTGACTTGCATTATTTAGTGCTCTTCCTGGGAAGGAAAGAGCTGCTTGCATTTAATTTTAGTTATGTGTCTCTTCCTTGCGATGCCATGGTTTTGTATACAGTGTGTAACTTTAGCATTTCCCAGTCAAACTCGCTGCAATTTTAAGGTTATCGTGTTGATCATCAATCTTAAATAAAACTTTGCCGTTTTTCGATGACAAATCTAACTGGAATACATTCTTTGGTCTCACATTATTAGCTTTTTGAACGTATATGACTTTCTTGAATTATGACTTGGGCTGTCTTTCTGGTAACTTGTGACTGCTAGTGTACTACGAAACTTCCTCGCGTAGCCATGGGGTGGTCAGCAATGAGCGATTGTGGTATTTCCTGATAAGATGCTTTACGCATTTTACCATTCGTTTGATGAAGGATAATTTATATTGAGCAAATCATCTTGGTATCTTGACTCATCATTTATGAATTTGACCAGAAAATGCCTCAAACACATACAACAGATTAAAACACACGCACCTCGACGAAAAGGCATAGAACACTGACAGTCATGCTACAGCAAGAACACCTTAGAAGTAAAGCTCTATATTTCTCAGGACCAAAATGACACCAAGATATAATCCACAAAGCAAACACACACACACACACACACACACACACACACACACACACACACACACACACACACACACACACACACACACACACACACACACACACAATGAGAGCATCTTGGTATCTTTAAATATATCCAGATGTGGTATAATGGGAGCGCAGTTGCTCAGTGGTAGAGTGCTTGACTCAAATCCGACAGGCTGCGGGTTCGAATCTCACTGGCGTCACTGTGTTGTGTCCTTGAGCAAAAGGATTAATCATAGCTTAGAACTGGTTCAACCCAGGAAGACCCGTTCCATTGTAGCTGAAAGATTGTTAATGGAACGTAAAGACTCAAATCAAAAGATGTGATCTTTCAATATTGAAGCTCTAATGTAGAAGTTAATAATAATATGTTGAAGCGTAATATTGGCAATCTAAAAACTCGCAGACACACATTTGATATCATAGGCAAACAAAAACATGAGTCGGGACATGTAAATGTAAGAAATTCTGTTGAATTTCTTTTGCTCCAGTATTCAGTTTATGTACTGTTGAGTCCTTATCTTTGCTTTATCTTGTTTTTATATCTTAATTCATATGTTTTGGAGATGATGTATTGATAAACAAAGGGTTTTCATGCAAAACAAACATCTCGTTGCTTTAGTGCTATAGTGTTCTAAGTGACATTATGGTCAAATATGAGTTATGCATACCGCTGGAAAGGGGATCAAATGTTCTATCTACTGGTAAAATTTTCATTTACCTATCTCATCCGAGTAAGCTTAAATTCGCTATGCTTTTCTGTTCTATCTACAAAAAGACAATTTCGTTCAGTGCTATAGTGTTCTAAGTGATTTTTATTGAATTGCCAATGATGATTATGTCACGTGACTGTGTGAGTTCAGTGTCATATTGCTATATCTACATAAAGTCACTTCCTTTGGAGAAATAGCTAAAAATTGCAGTTACCTCCCTTACATAAACTTGAATTACCTAAATGAAGCGGTTTGTCCGTCTTATGACAAACTAATGGCTATATCAGCTACTTGTAGTTCCAAATTACCCGCTCAGTCAAAAATATGACGCAAATTGATCCATGGATAGAATAATAAGCTATAGAAACAGATTACCTCCCTTATAAATGTTTAAACTGCTTTAATTGGAGTAATTTGTCAATGTTATTTCAAACCAATGGTTAAAATCTGCTACTTTTAGGACGAAATAATCAATTCAGTCTAAAATATTATACAAATTGACCCCATTGACAGAAAAATTGAAAAATTAACTGTAGAAACAGATTACCCCCTCGCATAAATTTTAATGGCATAATCCATGCGGAAAGTTACTGTTATGCCAAATAAATGACTTAATTTGCTACTTTTAGGTGCAAATTCTCATTTCTTTTCAAACTAGTATATGAATTGACTCCATAAACAGAATAATAAGGTGTAGGAAAATATAGAACACTATAGCACTGAACGCAGAAGGCGATTTTTAGGGCATAATGTTCTATCTGCAAACTGTAAAATGCCCGTAAATTCCATATTACTGTAAATATTTCTTCAAACCAATGGCATTTACACTGTATGTTTATATATATTTTAACACTCTGGTATGATTCAATGGTCTGTGATAAATAAGGCATCAAAAATCAGGATGCTAAAATTTTCAAACTCATTTTTCTCAAAACTTGTGCAATGGTAGATAGAACACTATAGCACTGAAGCGACAAAATATGTGCTGTGGTCCACATCTCAACTAAGGGTGATGGAGGTGCCATGGAACAGGTTTAGGCCCTCAAGTAAATATTTTACTGACTGTTCCAAGGCGGTACTCCTTTTGTGGATCATTTGTGTTTTTGTGTCGTGTGTTTCCCATGCTTTCTCATCTGCCCATTGCTGCCTGGTGGTCACTTGCTGGGAAAGGGCTAACCTCTTGGCTCTTGTGGGTAATATATTTTGTATTTTTGTAACTTCCCCATGTGTTATCCTTGGTCAGGTGTGGTACTTGATTTTATCGTTTTCTGATCTTTGCTTCTTTCTAACTTTTACATATGTACAATTAAAATAAGTATAGTTTCTTTTCAGTGGTTAGTTTGCATCTTTTTGTATCATCAGTTAACTTATTGAAGATTATATTTATGATGCCAAATGAGGCAACTTGCCAGAGATTGGTGTGTAATGCTGCTTGAGAACATTAAATATCAATTAAAGTGGATAAAGCTCAAAAAACGTGAGACAAGTAACACAATGTTGCGTGATGGTGAAAATGTATTTGATCATATGTGGCGGAAGATCAATGACAAAAATGACAGAATAAATGAGCCAGTAAATAAGTTGTTGGTACGTACTGCATAGGCAAATACCAAGCCTCGGACCAGCTAGCAATTCTGTGCATCCTCTCTAGGTTCTTCATTGCCTTCCAAACAAGTGCATTGAAGAATGAGGTGCAGACCATTTACTTATTATGTAGACTGCGCTAGTACAATTAAACTATGTCTAAAATTTAAGTGAGTATTACCAGGAAATGCTACAGTCACACATTTTAGAAAAAACCCATGGTACCATGAATATAAGACATATATACCAACAATCATATGCCAGCAAAAGGTAATCTGAACAAAACAATCTGATCTCTCTTCTCTTCCACAGTGAGATGATTGCACACCAAAGTATGGTGTTTTGTGTAACCAATCTTTCCATTTATAAAAGATAGGATCCGTTTGTAACTGTTAGAGAATGTATCTTGTAAGAATAATAATGAGCTGTGACATGAGATTTCCAACAATGTGGTATCTGCGACCAGCAAAGGATCAGATCACCCTGCACATGCGCGCTGTTTGATCAGAGCCTTTGCTACTCGCTTGAATATTCAATGACTCTTAGGTTACTGACCGAACATCATTTTGCTTTTCTAAGCTTAAAAAGAGGCTGCACTATGCGTGTCTGCGTCTATACTTGTCAAAATGCCACGTTGTTGGAAATCACATGCTGTGGCTCATTTTATGAATGATTGATTGTTTAGAAATTGTGTAAACCCAAACCAGTAGAATGATGATTCATACGGTTTGCACATATCGTTGGTATACTATCACCTATGGCCTATTAGCTTATACCGTTACTCATATTTTACCATAGTTTGTAAAACTCCAGAGCAGCCAGCCAATGGGGAAGTGGAGTTAACAGTTGATCTTCTTACAACATATGGAGCTACTGCCGTTGTCACCTGTAATACTGGATATGAAC
This sequence comes from Loripinus fragilis, assembly GCA_964019695.1. Classification (NCBI taxonomy): domain Eukaryota; kingdom Metazoa; phylum Mollusca; class Bivalvia; order Lucinida; family Lucinidae; genus Loripinus; species Loripinus fragilis. Next base: position 2,335,579 of record OZ026529.1, read on the forward strand.
TCAGAGGGGATGGAGTGTTATCGTGCAAGTCAGATGGTGTCTGGAGTGCCTTACCATCATGTTACATCAAAGGTAGTGCAAATCAAGAAGTAACTTGTATCTCAGAAATATGACATGTTAAGGCCCTGTCACACTCGATGTATAGCACCAACGTATGTCGACGTAAGAGAAATTCAGCAAGTGCGTTGGTGAATGCTGAATAAGCTAGAGTTAAGTTTTAAACACTTGCGGACACGCTATAGAACGTTGGTCACCGTTGTCATATGACAAAGAGGTCAAAATTTTGTACATGCATAACAAATTTCAGCGTATGGAAAAGTATTGCTTATATACTTTAGACATAAGCTAGATGTACGCAACATATCAAATATGCATACCTTAGCACCAACGTATGCGGACGTATGAGAAGTTCAGCAAGTACGAAGTGGTACGCTGAATCAGCAATTGATTAGTTTTAAACACGTTACAAACACAGTACAGTGCGTTGGTATACGTTGTTGCACGGCGAAAAGATCCCCAATTTTTTATTGCATGAAAATCTTCATCGTATGCTGCCACATTGCTTATACGTTAAATGTGCGCAACAGGTAAGCTATGGTTACGTTAAGGTAGGTAAGCACCAGCATATGCGGACGTATGTGAAATTCAGCAAGAACGTTGGTGTACGCTGATAAGTTAGAGATAAGTTTTAAATACGTTACGCACACGCTACAGTACAGTGGTTTACTTTGTTATAAGGCAAAGGGGTCCCAAAGGTTTGTACATGCTTATACGTTAGACATAAGTTAGTACGTTACATGAACAATTTAGCCAAAGTTAGACAATCGCTGTGCTTAAGTTCCCCATAAGTTAAGAACGCTAGTGATACGCTGGACATACGCTGTTATATGCTAGTAATAGTTAAAAATAGAAAAGTAAGAAAGATTGCAAAAATCAGGAAGCGATATAATTAAGTACAACAACTGACCAAAGCTATCTTGCGCCTGGAAAACGTTATGAATATGTTACCCATACGTTAGACACACTTTTTATGTTCTTTTAGCATACGTTTTGCATCCGTTCAGAGAGAGGCTTTCTCTGATTTCAGCGTATGCCAGCGTACTGGATATATCTTTTATACGTTGGCATAAGTTGCCTTAAACGATATAGTGTGACAGGACCTTTAATAACTGCGCACCAAGCCTGTTGCTAACTAGTAGCACATAAATATTCATCATAATTATTGTCAACATGTTATGTTTAAACATTTGTATCATTTTATGAAATATCTTACAACAAACAAAAATGAAAAAAGTCCAACACATGGTATTAAAGTAGAATAAAAACTTCAAACCATCAAGCACCCGTCCTCAGCAAGAAATAAAGCCTGAATTTAGAAGATATACACACTACACATACCACATCTCATCCCCGCAACAAACAAGACAAAAACACACAGGGAACAACACATCCAGTCATACAACAAGAATTGTAGATTCTCTTTCTTTATCAGAAGAACACTTAAGATGAAAAACTTACTCAATACATCATCATAGTATAACCTTTAAATTAATTGATATATATAAGTTAAAAATACAAATAATCTATTTCCAAGCAGATCTACGTAGGGCTACTATATAAAAATAGTAAATGAGTTTGATCTGGAAATACCACTATCACAAACTAAACACAACCCCATGGAACTGCGAGGATGAGCCACATAACAATCACTAGACACCAGCAATACAAATCAAGCAAAGCAACCAGCTCTCTCTTCCCCATCATGATGATTGCAAAACTAGAATGTATATAAAGTAACGTACAACAAAACATACAACAATTAAAGACTCCCACAATGGGAGTAATGATAAACGAGGAATCAACAACAACAGAACCACCGGCATAGTATGGACAGCATTCTAAGCCAGGGGGGGGGGGGCTTAATACATTTTACTGGTACACAATCTTCGCCCTAGATTCTGCTGTTGTTGAAGTGCAAGAAATGTTCAGCTCGCATGGAGGCCTTCTAACTATTGCAATGTATCATCATGGGGAAACACACTAAACAATTTTACTGACTATGATGAAACAAAGAAAATGGCTCATGACTCACAGATAGAAAGAGTTAAAGTTTTACGACAGAACCGTCATAGAGTCTAAGGCCTGGCAAACATCGTGCAATTAAAGCTAAAGTGATTGTGATTGGGTTAAAAAACATGGCATGCAGACTGTCGCATGATATCAAAGAAAGTAAGGGTGCAAAGATCAGGAATCGATACAATCAAGTACCACACCTGACCCAGGATACCAATGGGAAGGTGCCAGACTCACACTTAGACATCACAAACGAGAGCCAAGAGGTCAGTCATTTTCCAGCAGGTGACCACAAGGCACATTTAAACAGTCGCACACTAAGGCATAGCAAACACAAGAGAGAAAACATTAAAAATAGTAAATGTATGTGATCAGGAAATACCACAATCACATTCTGCAGACAACCCTGTAGCACTGGGAGGAAGAGCTGCTCAACCATTACCAGACATCAGGAAGACAAATTAAGCAAAGCAACTAGCTCTCTCTTCCCCATCAAGATGATTGCAATACTATAATGGACACAAAGTAACGCACAACTAAACATAGAACAAATACAGACTCCCACAATGGGAGTAACAATAAACAAAAAGTCAACAACAACAGAACCACCGCCTTAAAAATCCACAAATGAAGTACCACCTTGGAACGGTCAGTAAAATATTTTACTGGAGAGCTTAAACCCGTTTAACGGTGCTCCAACCTCACCCTTAGTTCAGATGTTGATCAAGACACATAGATGTTTGGTTTGCATGAAAGACCCCTAACTTATCAATGCATCATCTCCTAAAACGTATAAATCAAGATATAACAAGGCAAATATAAAGACTCAACAGTAAATAAAACTGAATACCAGAGCAAAAGAAATCCAACAGGTAAACCCCGGTGGGCTCAACAAACAGCCAAAGCATCAGGCCCCTACCATCTAATCAATAGATAAGTCTTTAAGTCAGAACCGTCAGAGAGTCTGAAGTCCGACCCACGGGCGTGCAATTTAAGAGGAAAACAAAGTTGCCAAAGGTGATCGGGTTGACAAGCAAGAGTGTAGTCTGTTGCAATACATTAATGTTATAGCCAATCTTTTTATAATGGGGAAATCATTTAATAAACTGCGCAGAAAAATTATAAGAGCCAACAATCTTCTTCAAGTTATATCCAACCTTTATCATAAAAGTTCATAATCTTTTGAATTGATCACTAAAAATAGGTTTTCAACAATCCTTTTGAATTTATCAACAAAATCACCATAAAATATAGGTTCTGATATGCTATGCTGCAGAAGGGTATTTAACCCAGTGTTGTATTAACAATTAACACTAAGTGTCTTTGATAGAATTTAGAAAATGCTTTATGATTTGTATGATATCTATTGCCTTGTTTTAATAGCTAAGCAGTTAAAAAAATTCTGTTGTTGAGGTCATCAACATAAGAACACACTCTTGCAAAAAAAATAGGCTGAAAAATGTATACACCATAGGAAGAGGAGCGAGAAACATCTCCATCAAGAAATGGGAAATTTACGATTTCAAAATTGAAATCATCCTGAATGGCTAAGCCAAAATGAATGTCAGCAAACAATAACAAATTTTAGTCAGAATTGTCATCAAATATGAGGTTTAGCTACATATTAATCTACATTACGGTAACAATGCTTTTGGCTTGACCAGGAGAATTTATTACTTCGTCAATCCACTTTTATGAATACATATATTATGTAAATAGTGATATGTTTGTTTGTCTAAAGTTCTAACTTTATAACACTAAGCAGTTAACGTTGTAATTTATTTTGATTTAATCTTTTTTTTATAACACATTTGAAGTTGATATCGCCAATCGCCATTGTTGATATTTATATATGCTAAGTTAGTGCCAATTGTGAGATTAAAGAATGCGATGTAAAATACAGGACCAGCCAATACTAAAATGGGAAAATAAAAGAGGAAAACATGTCATAAGCCTTCTCCCAAGCACACAATACTAGTGAGTGTGACCAGAAAAGGCCACAATCACAGACCATAGGCCAACCCATATCACTTTCAGGTGATGATTGGGAGGTTTATACCGATTTGCGAAGTTTTGTTTTGTCCAGTTAACAGACAAAAACACATAAAGAATGAAATTGATGACAAACTCCAAAAAAGAGTAGCTTATGCAAAAGCAAAACTAGAACGTTAAACTTTGCGCTTTGTAGCTCGTATGTGCATGTGATGGTTTTAAGCAGTTTCTAAAAGTTGACCTTGAGGTTGGTACTGTGAAACTAGTTTAAGCCTTCCAGTAATTTTCTAAATGACCATTCAAAGGCGGTGCTTCTTTTGTGGAGCTTTTTTGTAATTTGTGTATCTCTTTGCCATACTGTCATGTCTGTTTCTTGCAGCCTGACCCATTGACTCTATTGTATGTGATGTTTTCTTGTCTTTTGTCACTTTCTATACTGTGTCCTGTGTCAGGTGTGGTACTTGATTTATGGTTTCCTGATCATCTTTTCCGTTTTTCTTACTTGTAATAAAATACAGCCTGTACTGTGTAACAGCTGACCGTGTTATTTGTGAATATTCAAGTTCTAGCTACACTATTGAGCCGCGAGACAATACAACAATGTGGCTGTGCGTCACCAGAAGAATCAGATCAGCTTCGACATAAGCTCAGATTGGTCAGCATCTAAACTATCAGCAAGAAATACAATTGTGGCATTTGTTACCCCCTGAGCGCACAGCGAAGATTTGTCACACTATGCCATTACATGGCTTATATGCAATTAAGAAGCTTAGTTTGTGCTCTTCTATGCCACAGTCCCTAAAAAAGATTCTTGTTAATCGGCAATGCATTTTAATACTTAAATTACACAGATTGCAACAATCCACCAGCACCAAGCAATGGAACTGTCAACCTTACAACAACAGGTGCCACTACATACAAAGCAACTGCGAAACTATACTGTAACATAGGCTACTCTCCCAATGGAAATGATACCATGATGTGCAAGGCTGATGGGATGTGGAGTCAGAATGCTAAATGTTCCATTAACGGTTTGTCCTAAATTTTACATTTATTGATATGGTTACATTATTTGAGATATTGGTACATTATTGCATGAGGGCATATTGCAGCAGGCGTGGACGATATGTACCCGACCCAGCGTATAACCACTGTACATCACCCAGAAGTTATTTGGCATCTACATTTGGAAACTTGGTCCATCAAATGTTCATATGATATTTGAGGATACATTAAGGTTTTTAAAAAACAGAAATAGAATGCTGATGAATGAGAACTAACAAAAGGGAAACAAATATTTTAAATTACCAAAACTTTAAAGTTTTTTCAAAGTGAATCGTTCAAAAATGACATAATTTACGCCAGAAACGTCCGACGATGACAGCTTACCTATAAATTTCCAAACCACCTATTGCAAAAGCGAAATTAAAAGCCAGAACGTTTGATTTACGAAATTACCATTTGATTTACCATTAAACGATATAAAAACGATTTAAGAAGTTACAAAAAAGCAAGTAAGTATGATCAGGTAACACCACAATCACACACTGCAGATCAACCCAAGGCACTTTGAAGAAGAGCCCCGGAACAGTTACAATCACAAGACACTTTGGAGACAAAGTGAAGCATGCAGCTCTCTTTCCATAAGAAGGCCACAAAGCAATGCACTCAATTCTCCCACAGACACTTAGAATTGGTTGGTAAATACAAAATTGGCTGTATAACATTTCTGCAACGATTGAAGCAGCAGTTATGTTTTGGGTACATACTGCAAAGGAAAAAAGTAAACCTCAGACTAGCTAGGGCTCCAGCCCAGTCTCTCTAGATCCTTCAACGCCTTTTAAACCCATGTATTGAAATAAACAGCGTTACAGAAATAGTCTCAGTGGATGACTGTGCTTGTACATTTGAAATATGACTTAACCAAATCTGGTATTTTCAAATTATGACTGATATCTCTATTTTAGAAGGAAAGGACCCATTTTGTAAATGAAATGTCTATATCATAGAATATATGCCTGCTTCTTTGTTGACTGCCACAGAATTCGCATTGTGAGATTAGTCTATGAATAATCACTTGCTTAGAAATGGAGAAATTTGAAACAAGTAGGAGGGCGATTCAAATGATTTACACATAATCTACCCTATGACGAACGTAATGTTTGCGCGTATATCATCTATGTCTTATTATTCTATATCGTTACTTTTATTTTCCCAAAGATTGTAAAACTCCAGGGCAGCCAGCAAATGGGGTAGTAGAATTATCAGTTGATCTTCTTACAACATATGGAGCCACCGCACACGTCACCTGCAACACTGGGTATGAACTCAAAGGAGACGTATTGCTATTGTGCAAATCAGATGGTTTATGGAGTACTTTACCATCTTGTAACATCAAAGGTAATGTAAATCAAGAACAATTTTTTTTTATAAGCAGTATTGTTGAAGTCACTATCAATAGAACATACACAAACGAATGAGCTGTTAAATATATACACCATAATTAGTGGAGTGCGAACATCTTCATCAAGAAAAGGGCAATTAATTAGTTTAAACTTAAATGACTGCTGTCCGTTGTAAGGGGGTGGTTCTGTTGCTGTTGCTTATTCATTATTGAGTATTGCTCCAATTGCTTGTCAGATTTTGTGTTTGCTCTTTGTTTTAAATTGCATCATTCAGTGCTCTTCCTTGGGAGGAGAGAGCTGCTTGCTTTAATTTTAGATATGCGTCTCTACCTAACGATGCCATGGTTGTGGGTGTCTTCAGTGTGTAATTGTAACATTTCCAAGTCATACTTGCTGCAATTTTAAGGTTATCACGTTGATCATAAATCTTAAAGAAAACTATGCCGTTTTTCATTGACAAGTAAGTAATGGTGCAAAGATCAGGAATCGATACAATCAAGTACTTCACCTGACCTAGGATACCAATGGGAAAGTGACAAACTCACAGAAGACACCACAAACGAGAGCCAAGAGGTCAGCCCTTTCCCAGCAGGTGACCACAAAGCACATATAAACAGACGCGCACAAAACATAGCAAACACAAGACAGAACAAAAACATAAAAGATCCACAAAAGAAGTACCGCCTTGGAACGGTCAGTAAAATATTTTACTGGAGGGCTTAAACCGGTTTAACGGCGCCAACCTCACCCTTAATTCAGATGTGGATCAAGACACATAGATATTTGGTTTGCATGAAAGACCCCTAACTTATCAATGCATCATCTCCTAAAACATATAAATCAAGATATAACAAGGAGATAAAGCAAGGATAAGGACTCAACAGTAAATTAAACTGAATACAGGAGCAAAAGAAATCCAACAGGTAAACCCCGGTGGGCCGTCAAACAGCCAAAGCATCAGGCCCCTATCATCTCATCAATAGATAAGTCTTTAAGTCGGAACCATCATAGAGTCTGAAGTCCGACCCACCGGCGTGCAATTAAAGAGGAAAGCAAAGTTGCCAACCGTGATTGGGTTGACTACCAAGCATGCAGTCTGTTGCAATACATTAATGTTATAGCCAATCTTTTTATAATGGGAAATTATTTTAATGAACTGCGCTGAAAAATTATTAGAGCCAACAATCCTCTTCAACTTATACACCAAGTCACCATAGAAATCAGGTTCCGAAAGTCCTTGGCGCAAGAGAGATTTAAGTCCAAATAGAAAAAAAAGCTTCAGTTTCACATCATTTAATTTTTGGATATATATGACTTGCATATTTGGAAATATACATGACTTGGTTGTCTTACTGGTGTCTTTTGACTGTTAGTGTTCTATGACTCTTCCTCGCCGATTCATGGGTTGGTCTGCAGTGAGCGATCGCAGTTATTTCCTGATAAAATGCTTTTACGTATTTTACCGTTTGTTTGATGAAGGATGATTTATATTGAGCAAATCATCTTGGTATCTTGACTTATCATTTGACAAAATAAGTACACTCTATTATTGAAATATTATATAAATGCAAGTGAGTTTGACCAGAAAATGCCTCAAACACATACAACAGACCAACCCACACGCACCGCAACGAAGAGACATAGAACACTGACAGTCATGCAACAGCAAGAACACCTTAGTGTATAGCTCTATATTTTTCAGGACCAAAATGACACCAAGAACTACTCGACAAAGCAAAGACCCAACACACACACACACACACACACACACACACACACACACACACACACACACACACACACACACACACACACACACACTTGGAGCATCTTGATATCTTAAAATATATCCAGATGTGATATTTCAATATTGGAGCTCCAATGTAAAGGGTTTCAAGACAGTTCGTTCAAAAGTAAAGTTATTGTTGGCTTTTTGCTTATTGTAGCTCCCATTGTGGGAGTCTGTAATTGTTCTCTGTTTTGTTGTACGTTACTTTATGTCCATTCTAGTATTGCAATCATCTTGATGGGGAAAAGAGAGCTGATTGCTTTGCTTAATTTGTCTTCCTGGTGTCTCGTGATGGTTAAGCGGCTCTTCCTCGCGGTGCCATGGGGTTGTGTGCAGTTTGTGATTGTGGTCATATTCACTTACTATTTTTCATGTTCCTATTGATTTAGTAATAACGTGTCTTAAAGCATAAACGTCACAGAAATTCTTTAAAGTCGACACACTTGATTAGAAATAAATGAATTTAAAATGCATTTTTAAGCACATTTTCCTTTTAAAATTGTTCAAATTTAATGATGAACAGCGGGAAGAACTTTCTTAACACCCTATAGAAATTAATCCCTCGTTGTAGCGTATAATCTACAATCACGAGTTATCTAAAATTTGGGGCACAACAATTAACAAATAAAGTAAGTAAGGATAAAAATAAAACCAACTATGTAGTTCAGAAACAAATATATGTCCAGTTAAAGTAAGTAAGTGTGCAAAGATCAGGAATCGATACAATCAAGTACCACACCTGACCCAGGATACCAATGGGAAAGTGACAAACTCACATATAGACACCACAAACGAGAGCCTAGAGGTCAGCCCTTTCCCAGCAGGTGACCACAAGGTATATATAAACAGACGCGCACAACGGCATAGCAAACACAAGACAAAAACCACATAAAAGATCCACAAAAGAAGAACCGCCTTGGAACAGTCAGTAAAATATTTTACTGAGGGCTTAAACCGGTTTAAAGGTGCACCAACCTCACCCTTAGTTCAGATGTGGATCAAAACAAATAGATGTTTGGTTTGCATGAAAGACACCTAACTTAATGATGCATCATCTCCTAGAACAAAAGAAATAATAAGCATAATTTCTACAGTGTGTACAAAAAGAAACGCAAACTGTACTTAATAGTTAATAACAAGAGTCATTTTCAAAGGTAAACACCTCAAACTTGGGTTGGTCTGCAGTTTGTGATTTTGGTGTTTCCTGTTCGTACTCACTTACATTTTGCAGGATACGTAGATCAACCTGTCACTTAACAGTGGTTTGAATTCCATGTTTATTTTAAAAACTGTAACATCATATTTTCAGTCGAATTGCAAGGGTACCCATGAAAAAAAAAAGTCACAAATAGTAAGTGAGTATGATCAGGAAAAAACACAACAAAAAACTGCAGACAAACCCGTAGCGTCGTAAAATAGAGCAACACAACAATCATGGGACACCAGGAAGACAAACAAAGCAAAGCAATCAGCTCTCTCTTCCCCATCAAGATGATTGCAAAAACTAAAATGGACACTAAGTAACACACAACAAAATATAGAACAATTACATAGTCCTACAATGGTAGTTACAATCAACAATGAACCACCAACAAAAGAACCACCACCTTAGAACGGACAGCAGCCAAAGCCACTGGAGGTGGGGCTTAAATGCATTTTACTGGTACCAAATATTTGTTCTAGATTCTGCTGTTGTTGAAGCACAAAAAATGTTAAGCTGGCATGGCGAATTTCTAACTATTGCATTGTATCATCATAGAGAACCAATATAGTCAAATTATCACACTATGATGAATAGAGAAAAGGGCTCACGACTCACCTATAGTCAGAGCTAAAAAACTCAAGCTCAGCCATGTTGGACCCAGCTACAGCCAAGCATCAGGCACCAACCCACCGACAAACTCACTATGTACTAAGAACTTCTCATATCCTTTGATTTGCATATTTTTATGTCATAACACATTTGGAACTATGTTTTATAATTTTTCCATTCTTCCTCTGATACATAATTAAAGGGAATATTCCGACCCTATTAATATTTGTCTTGATCAAAAATAAATTCCTCACTAACACTAATTTATTTTTACCACTCTGCTTCTTCATCAGCTAAGGTGATTAAAAGCAAGTTCATTGCCCATAAAACCAATAACTGGCTGCTGACATGTTTTCCCTCATGGTTGCCAAATAGCTTTAAATAAAGCACCTGGTCACCTCAGTTGTGAGTTAATGGCACCACATCTCAGTAGAGAGAGCTTATAATTAGACTGTGCTTCCATTCAATTATTTCATTGACAATGAGTAATAATGGCTTCAAGTGATAAGAATAAGAATTACTTTACACAGGGGCTACCTTACATGTTTGCACTACAGAAATAAGCAGTCTGGTTCAGGGCCCCTAAGTAAGTAATAGTTAATAGCATTAATTGAAATTGTAACATTTAGCTCTGTGCATGATATCTTCTGCTTTGCAAAGATTTTGAACCCAGACCAGGCCCACTAAAATAAGGGACCTGGATCAAAACTGTTTGGGGCTCTGATCGCATTCCTGAAAAAAAGTTTTTGGAAAGGTGATTTCTTAAAGAAAAAGGCAGACATATTAATGTCATAATTTTTATCATTCCTATTATTATTTCCATAAATCTGAGCAAATTCTTGAAAATTCAAACCAAGTCCAGTTTATTAGGTCCAATCCAACAAAATGGCTTGCAAGCCTTACAGACTCAGATCAGCCTGCGCATTGATCCATGCAGACTGCAAAGACTCTGACCATACAGTGTCTATATCAAGGCTGATCTGGGTCTTGCCTGTTTTTTCATGAATCTGCCAATTCTTGTCAGAGTCCTTGAAGCTTGGATACTTTAGCTACCCATTATGTTGCTGTGAAAACACTGATCAGAATATAATCAAACGCAGATGCGGTTCTTGATGCTCATACCATTTTACTTTAAACTTGTTTGTGTCGTCCACTGATAAGCTTTACAAAAAATTTGATAAGAGATATGACATGTTGTCGGGCCTGACCTAGATCCAAACTGTTTGACACTCTTTGATAATCTTTCCAAACAGTTTAGAAATAGATCTGACCGAACATTATACACTAATGTAATTAACTTGCTTGACCTGATAACTGCACATTGTGTAGTGCTGCCTGAAGAATTCTTCTTGGAGTATTCAAGTGATTAATGGCGATCCCCTTTTGCATGTGAGTGCAATTAAGTTATGGGCTAATAGGAGCAGTTTCAACAAAAGAAATGGTCATATGGTTCCCAGTATACTACATGTATTAGATCTATAAGAAATGCATATGAAAAAATGATGGAATTATCACTTTAACTTTTGTGAGTCACACTGTATGATTCTTTGGCAAAGGCATTGTATAGAATATAATGGCGTACTGACAAAACTATTGCCTTAAAACACAAATTGTGTCAGTATGCCAGGTTGGCCATTCTTCTATCTTCTTTTGAATGCTTTTGGCGAACTGGAATTATCAACATTGTGACTTGCAAAGTTAATTAGGATATCAGAAATAACAATGAAAAAATGATAAAATCGTTCCAAACGAGTGGGGACATTAAACGACTATCAATCAAAGGGTACAATAAATAAATATTGCGTTTGCCACATGATGTTACAGTGCCTGAAAAATATATGGAATTCAATCTACCAAGAAATTACAGCCCAATCTATGTATCCTGCAATTTTGACATGCTTATCTTTCAATGGCTATTGTGTACAGTTTACTTTTTTGTACACAGTGTACATATATTCAATACTTACAAAACAAAGATAGTTTCCGCTTATATATTTTCAAGGTTCAGTATAGAATTCACCAGAAAAAGAAATAGCTAGATATTATAATCCATATTTTAATTAAGAACAAGAAGATTATATACTAAAACCACTGCTAATTGGTCACTTTTCAAACTCATTATTTCTGACCAAACGCTAATAAAATTGAAGTGATTTTTTGCCTATAAATGTGTAATTTAATGGGCAAACATTTAGCAGTGTTTTTGAACAGTTTTCTTTTACTTCAAAGGGTTTTTTGGGTTAAAAATGCAAAAATCGACTTTTTTTTAAAAAAAAAGTAGTTTTAATAAAATCGACGTTTTGATGGTTACAAACTGGTCTGCTCGACTTGAAAACACCAAACAATTTAAATTTTGCCTATGGTAGAATTTTTACGCATTTTTAGAATGTTGCACTTTTCAAAATTGTTCGAGATTTTCGAATTTCACCAGTATTTCCTGGTTAAATTGTTAAATGCACTTAATTTTATTTGAACACTGTAGGCCAAACAAAGTAGAACTTGATTAGTCCATTTTTGGCAATTATAGTTTTACGACTACTATACACTTCCGGTTCAATGTGAGAGTTTACAAATCGATTTGGTAGCATTATATTTTTGTTTTTTCAATTTTCAAATAAGGACGGTGACGTCTTGTAATAATGAATAATCGCTGAAAATTTCAATGCTGTGACGCTGATAATAAAGCGTACAGAGCAGTGCAAAGTCTCTATGTAAATTGCAAGCTTAAAGCTGAATTTCAATAATTAACCTGCTAAAAGTGTTTGTTTTATGTTGTTGAGTAGCAAAAACAACAAGTCTGATGGAATCAAATCTTTTGAAGTTTATTTTTCTAATATCACGCTAGCCAGTAACATCTTCAAACAAACAAAAACGTTAATTTGTGTTATGGTTTATATCGTAGAAAAAGTGGGACTTTCTGAAATGAGGGTACGTTTTCTCTAACTTGGTCCATGCAAGAAGTACACGTCATTTTTACATGAAATAACTTGCAGAGTCTTGGCAAAGTATTACTTCACTTTAAAAAACATGATTTTTGTATACCCTACGTTTCACTTTCTGAACTAGCGTAAAATGTAAGGTGACCAATTAGCAGTTGGTTTTAGTATATATTGTCTTTAGCACTAAAACTTAAATATTACAGACATTTAAGGAAGTGGTGTTTGTTTTGTTTTCTGTCAATTTTAAGAATAATACAAATAATTAATATTGTTATGTTCAATTTATTTAAGTGGCGTGGAGTAAATAGGGAAAATGTTTTCACATATCGTTCAGCGTTCTGTGATCTGTGATTGTGGCATATTATGGTCATACACACGTGTTTGTTAAATATCAATTCGAAACAAATATTTTTAAATTGGACAGTCTGACCATTCTATTTACTAGCCTTGAGAAACGAAGCAGAATCAGAAAGAGTTATTTTATCACACCACGTTTCAACAGAGACTTTTATTCTGCAACTTTTCTGTTCACCCCAAGTGAACACTCTCATTTGCTTAAGTAGCTAAACTGTTGAGCTGCTTTTATCTTTAATTTTTAATGACGTTTTTTTGTAAATCAGTCTAACAAATCAAGAAAGTATAAATAAAGTATGCCACTCTCTGTGGCAACAGACTAACACGTGGCACTGTGAGGAATAGCCATATAACAGCCACACAATTCGATTTGTCTTTACAGCATATATTCCTGCAGTGGCAGACTCGTGTGGAGCTGTAGGGCTCAGAATAGCTTCTGTAGCTGGTTATTGGTTTGGTTGTCGTCGTTGGATGAAAGCTTTAAATTCTGTTAGGTACTATTTGGGTCTCGACGCGAGAAAACCTGTCTTGGGGGGTTTGCAAACAACACAGGCGCAGACCAGCCTGCGCTTCCACACAGTCTGATCAGATCTTTTGTTTTTCGCTTCCTAGAAAGTATCGTTTCTAAACTTGCTTCAAGCAAATTTCAATATTCTAGCTAGTCTCTGTAGCTGAGGGGGCTGGTTTGAGTCTCGCCTTGTTGGAAACCCTGAATACAGATTTTCTTGCGACGAGGTCCATTTTATATTTCTTTAGTGGCCCTTTAATGTTTGAGGCATCAAAAGACTTTCCCTAATAACCAAAGAGTCAAGTGTAATCTGTTCTAACATTATTAAATGCCATTCAGAGTAGCCATATATAAAGAATACTAGGTGAATGTCTTTAGATATCGAGGTTACCAGGTAAGGCTTTGAGAACGCTTGCTAACATCGCGAGGCTTTCCAAGATATACAGAATACTAGGTGAGTGTCTTTTGATATCAAGTTTACCAGGCAAGGCTTTGAAAACGCTTGTTAACATCGCGAGGCTTGCCAAGATATACAGAATACGAGGTGAGTGTCTTTTGATATCAAGTTTACCAGGCAAGGCTTTGAGAACGCTTGTTGACATCGCGAGGCTTGCCAAGATATACAGGTTACTAGGTGCGTGTCTTTTGATATAAAGTTTATCAGGCAAGGCTTTGAGAACGCTTTTTGACATTGTGAGGCTTGTCGAGCGATTCAACATGCATTCTCAAAGCCGAGCCTGGTAAACTTGATATTAAAAGACGCGAACCTGGTATTCTATTAATCAGTTTACCTATTGTGTCTCTCTTCAAACTAGCGATTATGACGTAATTTTTCGATTTTTTGTGTTGATTCAACGTCATTAAGGACGTCATTTAAAAAGTGCAACGTCATCATGACTTGATAAAGGCACATGCCGTGAGATAGACCATGTTTATCAGGCTACGTGCAACAATGCAGTTAAAATGAGAGGTAACTGATAAATGCCAGGACTAATATTTAATCATTAAAAAGAATTTCATTGTATTTTATATCCTATATAAATACGATATATATAACCAAGGGCTTTTCATTGCCCTTGTTCGCTAAGATTGGTTCTTTTCTCAACGCTCTCTTACTTTCCAATTTGAAATCATTTTTGGTTCATTCTTTATTCTTTTTAAACTTATCATGCCTTATTTTTTCTGCTGTTCATTTATAAAGAAAAAGTATTCTTCATTTCGAGGGCCACTTTATTCTGTAATCATTACTAAAATTTTATGTGACCATTATTTTCTAATCATTAAATCACATTCAGACCCTCATGTACATGCACAGGTACAACTAAAAATAAGAAAATCATGTGTTTAAAATTATGAAAAGAATACCGTGAACATAAAGGCCAGGTTTTTTATAATATTTTTCAGCGCATCTAAGAGTTCAGATTCTAACAAAGAAAATAGACTTGACCATGAACAGAGCACCGATGGTATCACACCAGACGTCGAATGGTAGACCAGATTGAGGAGTGCTGACATATTTTGGCATAATTAAGCCGTGACATGTGATTTCCAACAATGTGGCATTTTGACATGTGTAGTCTCAGAGGAGCCTGTGCAGTCTCCTTTTAAGCTTAGAAACTCCAATTGTATTCAGTCAGTAGCTTAAGAGGCATAAAATACTCAAGCGGCTAGCAAAGGCTCTGATCAGACTGCACGTATTCGCAGGCTGGTCTGAGCCTTTGCTTGTTGCACATACCACATTGTTGGTAATCTCATGACGCGGCTCATATCTTAACCATACATTTAGATATGCGTTTGGATTATTTTAAGAGATTGTAGGAGGGTTTACACAGGCAATGTTATTTAAAATTAAATGACTATGCACGTATAACTTAGAAACGATTTGCAATGCTTTGGCAAGTAAGCTATGTTTAAGCTCCGGTGGCTTTGACTGCTGTCCGTTTTATAGCAGTGGTTCAGTTGTTTTTATTCAATGTTTATTGTTGTCCCCATTGTTTGTGGGTGTTGTGTATTGTAATGCAGTATAAATCACTACTTTTTTCAAGAACAGAACAAAAAAATTGTTCACAACTGTTAAGATAATTGCCTATATATGGATATGTCAATGACCAAATAAAGGAGAAACAACAGCAACATGTCTCTAAATTTCTGCATTTTCTGATATTTTTAAAAATTATCAGCTGCACATACTAAAACCGTTGCATATGTTTATTTTAATGTGACAATGTAAGAGCGTGATCAACATATTTGTTAACGATAATTATTTCAAGACTGATGTCCACTTCCGGTTTTAACGTAAAACTTTAAAAGTCATTTAAATGGCATATGTAAAATATTTTTTAACTATTTAAAATAGAACAGTGGCGCCTATTCATAATAAATAATTGTTAAAAATTTCAATGCCGTGCTGCAGTTAATAAAGCGTACAGAGCAGTGCAAACGTTTCTTGCAAATTGCATGGGTAAACCTGAAGCTCTTTGACTAAGCTTTGATAGTGGCTCTCTTCATGTTAACGTAGACTATAAATGAATAGTTCAATTGACGCAAAACAATTTTATCGTTTCTATCCTATATCACAGTTGTTATTTACATATTCAAAACAATTAAAATATTAAATGGATTTTATCTTAGCAATATTTTATATCACACTAAAAGGTGTGGCTTTTTGAAATAAGGGTACCTTTTCTAGGACTTTGTCTGTGCAAGATCTACCTGTCATTTTGAAATGAGATAATTTGCAGACTCTCAACAAAACCTTGGATTTTTTCATAGAATTAAAATTTTGTAAGAATGGTTTTTTCTGAACAGGCGCAAAAAATGTAAGGTGACCACTTATAGCATCGTTTCAGTGTATATGCCCTGAGTTGGACGCAGGGTAATTCTCATTAAAATGCGTTCTGTTGATTTATGGATACAGAATCTAGATGTTGCATTAATTATGCATTACTGTTTGACCTACAGAATTATTTCCCTATCGTATAATTTCCAAACGTTTATGAATCATTTGTTTGAAACAAAGTTGCAAATATCACTGAGGCATTTTATATTGTTAAATGATTATTTTACACAATGTTTATACAAACTACTTCATAAGTAAATCATCCGTTTCTTTGGCTGTTTACTATAAATATGAAAGATATTTTGGTTACTGTTGTATACAAAAAATGACTTTTCCTTTGAATTTTTTCAGGAAAGGAAGGCCCTTATTTTTCAACAAATTTGCTCCAAAAGTCTGTTTTTGTATAACCTGTTTATGAAGAGTTTTTTTTCAAACTCACAATGTTGATAACAATTAACCTTTAACTTGAGAAAATGTTTTACGAAATTTCTCAAGGAAATATTATTGTTTATTTTATTTAGCAGTAAAATATTTATTTATTTTGATTCCGTGACTGTTAGAAGCCTCACAGAAAACTGTTGAATAGTTGTATCATATTAATATATTTTGTTCTTTATATGATCACGTTTTGAAGTAAAAACTGTCAATATCATACGCAAAACTTTTGTCCAGAATATTTTTTACCGGTCAAGTCTGACCATTGACATAAGCTAGTTCATAAGTTTTATATATTTGTCTTGTGTTGTTTTCAGGATTTTAGTTAATCACCAGTGCTGAGACAATTAGATGGAATATTTGATCTTGTCTCACTTCCAAGATAGGTATATTAGAGATCGACTCTAGCCTTAAGTCAAGGTTATAGTTTTAGTTTTATAAAACCATAGTAGGCTCGCCACCTGACAATTGTCTTCCAAACATATCAAACACTTGATTTAAAATGTAGATATAAACACAAGGTACCTAACTAGAACAAAACGAGCAACACTGGATAAAATCATATTTAAAACCGAAAGGAAAATGCATTTAATCGTCTTTGTTGGCTGTAACGTTGCCATAATTCAACAAAAGAGAAACTATTTTGAGTTTCTATATAAATTGTTTTATAGTTACGTTGATAATCTACTACACAAAAATAATAACATTAAATTAACCAATACATCAAAATATTAATTCAAGTTCATACAATTTAGGTACCTTTGTAAAATGTTATTCAGCTCGCACGTACGATACATGGGCATTCATTTAGCATTTTATTCACCCTAGATATTTAACATGTTAAATAGTCTCATTTTTCAAGGGCATTGTTGGCTTAATGTTCACGTACGTCTAATTAACAAAAGAATATGTAGTAACAATTGTTTGGCTATTGTAGGAGAAAATATTTTAACTTAAATCCGATATTATGTAGAAGCTCTTTTGGTCAACACTTAGTTTTCAACATCTCTCTAGCAATCTTGCGAACGCTAATGCATTTGTATAATGTTTGCCCGTCATTATATTGCATAAACTTAAGGAGCTTTTTTTCTCCGAAAATTGCCAAAAGTATGGCAATGTAAGTTGAACTATTTTACAGTCAACACTTGGTGAACGTATCGTTTAAACTGGCAGATGAGCTGTCGTGACTATATTAGTGGCATGTGACGACTTTTGAAATACTGTTTTTGTGCACAAATATATACATTATGTACAGTAGGTCAGTGTACTTGACCTTTACCACTTAAGTTTATAATCGAAAAAAAGGTCATTTATATTAAGAAAAGGCATCCAGAAACATAGTGATAGACAAGGATTTTATTATATTTCTGTGTTGTAAAAAATATAATTAGAATATTGCTCAACCATTCTAATTTATTTTCAGTTGGTAATAGTTTAGTAGTATTAAGGATAAATATACAGAACATATTGATAGACAAGGATTCTATTTTTGTGCCGCGACATGTGATTTCCAACAATGTGGTATTTTGACAAGTGTAGACTCAGATGAGCATGTGTAGCCTCCCTTTAAGCTAAGAAACTCCAAATGCTGGTCGGTCAGTAGCTTAACCATCATAGAATATACAAGCTACTAACAAAGGTTCTGATCAGACTGAGCCTTTGCTGGTCGCACATACCCTATTATTGGAAGTAAGTAAGGGTGCAAAGATCAGAAATCGATACAATCAAGTACCACACCTGACCCAGGATACCAATGGGAAAGTGACTAACTCACAGTTAGACACCACAAACGAGGGCCAAGAGGTCAGCCCTTTCCCAGCAGGTGACCACAACGCACATATAAACAGAGGCGCACAAAGAAATAGCAAACACAAGACAGAAAAAAAACATAAAAGATCCACAGAAGAAGCACCGCCTTGGAACGGTCAGTAAGATATTTTACTGGAGGGCTTAAACCGGTTTAACGGCGCCAACCTCACCCTTAATTCAGATGTGGATCAAGACACATAGATATTTGATTTGCATAAAATACCCCTTACTTATCAATGCATCATCTCCTAAAACATATAAATCAGGATATAACAAGGAGATAAAGCAAAGATAAGGACTCAACAGTAAATACAACTGAATACCTGAGCAAAAGAAATTTCATGTCCCGGCTAATATTATAATTTCTTGTTGTAAAATAAGTATAGAAAGCAGGAAAATGTTCAATCATCATTATTTACTTTAACTCAACCATTATCATTCATCTTTTTAATCGGGAAAAAATGTTAGTAGTGTTATGGAAACTCATCACGAAACATATTAATAGACAAAGATTTTATTATATTATAGTTTTGTGTTGTTGAAAAGTATAAGAAGTAGAAAAATGTTCAATCATCATTATTTACTTTAAAAAAGCCATTATCCTTAATGTGTTTAATCGGGAATAGTGTTATTTGTATTTAGGAAACGCATCCAAAAACATATTGATAGACAACAATTTTATTATATTATAGTTTTGTGTTGTTAAAAAAGTTTATGAAAGAGACAAAGGTTTAATCATTATTATTTACTTAATCGCAGCCATTATCATTCATGTTTTAATTGATAATAAAGATTAGTATTAATGAGGAAAACAATCCAAAAACGTATTGATAGGCAAGGATTTTATTTTATTTTTTTGTGTTTTAAAAGGTTGAGGAAGAGGAAAAGTGTTCACTCATCATTATTTACTTTTACTCAGCCATTAATATTCATGTTTTTAATTGATAATAGATAAGTAGTATAAAAGAAAGGCATCCAGAAACATATTGATAGACAAGGATTTTATTATTAATAATAGTTTTGTGTTGTTAAAAAGGTTTAGGTGGTAGAAAAGTATTCAATGGTTATTATTTTACTCTAACGCAGCCATTATCATTCATGTTTTTAATTGATAAGAAGAAGATTAGTATTATTAGATTAAAAACAATTTAGTGCAAAACAAAGCAACGGGATTTGACACAAGGTATGACTACATTATATCACCCTCTCCCTACACAGTAAATGGTAAGCATATGAAGGTACAATAGTTTAAACATGCATATTTCCTTACACATTTCAATTAAGTATAACCCTTCCCTGAAACTGTCAAAATTAATTTATATTCCTTTTAGAAACAATTTGACACAACATCAAAATCATCTTGGCTGAATTTATTAAAATCTTTGGATAATAGTATCCAAAACATATTGATAGGCAAGGATTTTTATATTGATATATTTTTTTTATATTTTATGTTTGAAAAAGTATAGGAAGTAGAAAAGTGTTCAATCATCATTATTTACTTAAACTCAGACATTATCATTCATATTTTTTAATTGATAATAAGGTTAGTAGTATTAAGGAAAGGCATCCAGAACCATATTGATAGACGAGTATTTTGTTATATTATAGTTTTGTGCTGTATACAAGTAATAGGAAGTAGCAAAATGTTCAATCATTATTATTTACTTTACCTCAGACATAATCATTCAAGTTTTTAATTGATAAATAAGGTTAGTAGTGTTAAGAAAAGGCATCCAGAAACATAGTGATAGATGAGGATTTTATTATATTATATAGTTATTTTGAATATTACTGTAAAATGTATAGGCAGTAGTTAAGGGTTCAATCCTCATCCTATATTTTAACTCAATCATTATCATTCATGTGTTTAAACTATACTGACGGACTTTAAAAACGCAACACTTGAATAACAACTTTAATTTATGTCTCGAAAAAGAAGGCAGACAAACAATTTTGATTGGATGTTAAAGAGCATTCAATTGTAAGTAAAAAATGAAAAACTTGTCCAACTAAGATGAACTTAATGCATTAAAATGTAAACTTTTTGAGATAGGGGTCAACTGTTTCATGTGACCAAACGTTATGAATGCAAGATTCCATATTTCTTTAAATCAAGAAATACTAGAAGCATCAACTTTGTATCATAGACTGTGTTAGTCATCGAGGAATCACTCTCATATTGATTGGCATGTCTGCGATATCGCTTATTTGCGTATATGACGTTTATCTGAGTGTACCCTTTCATCAAATAGCTTAAAATCTCCTCTACTTAAGAAATATTTAAATGGCTAAATTCATACAGAGCAAATAACGTCGTCCAGTTTAGTTGTACATTTAAAACTAAAGTGTTTCCTGAAGAAGCCAACTCATGATGACCTTATCGAAGCAAAGGGAGTTAACATTCAACATTCTTTTGGAAAATATAAGTGGAAGTTAGTGTTGCGTAATTAAAGTCCGTCAGTATATATAAATAAAATATCCTTATTCTGTAACAAACGTGATATGAGATTGGAAAGATCAGACTATCATTTACTTTGTGAATTGATATTTTTTAAAGTAAGTAAGGGTGCAAAGATCAGGAATCGATACACTCAAGTACCACACCTGACCCAGGATACCAATGGGAAAGTGACAAACTCACAGTTAGACACCACAAACGAGAGCCAGGAGGTCAGCCCTTTCCCAGCAGGTGACCACAAAGCACTTATAAACAGACGGGCACAAAGACATAGCAAACACAAGACAGAAAAAAAAATCCACAAAAGAAGTACCGCCTTGGAACGGTCAGCAAAAATTTTACTGAAGCCAATGAGCGGGTCCAGAGGGGGGATAGGGGGTTCGGATCCCTTGCCCTTGGAAAATTACAAAGCTATATGGTTCTGAAGCAATACTGGTCCAGATCCCCTGGAAAATCACAAAGCTACCAAGCCAGCATTCAATGTTGCATTTCGGCCATCATCAGTCCGCCAGCAAATCGCTGATGATAGCCCGCTTTAAGTGGCATTTGGTACCTCTCTCTTCACATCGACTGAAATCAAAATGATGTCAGAGTTGGACCCCACTGACAGATATTTCTGGATTCACGCATGGAGCTTTTATAAAACAGCATGCAAATTTCCTTGCTGGTAATACGAGGGGCATTTGGAAAAATCTTAACATGGCATCATAACTTCACAATGCGTTTATAAAATGCTATTAAATAAATAAAACCATTGATGGAAACTACAATTCAACGGCTACTTGATGGATTTTTTTTTGTCAAAAAAGGAATCGGTGTGCACGTGCAGCACATGCTCAAAATGAGTAGGGTTTATACACTGGCTGAAATTCTAAGCAAAATATTAGTAAAAAACGAAGGAAAATTGGGGACCTTATTTACGATCATGGTCTGACAAATTGATGATTTGGGGCCAACTTAATTTTTATTAAAATATATTATGCTATCACTGCTTACACGACTTACAACTTTACACTCAGGAAATATTGACTAATAGAGAAATGGTAAACTTTCCAAAATGGGACTTTTTTATATTTTCTTTATACTTGTACTATAAATTGTGTCACTACAGGAGCACAAGAAGTGCCTAATGAGTATATGTTTTGCTTTATTTTTAGCAAACAGTGCAGACAATCATTTAGTCGCTCGAAAATGGTGGCTTTTTTAGTTCTGTATTTAAGAAAACTTTTCCCAATAACACTACCACTTCTGAAGTGGTGGGGTAACTTAAATCCTCACATTGTGTCGATGGCATAAATAACTTATCATGGTATTGCGTTAACCATCATAAAATCGATTGATTTCTACTCTCAAGTATTTTTTCTTTTTTGGTTTGCCATCGTTTTAAATTGAAACGAACCAGAACTCCAACTCATAGCTAAAATTACTCTGCCAAATGGGAAAATTTATTATAAGAGTTATCTTCCCTTTGTTCTGGTTTACAAAATGTCTTTTGGTTTCAATACAAAGAATATAAAGTGTGCCTGCCAAAAATACCAACGTAAGACATTTTTAAACTACTGTAGGTTATATTTTTTCAAAATATGTGCATTGTGAAATGCAAGTTTTATTCGAACAAATTAGCACGTTGTTTTGCTTTCAATATGGTTTTGGTATTGCTGTTCCAGTATTAAGTTATCAGAAACAGCCAACTCGGTCATCAATTGTATAATAACTGTACCAGATTGTGGCCTACCGAATGGTACAAAAATATCTTATTTCACAAGCTGTTGTTAATGTTCTGCACATTTTTTAAAAGGTAAAATGTTATATTTTCCACTGAATCTTTTGTTTTCCAGTATTATAACAGTACATGTCTTCACAATATTTTTTGTAGTGTCTGCATTATAATAACCTAATGACATTTCTGTCATAACATAGCGGAAAGATAGTTCTTTAAAATGATACCTAGCATGATAGGGTTTGTAAATTGGTTACCGAGATAAAAGACCATGATAAGAACTTTCCAAATGCCCCTCGTACAATAATATAAGTAGAACAGTAATTTAAGTAACATTTAGGAAAAACATCCAGACTTATACTTTTGACATGTTTTTTTAATGTATTGTAAAACGTACACACTTTTGAAGACTAGAAACCACATCAAGGAAAATTTGAATACCCAGATGAAATGCCACATAATACAGAATTTTATCAGGGTCTGCCCCATTTGCAAAAACAAAAAAAAAGATTTTCATAGAAAGAAATACAACTTTATTTTGAAAATAATAGCCTGTGACCCTACACTGTATACATTGGACCGTTCTGGCTTTATTGTATGTAGCTTTATGGTAAATCCTATTAGTATGAAAAGGTTTAAAACTACTAGATAAATCAACAATCACGGTCACCAATCCAGCTCCTTCATCGCATATAACAGTTGGATTAAATGGTCTGTTGAGAGCAAAATTTAGAAATCCAGTAATGCTATTTGATGTATCACTCATTGTACCTTTCTACACTTATATTGGTTTTAAAATAATTTGAATGGAGAAATAATATCTACTTATAAAACAAACATGCTTAAATCAGTGTATGTGCCAGGGCACACTAATATCTCATACGTATGTCAGATGTAGATATCAGTGCCATCAAAGAACATTTTCAGATTTCTAACATTGTATATTGGTTTGTAAAAAACTATTTTGCTTAAATTAAGGTACATCACATTTATTTTACACAGGTACCTCTTCTTCATAACCCTTTATTGATTTTTTGCGATAAAAGAGTTTATTTTGTGGCCTTGACAGTGGCTATGTGTATGGCATATGCTATTTTTGTAGCTATTGCATTTTTGTAAAGTCATCTTTCTAGTGAGCTACAGGCATGTAATTTCGTCTGAACCGCCATCTGTTTCCACAATTGGTTTATGCAAGCAGAAAGGCTATGGCATGACTGCGCCTAAATGCAGGCTCATCTGGATATTGCTGTTCCCCTATTTGATGAATACACAGATTCCATAGGCTTGCTAAAATAATCTTTGGTATCTTATATGTAAGCTTCAAACATATTGAGAGTAAAGTATTAGAATAGAATGGACAACACCCTAAGCCACAGAGGGGGGGGGGGCTTTAATGCATTTTACTGGTACCATATCTTCGCCCTAGATTCTGTTTTAAAATAATGTTGATGGATATAAGCTATGGTTAGGTTCGAAGAAAATCTGCTAATTTTCATTGTCAGCCCTACTAATGGTGCGGCAGGCAGCAGTACCAGTGATATAATATTTGTGTAATAATTATTTTCATTTGAAAGTACCATTTGGGGTTACATTTTTACAGAAATTCTCTTTTTTATGAAGAACTATCCTATGATTATGTGAAAAAAAAGTTAAGCTCCCCCTCATAAACCAAAACTTGTCGGGCCCACCTGGGTTTACCTGTTGGATTTCTTTTGCTCCGGTATTCAGTTTAATTTACTGTTGAATCCTTATCCTTGCTTTATCTCTTTGTTATATCTTGATTTATATGTTTTAGGAGATGATGCATTGATAAGTTAGGGGTCTTTCATGCAAACCAAATATCTATGTGTCTTGATCCACATCTGAATTAAGGGTGAAGTTGGCGCTGTTAAACCGATTTAAGCCCTCCAGTAAAATATTTTACTGACCGTTCAAAGGCGGTACTTCTTTTGTGGATCTTTTATGTTTTTGTTCTGTCTTGTATTTGCTATGTTTTGTGCGCGTCTGTTTATATGTGCTTTGTGGTCACCTGCTGGGAAAGGGCTGACCTCTTGGCTCTCGTTTGTTGTGTCTACTGTGAGTTTGTCACTTTCCTGGGTCAGGTGTGGTACTTAATTGTATCGATTCCTGATCTTTGCACCCTTACTTACTTTGAACCAGGGTCTAGGTATCTTTGGGTGCTGTGTTTTCGATTGGAATGAATGAACACATGTAAAGACTTATTACTTCAAACACTCATATATAGACATAGAAAAACCTTCTTTGGGGTTTAGCTGACCTGGTAATGCTCTAACATGCCTGATATGCTACTAAGAATAGCTACAATATGTTGGTAAAATAATACCACAATGTCCGAATTGTCAATGTACCACGACACGTATATTTACACATTTCCTCTTGGACCTTTCCAAAAGACAGCTGCTAACAATACTAACGATCAAACATGTGTTCACCACAAAAGGAACAAAAGCTTGCCGCATCATTTTAAAAAACTTTGAAACAACAATGGTACAGACTGGGCTGCTTGGTGCATGCGATATATCACCATTTTAGCTAAACTTTGTAGCTGGACAGGCTTGTTTGAGCCTTACCTAGTATCACAATAAGTAGCCAAATTTGCTTGCGATAAGCCGTATACAGTTTTAAACATAATATATGTAATGCCAAGACAAACACATTGTATTTTTTACAAAATAAAAATAATCTTTGTGTGTATACTTGTCTAGTATGTAATAGTTCAAAGAATATTCAGAGAATAAAAAAATAAAACTGTCTTTGCTGATTTTTATATCCCGATAATAAAGATGTTGGATGAAGATACACAATTTAATTCAAAAGACAAATCCACATTTTAGCAAGTATATGAGATGTCGGTACGTACGGCACATGTGAACAGCAAAGGTTCAGGAGAGCATGCGCAACCGAGTGGTGCCATGGGTTTGTGTGCAGTTTGTGATTGGGGTATTTCCTGATCATACTCACTTACTATTTTTGACCATTATAGTATTTACTGGTAGGACCACGGATGCTTAATTGGATCCGTGGCCCAACTATAATCTAGAAAGTGGTCAATCGACGGGGGCCCATCGCAATATCCGCACTTACATTCATTTTCTTTTACCTTGTTATATGTCACCAATGCCATACCAGCAATCCAAAACCTTCATTGTCATCTCCAACCCATAAACAATCAGTGTCCCAAATATAAATCGCTTAAATTTGCTTAAATTGTTTGCGTTACAAAATATACTGACGGACTTAAAAAAAGCAACACTTGGATAGCAGTTTTAATTTCTGTCTCAAAAAATAAAGCAAAATAATAATTTTCATTGTATGTTAAAGCGTGTTTATTTGTAAATTCCACATGATAATCTCGTCCAATTAAAATCAATTTAACGCATTAAAAATTTTAACTGTTTGAGATAGGGTTCAACTGTTTCATGTGTTAAAGTATTATCAATGAAAAATTCACTACTTCTTTAAATCAAGAAACACGAGAAGCTTCATATTTGTGCCTTGGACTTTGTTAGTCATCATGGAATCACTCTCATATTGATTAGAATGTCTGCGATACAACGTGTTTGCTTATTTGACGTTTATCTGACGGTACCCTTTCATTTGATGGCTTAAAGTCTCCTCTACTTAAGAAATGTTTCAGTGACCAAATGTATACAACGCAGTAACGTCGTCTAGTTTAGTTTTTAACTTAAAACTAAAGGGTTGGCTGAAGAAGCCAACTCAAGATGACATCATCGAAGCAAAGGAAGTTTACAGCCAACTGCCTTTCAATAGATATAAAGGGAAGTTAGTGTTGCGTTTCTAAAGTCCGTCATTATATATAGACACATTTTAAGTTTTTTAACCTAGACTTTTGAATCAAATGTCGTTTTAGCAGTCCCAAACCATTCTTGACATCTTCACACCTGAGGTAATTGGAATGACCTTGTAGTCTTGATCAAGGTCAAAAGTACTTGAAATCTATCTAACATAACGTAGTCTCATCTTTCATGTTTAATGGAGGGTATTCATTAAATATTTAGCCCAATCATGAGCTTAAATTTCGTTCACATTGTGTTCTGAAATTGTTTCCCTTAAGTTTATGTCCTTGTAACTTGAGCTACTTTAATAAAAACAATCTCTGTATATATGTTGAATGTATTTTCACCTTTACACATTAATCATATAACCATTCGTTCTACCTTTGTACGCTGTATTTGCCTAATTTAGATAATGACAAGAGCACTAATTTGATCGTAACCATAGAATAAAATGCGCTGTGGGGGGGGGGGGGGGTCATACGGTTACTATCCACAAGAAATCAGATTATTTCAATAAACGGAATGAACCTAATCTCTGTTTTACATTTCAATGTTCGAACGGCATTAACTCTAACAACATGTCATTAGCATCGATCTTAATACAATATGCGCTGCAACAAACCATGACCTTACTACATGTATTCAAAAAATAATTCAATTGCATAAACCCGTAGGAGGCCCTATCCATTTTCAAAGTTCAATATTCTTGGCAACATGTATTACCCCGATCAAGTTTTAGCTTTATTCGGTACAAAACTGTAGTTAAAGGTTTGCTTCTGCATTTAAGCAATGCCAATATACATATACGCTTTATCCCATTGGTATCCTGGGTCAGGTGTGGTACTTGGTTGTATCGATTCCTGATCTCTGCCCTCATTTTTACTGTTTTACGAACGGTCTTGTCTTGATCCTTTTTTTTATGCCATTTTTTTCTGGCGGCGTGCTATAATTAAATGTATATTCTTTGAACTTTATCATCACATCATTTTATTAAACGGGAAGCTTAACCTATTTGTATATATATATATATATATATTGCAATTTATACTATATGTGTGAGGAGTGGACCGACAACTCCGTCCCGCAGGATCGCCGTTTGGCTTCACGATGTCAAACCGTGACCATTGGGTGATTCATTTTAAAATGGGTAAACATATGCGGTTGGTATAAGCATAGGCCTAGTAATGAAAATTTGGATGACACTAAGACATAGATAACCACGTGCCAGACTGTAATAAAGTTAATGGAAACTTTTCAAACAGTAGTGTTGGCGTAAATGCCAACAATTTATTCCACAAAGACATGAATGACACATTATCGGACAGTAATGCTAACATAAAGTAAACAATTATACAAGTACCTGTTGCGAATCAATTAGAGGACGGACACGTGAATGGCAACACAACAGGCTGTAGTGCTAAAACAAATACCAACCACTTAGACGACCTGCACATGTATCGCAAAAAAGCATCAGACTGTAGTGCTAACACCAATGGCAACGAATTAGGCGACATGCACTGGAAAGACTTTAGTGCTAGCATGAATACCAACCAATCAGATAACGTAAAAAATAGTTACATTTTTACAAAACCTGGTGCAAGTATGACTACCATACTTAGAAAACGATAAAGTAAATGATTTAAGTAAACACGATGGAAATATAGATTGAGATAGAACATGCAAGACACTTCACAAAAGAGGATGTAGAGGTCAACATACTGCTGTGAAACATGTGGGAAAAGTTGTGTCAACTCAAGCAAACTTAAGAATAATGAGAGACTTCACACACACGGGAAGCATTATGTTTGATTGTTTACTACTCAACTTAACGCACACGGGAAGCCTCATGTTTAATTATTTCCTACTTAACTTCACGTACATGGGAAGCCTTGTGTTTAATTGTTTCCTACTCAACTTCACGCACACGGGAAGCCTCGTGTTTAATTGTTTCCTACTCAACTTCACGCACACGGGAAGCCTCATGTTTAATTATTTCCTACTTAACTTCACGCACACGGGAAGCCTCATGTTTAATTGTTTCCTACTCAACTTCACGCACACGGGAAGCCTCATGTTAAATTGTTTCCTACTCAACTCCACGCACACGGGAAGCCTCATGTTTTATTGTTTCCTACTTAACTTTACGCACACGGGAAGCCTCATGTTTAATTGTTTCCTACTCAACTTCGCGCACATGGGAAGCCTTACGTTTAATTATTTCCTACTCAATTTCACGCATACGGGAAGCCTCATGTTTAATTGTTTCCTACTCAACTTCACGCACACGGGAAGCCTCATGTTTAATTGTTTCCTACTCAACTCCACGCACACGGGAAGCCTCATGTTTTATTGTTTCCTACTTAACTTTACGCACACGGGAAGCCTCATGTTTAATTGTTTCCTACTCAACTTCACGCACATGGGAAGCTTTGTGTTTTATTGTTTCCTACTCAACTTCACGCACACGGGAAGCCTCGTGTTTTATTGTTTCCTACTCAACTTCACGCACACGGGAAGCCTCATGTTTAATTGTTTCCTACTCAACTTCACGCACACGGGAAGCCTGCCTCGTGTTTTATTGTTTCCTACTCAACTTCACGCACAGGAGAAATCCCATGTATAATTGTTTCCTACTCAACTTCACAAACACGGAAAAAAACATGTTTTATTGTTTCCAACTCAGCTTCACACACACGAGAAACCCAATGATTTATTGTTTCCTACTCACTTTTATACAGGCAAGAAACCCCATGTTTTATTGTTTCCAACTCAGCTTCACACACACGAGAAACCCAATGATTTATTGTTTCCTACTCACTTTTATACAGGCAAGAAACCCCATGTTTTATTGTTTCCAACTCAACTTCACACACACGAGAAACCTCATGTTTTATTGTTTCCTACTCATCTTCACACACACGAGAAGCCCCATGTTTTATTGTTTCCTACTCAAGTCCTCACTGGTACGACACATACGAACGCATACGGGTACAGAACATAGAACTATTATGGGCCTGGCTTAAAACCTGATTTTGCTACATGCGAACAACACAGGCGCAGACCAGCCTGTGCCTCTGTGCAATCTGATCAGCGTCTTTGTTATAATACGATAGCTAAACTTACCACACGCAAAATTGCAAGATTCTAGCTTAGCATGCAGATTAGAGCATGACCTGGTCGGAAACCTCAAAAGACACAACTCATAACACACATATTTATTTACACATTGCCATTTGGGTTAATCCAAGAATTATTGTTACTTATGGCAAATGCGCACAGAAGACACTATATGGCATTGTTTATTTATGTATGGTATCTTGATCTTAACCTCTGTTTACTTTCATACTTTATTTGTGCAAGCAGGGATGGTTCTGACAAAACTGCGCTTACGTGTAGGCTCGTCTAAGCCTTTGCTGCATGCCATTGTTATAACACCCCCCCCCCCAAAAAAAAAGGAACAAAGACAAAAAAAAATCTGTCTAGGTTAAAGGCAGTACCACTCATTATGACTCTCTCCAGGGGGCTTTCTGTATAGATAAAAGGAAAATCATAATGAGGTGATCATGAATTGACTGCATGGGTGATAAAGATACCCTTGAAGGGTTTAGGTAATTCTGTTAAAGAATGAATAAAATGATTTAATGCTAACCTGGAATACGTTGTGTTTAATTTAATCATTCTGGATTACTTTGAATTATTCAGTTTTGGATTCAGATTTAATGTTCATTTGGAATTAACTTCAAAATCTGGGGATCAGAAACTGCTGATGGACTTATGTTGATAAACATTCCTAGGGACAGTTTAGACATATAAGGCTCTGTAAATAAGACTTTTTGTGATTGTATGAATATTTTCCATTGCTTTTGTAAATGATAGTTTTGTTATTTTTAATATTTTTTTTGATTCTGAAAGTGCTTTTTGCTGACCTTCCAAATACCAATTGTGGTTTCCTGAATTCTTTTCTAGTTACGCCTGGCAAGTAACACGTGACTTCAGCAATTTCATTACTTCATATTTAAACATAATACGCTATGATTGCTCACACATTGAACATGTGTGCACCCTATATGTCGTGCACATTTGATGATATTTTTGGGATTGTTGAATTTAGACCTTATTACGTCTACACGCCCTTTGAAGTGCTTACATTGCTTATTTGTGTGTAATCTGTAATTCAAACAGAAAGCATTTCTTTATATTCAAACGTTGCATAATGATTGTTCATACATTGAAGATGTGTACCGGCGACACAGGTTCAGAGCAGAGTTTGGTGTCGTTCTTAATAAATATAGAAACAGCATTTAAATAACTACTTATTTTAATGGTCAAATTAATCTTCTTTAAAGATTAAAGTATATCTCCCATGTTTATATCTGTTTGCTTAATTGTCAAGAGATAATTGATATAAGCAAGACATTTCCTTTACTATCTACAGCTCAATTTAGATGAAACATATTAGTGGGCATTTATTAGCTTAGTATGATTTATTTTTCATTGTATAAGGCATAACAATTATACAGCTCATCTGCTATTGAGTACAACAACTAAATTGATTACACTCAAGGATAAAAGCTAACTTACAATACTTGAAATTGCAAGTCATTTTAAGTGAAGGTCCAAATCAAGTAAAGAAAAAAAAAGAAAATATGCATTCATTTTAATTTCAATTGTAATTATTCATTCCGCATATGGGAATCTTCATGCTTATCCCTATGGTTATCATCTCTTTGTATCTAATTTGTATTTATTTGTAGGCGGATCTTTTGCGGATCTTTAATGTTTTCTGTTCTGTCTTGTGTTTGTTATGCCTTTGTGCGCGTTTGTTTATTTGTACCATGTGGTCACCTGCTGGGAAAGGGCTGACCTCTTGCCTCTCGTTTGTGGTGAATAACTGTGAGTTTGTCACTTTCCCATTGGTATCAGGTGTGGTACTTTATTGTATCGATTCCTGATCTTTTCACCCTTACTTACTTTGATTTAATGCCAAGAATAAATCAAATGAGCCAGCACATTTGATTTTGGTACTTATCGAAGTATGATACAAAAGAAGCTCCTATGGCAATGAAACTGATACTTTTGCTATTGTCAAATAATGAATCTGTGATGAGGTATTCAGTATTTGGTAAACTATATCATACACAACACATATAAAACAAATGACAGGAGAAGCACTACTTTATCAATATCTGACATTTATAACGATATCCTTCACAATGTATAATAAATGAAACCTTTTGGAGGTCATTTGGCAAATTACATATGCATAGTACTAGTGACAATACTGACACACTGTCATCCAATATTCTTAAACATTTAAAAGTAAGTAAGGGTGCAAAGATCAGGAATCGATTCAATCAAGTACCACACCCGACCCAGGATACCAATGGGAAAGTGACAAACTCACAGTTAGACACCACAAACGAGAGCCAAGAGGTCAGCCCTTTCCCAGCAGGTGACCACAAAGCACATATAAACAGACGCGCACAAACGCATAGCAAACACAAGACAGAACAAAAACATAAAAGATTCACAAAAGAAGTACCGCCTTGGAACGTCAGTAAAATATTTTACAGGAGGGCTTAAACCAGTTTAACGGCGCCAACCTCACCCTTAATTCAGATATGGATCAAGACACATAGATATTTGGTTTGCATGAAAGACCCCTAACTTATCAATGTATCATCTCCTAAAACATATAAATCAAGATATAACATCTACTCCAAATTCTAATGTCACCTGGTCAAGTTTGATCTTACCTATTACTGTCTGAAAAAGCCTTATAAACTTAAATTGGTATCGTAAGTAACAATAGACCCGTTTCCCTTGATGTGATTATTGCCATGTTAAGTCCACAATTATAACTATTTTCACAATTTTTACAGTTTTGTTTTTAATAAATTACTTATTTATTAAGTTTAAGTTGCTCATTGACAAGAAAAAGTTGATATGATTCACTTTTTTTTATTAATTATACAGAAAAAGCTATGCTAAAGTTAAACTAAACTCATTTTAAAGCTAAATATAAATGAATGTGTCACCATCTTTATACACAAATGTGGGTTTAAAGTTTGATATGGAGACATTCCTTTTAAGCAGTAACTGATTGCAGACAGTTATAATGCATAGTATCAAAAGTTTAATGTATTTTTTTTTCATTGATATTAAATTCCTAGTGCGGGGTTTATTCCCCACAATCTGAAATGGGAGAAAAACCCGCAGGGGAAATTAAGGTGTGGAATTAAAGTTCAATACTAATTTTCTTCAAACTGGACAATCAGACATACTTAATTTTTTGATGAATTTTTGATATTTTTTTTATAAAACCCTGCAGGGTTTTCCCCCACACAGGGTTTGTTTCTAACTTTGACAATTGTTTTCACCATGATGGCACATGTTTTTAGTCATAATTATATATTTTTTGCTCCCTTATGTTTGTATTTATGTATTTTAGTGGTTTTGATTCCTTTGCACCACTAGAAAGATGATGTGATATTGCCAAATTCTGGTGTGGCAAAACAAACTGGTGGCCGTTTAATCCGAGACATCTCGCATACATGCGTTTTCGTGTTTGCTAATGTCCCATTTATGTGACACTGTGTATAAATGTACAAACTGTTGTCTAAACATGATTAAAAGGATATATGTGAAAATATTATACAATAAAAATGACAAAAAACATAATGGACGCTTTGATTGGATTCGAACCCTACACATAATGAAAAAGGGATTTTCTACTGGCGGCGACTCTACCTACAGAGATATCCATGCTGAAAACAAATAGTTTCCAAAACCGCACCTGACCTCTGAATATGTCACCCAAATGTTTTATTTCAATGTTTACAAACAAGCAAATGAAAACATAGCCATAAGATCTTGGGAGAACTCTAGCTAAATTAAAAATAACGTAGGTTTACAGTCTCCCTGGTCCTGAGATTATGGAACTTTTATCACATTCAACGCTACTGATTATGGAATTTAAACTGCTCATAAAAGCTAATGCTGAAAAAGAATGACTTTTCTTGCTTTTAAACACTCAGATGCTGCAGTTATCATGCTAATAATTGTTAAAATGCCAACAATTGTTGGCATTTTAACATTTATGAGCATGATAAATTTCACACTCATTTGAGTTGATCATGGAAAATATTTGATAACCTCGATGTCTGGCCAAAATGCAAGGTTGTGTTCCAGTCACAGAATGGATGTAATATAAGCTGCACCATTATACCAACGGCACTTTTGCAAAACCAGACTTGTATTATTTTTTTACTCAATCAAAATCTCAAGGCGCAATCTTTGAAAAGTTCCACCCTGGCAAATGTACATGCAAATTCACAACTTTACTCAAATTGGACCCTTCATTCCTTTTTCAGAGACTGAAATGCCCTTCCTGAATCAACACGAGATTTGAACTCTACAGAATCTTTTACCAATCAATTAATTTCTGATATCTGCCCACCTCAAAAACTATACTTACAAGGAAATCCTCTCGTACAAATCTATCATATAAGACTGAGAACAGGCTGCAGCTTTGTGCGTCTAGATTTTACTCATGACATATTACATTGTACATGTAAATGAAACTCCTTAGTGCAGCTGCTGTGAAATAGAAGAATCTTTAAGCTTCGTTTTTGAGTGTAACCAATACAATCATTCAAAGGGGCATGCTTGATGTGTGTTAGAATTTAGAATTTTAGCATTTAGAAACAATTTCAATGTATATCTGTTGAAAAAGTAGTTTGAGAAAAAATAAAGAAAAGCATAGCAAAACTCAATATAATTAACTGACCAACCAAAACATGCAAAACAAACACTATATGATAATAATGATAATAATAATAATAATAATAAAATAAAAATAAAAATAATAATAATAATAATAATAATAATAATAATAATAATAAAAATAATAATAACAATACAAATAATAATTATAAAACCTACTCGTTACTAAAAGAAGACAGAACAAGAAAAGTTGTTTCTTTTTTGCCTTATTTATTACTCCTGTGTGTGTGTGTGTGTGTGTGTGTGTGTGTGTGTGAGAGCGCGTGTGTGTGTTCTATTCTGAATTGTGTCGTAGCAGGCTAATGGTTACAATGTACATGTACCTGTTTCGTACGAAGTCACTCAAGTAAAGGTGCGTATTTGATACCGATGTTAACCAAACCATCTATGCGTCTTGATCCACATCTGAGCTAAGGGTGAGGTTCGCAATGTGAAACCAGTTTAAGCTCTTCAGTAGTTATTTTTACTGACCGTTCCAAGGCAGTACTTCTTTTGTGGATCACTTGTGTTTTTTGTCTTGTGCTTCCCATGCTTTCCCTTCTAGTCAGAGAGCCAGCAATACTTTTAATCAAGTGGTTGAGGCCAAAAGATTTGAAGGCGTGTTCTTATGTAGAAAAGTATGCTGAATTCAAAAATCAAACTCTTAAAAAATCGGCTGGTACACAAAAATGCTATGCGCAGCGGAATACCCCAGGGGTAGGCAATTTCTCATATTAACACTGAAATGGGGTACCCTATACCACAGAATCTACTTTGACCTACCTTGCACCCATTGGCAATTTTTCATTGGTGCCAAAAAAATCCTGGGCCCCCCTGAATGTGAAAACAATGTTCCTAAACATGAAACTCATTTGGGCTATGTAAAAATGCATGGTTACCATGGCAACCCTGTTGTGCAATTCTTACAGGTAGGGGTGTACATACAAATTCAATCATATCTTAGCTGATACTTATCATAAACTACTAATCTTGGTATTAAATTAAAGATTAGACATATGCCTTTTATCCTATGACCTGCGATGCAATTACCTAATTTGAGTATTCATGAATATTAATGAAAATCTTAAAGAAAGGGGAAAATCATAAAAAAAACACCATAAATAACTCAGCCCCAAACCATCATCAAACCACCACTGTTGCATGTTTTCATATCATCAGTGATACAATTCGACAAATACTGGCACCTTATGGTCTTATATGGAAATTATCTCATTTGCATATTCATGAAAATTAGTGAAATCTTTAAACCGAGGACAAAGCCATTGCATACACTAGAACCCCAAGGGGCAATTAGACCTACATTGAAATCCTAGGAGCATTGCTTATTGATTTCAAATGGTTCAATGAGGCAACTTAATGTAAAAAACTCTATATTTTTCAATAATACACCCATTTAGTCATTTGAAATGGCATGGTTTCCATGGCAACCCATAATGCGATTTTAAAGACTGGGAGTGTAGCTTCAAAAATATTCATATCTCAGCAGCATCTCATCCTAGAACACTAAATCTAGTTATATTCCTAGAACACTAAATCTAGTAGCAAGTTATTTGCAGACAAAACACGTTAACAGGACTGTTGGAAATGCAAATTTTCTCATTTGAATATTCATGAATGTTAATGAAAACATTAGAAATAAATGAAAAATCGCAGAAAAATCAAGGGGTAGTACTTACAAAATTAATCATATCTCACTTGATAATTGCCCTAGAGTACCGAACCTGATATCAAAGTAATGCTAAGACATAGTACTTATACCTTATGGATACTTACAAAAGTAATCTAATTTGAATATTCATGAACTCTAATGAAAAGATTAGAAATAAATAGAAAGATCGCTAAAAACCCTAGGAGTAATACTTACAAAAATACTTGTATCGTACTTAATAATTGCTCTTTAGTACCAAACTTGATATCAAATTAATACTAAGATAAAGTACTCTTACCTTATGGATGGTTACAAAAGAAATCATATTTGATTATGCCTGAATTTTAATAAAAACTGAAATAAATGAAAAAATCGCGGAAAATCAGGGGGGAATGCACACAAAATTAAACACATCTCACTTGATAATTGCCCTAGAGTACCAAATTTAATATCAAAGTTATGCTAAGACATAGTTATCTTACCTTATGGGTTGTTATTCAAGAAATCTAATTTGAATATTCATTAATTATAATGAAAACTTTAGAAAAAAAAAGAAAAGTTATGGCAAACTGAGAGGCACATACATAAAACAATACTAATTTCTCTTCTACTGATTGCTTTAGAGTAGCACACTTGGTCTCATATTAAATACTATTATTTTTGCTTTGATTCTATACCAAGTTTGAAGCCTGAAACTAATACCAACTGAGATATGAGTATTTTTGAAAGTATGCCCCCATGATTTTTCTGTGATATTTTCATTCTTTTCAAATGTTTTCATTAAAATTTATGGATAAACAAATTAGATTCTTTTCATATCTGCCCATAAGGTAAAGGCACTTTGTCATAGCATTACTCTGATACTAAGCTTAGTACTCTAGGGCAATTATAGCTTGAGATATGAATAACTTTGTAAGTATATTGGCTTGATTTTTCCGCATTT
Organism: Loripinus fragilis; assembly: GCA_964019695.1. Classification (NCBI taxonomy): domain Eukaryota; kingdom Metazoa; phylum Mollusca; class Bivalvia; order Lucinida; family Lucinidae; genus Loripinus; species Loripinus fragilis. Next base: position 2,372,910 of record OZ026529.1, read on the forward strand.
TTTTCTCTAATTTATAATGATTTCGTAAAAAATAATTAGTATTCCTATAAATTTTGTTTTCATATGTTTCCATAAGATAAGAGTGCTATGTCTTTGCATTACTTTGGTAATAAGTTTTGTACTCTAGGGTATTTATTAAGTGAGATATGAGCAAAATTGTAAGTATGCCAATCTTAATTTTTCCACGATTTTTCATCCTTTTCTAATGTTTTCATTCAAATTAATGATTATACAAATTAGTTTCTTTTCCTATCTGCCTGTAAGGTACAATCACTATATTTTAGCATTACTGTGATATCATGTTTGGTACTCTAGGGCAATTATCAAGTGAAATACTAGTGATTTTGTTAGTATTGCCCTTTGATTTTTCTGCAACTTTTTTTATTCTTTTCTATTGTTTTCATGATCATTCATGAAAATTCAAAATAAAAAAAATTGCATATCCAACCATCATATAAAAGTGATTTATCTGCAAATTAATTTGATACAAGATTTACTGTTCTATGATGTGTTGCTGTTGAGATATGAATATTTGTGTAGGTACCCTCCCGGTATTTTAAAATCGCATAAAGGGTAATGCAATTTTACATTAGCAAATTGATTTAGTTTTTGAGGAACACAATATTTTGCCTTTAAGTGACCTCATTGAACCATTTGACATGAATGAGAAATGCTCCTAGGAGTTCAATGTAGATCTAGATCTAATTCCCCTTGGGGCTCTAGTTTATGCAATGGTTTTGCCTTCACTTATTAAGTTTTCATTAATATTTATGAATATGCAAATGTGATAATTTCCATATAGGACCATAAGATGACAGTATTTGTCAAATTGTATCACTGATGATATAAAAACATGCAACAATGGTGGTTTGATGATGGATTGGGGCTATAATTAGTTATTTATGGTGTTTTTTTTACGATTTTCCCCTTTTTTTAAGGTTTTCATTAATATTCATGAATATGCAAATTAGGTGATTTGCATCTCAGGTCATGGGATAAAAGGCATATGCCTAACCTTTTTTTGGTACCAAGATTAGTAGTATATGAAAAGTATCAGCTAAGATATGATTGAATTTGTATGTACACCCCTACATGTAAGAATTGCATTAAGGGGTTACCATGGTAACCATGCAATTTCGCAAGGCCCAAATGTGTTTATTTTTCAGAAACATTGTTTTCTCATTCATGGGGTCCCAAGAAACAATTTTGGCACCAATGAAAAATTGTCATTGGGGTGTAAGATAGGTCAAATTATTTTGTTTGTTTGTTTGTTTGTTTTGTTGCTTTACGTCCCAAGTCAACAGCTATGGTCATTGCGGGACGGTCAGTTCACCTAATCACACTTTTTTCCTGGGCAAGCTTGAATAAGCAGTTAACCAGTAATCGTGCACATACTTTCGCTTGTAACTGACAACAACCCTTCATGAATGATTCAGCGGAAGGGAGGAGAATGACCGTAGAAATTATTTCATGATCAATCTCTACGAAAGTATGGGACTGGGCCAGGATCGAACTCACGATCCTGGATCTGCAGTCAGCTTCGCATCTGTAACCAGACACATTACCAACTGCGCTACGCGGCCCGGTATAGGTCAAATTAGATTCTGTGGTTTAGGGTACCCCATTTTAGTGCTAATTTGAGAAATTACCTACCCCAGGGGTATTCCGCTGCGCATAGCATTTTTGTGTACCAGCCGATTTTTTTAAGAGTTTGATTTTTAAATTCAGCATACCTTTCTACATAAGAACACACCTTCAAACCTTTTGGCCTCATCCACTTGATTAAAAATATTGCTGGCTCTCGTACAATTCTGTTCGTGGCTGCCCTGTGGTTACCCGCCGGGAAAGGGCTAATCCCTTGGCTCTTGTTGGTGATGTTTGTTGTATTTGTGTTACTTTCCCGTGTGTTATAGTGCGACGAGGTAACGGACGTTGAACGTGTCAGACAGAGCCCTGCCATTCACTGTCAATTTAGACTAATCTACAAGGGAGCGCAATGGCTCAGTGGTTGAGTGCTTGTCTCGAGACAGAGGAGACGCGGGTTTGAGCCTCACCGGTGTCACTGCATTGTGTCCTTGAGCAAGACACATTAAATTCTAGCTTAGTATTGGTTCAAACCAGGAAGACACGTCCCTATATAACTGAATGATTGTTGATGGTAAGTAAAGAATCAAACCAAACAAAGACTAATCTACACTTTCATGGTGCAAAACAAATAAACCGCATACGACAAATACAGTAGTATGCCTGGTAAACGTTCGCAAGCAAATCTAAACAGAAAACATAAGTCTTACTTTATTAAAGACACATATATTAGTAGTAATGGGAGCGACTATGGGGACTATTTATTTAGGATAAAAATTCCCGGTCCCCATAGATTGCGTCCCTGGTATGCTTAAATGACTCGCTGTGAATAACGGCTATTTGTTAATAACTTAGTTTATTTTTGACTGCTTTGTAGTAGTTTCCTGGGTTATTGAGAATAACTTAGTTTATTTGAGGACTATTTTGGTCTATGATTGTGATCGTTTCTTGGGCTATTGAGAATAACTAAGTTTATTTTTGACTGCTCTATAATAGTTTCTTGGGCTATTGAGAATAACTTAGTTTATTTTTGGGCTATTCTAACTGGTCTATGATTGTGATAGTTTCCTCAGGGCTGTGTTTATTTGCGCGACGATCTACATGATTGTGATGAATTTCTATCCACTCGTTTCTCGCTAGTAGGCATATTGTGGTTATTTTTTTTTATAAAGACAAAATTTACTCGCATCACAAACAACAGGGTTTCTAATTTGCATATCGTGCATCTTGTACGTTGCAATAGCGTATTATATTTTAAGTAAGGAATTTGGTTCATGAAGTTCTATGTATCGTATAGTCTCTTTAGAAAAATAAATTAGATATTCGAGGCTAATTTCTGTAGCTTAGAAATATTACATTTAACACAAGCTATCGCTTTTTACGACTTTCAATGATAAGTTACGTCATAACAATTATACATGACGTCATTGAAAAGCAAGTAGTATCTTCTAAAAGCGACAACAAGTATAACTTTTCAAAACAATAGATAACTTGGTCATTTTAAAAATAAAGGTGTGTACTCAGATACGATAGGCCTTTTTAATATTATTTTAGCTTTTCATTATGGTCAGACTCTTAGCTTGATTTTAATTAAGTACTTTTAATCTTTTAAAAGGGTTGTTTTATGCTAAAAGTTAAGTTGTATAGAATGTCGTTTGAGGTTGTATCTCAATACCTCAACCCATAGATGTATTACTTTGTAAAATAAGTTAGGACTTTGAAAATAAGTGAGTCAATTTTAACTAGAGTAGGTGTCTTCTTAGCATTGGTAGGTCTGCTTGAAAGTATCTAAGGATTATACTTTTTCAGGTTCTTGCATGGTGTCATATTTGATAGCTAGTATCAATCTTATGATTAAGTTAGTGCTTTTGTTGATATCTTAGATAATCATCATTAGCATGTTATTGGGGTTTAATAAGTAGATGTTGATGAAAGAGTTTATATCGCTTGAGATGTGGATGCAGCACGTTAAATGTGTATCCACCACATCTCCACATCTTGAATGTGGATGTTATGTGGAGCAATGTGGACTTCCACATTTCAAATGTGAATAAATGCAGATATAATGTGGGTCAGCATAATGGAGATTTACGTTTATTTTTGGATAAATTCGAAATTAATGCGGACCGCCACACTAAAAATGTGGATCCACTACATCTCCACATTTCCACAATGTGGAGTTATCTAACCATAACATTTAATAATTTGACTTATACCCTCTCTAAATTGTAGGTAAACGTCAGCACTGAGCTGAAAATAACTATGATTTGGATAGTTTTCTAGTCGTATATGATAGTTTTCTGGTCCTGCTGTGGAATATATAAAATAACTTAGTCATAGTCAACTTTGAAAATTACTTAATCATTTAGAGGTATATGTGATGAAAGTAATGTTATTAATGCTACTAAGCTCTATGCGTCTTAAGAGTCGCTTTGTCAATCAAGGCCTTATCTCATAGAGACATCACTCTGTAGCGTAAACTAGTGTATAACTAGCAGTTTCAAGTTTACTACTACCGTTTTTAATGAAAGAACAACAAAGACTGGTGAACGTTTCTATAACTTTATTGCCCTCGCTAGTAGGCATATAGTGGTTATCTTTTATAATTTAATTTAATGCTTTATTTATTTTACAAGGATTCCAAACAGCCCTGAGGCTACTATGTGGTCTCCTTACATGTAACAATTTACAGACATTTATGACAATAAAGACAACATACATATATACATAATACATAATGACATACAGACAGACACTCACACAGACAGACATACAATCACAGAGACACATAGACAGACAGACACATAGATAGACATACACACAGACAGACAGACAGGCAGAGAGACAGACAGACAGACGCACACACACAGACAAGCAGATGGACAGACAAACAGACAAATACAAACAAGAGAAAGTAAAAAGTGTAGGGAGAGCAGTCACCCCATGTTGAAGCAGTAAATAAAAGAACCAGTGTGCGTAATCGTACGTTGCCCCAATAGTGCCAATAACGCGTTTTTTAAGGTATTTAACAAAGTTAGCAATGCTGACACATCCATACGTCATAAAGATTATACATGACGTCATTGAAAAGCAAGTAGTATCTCCTAAAAGCGACAACAAGTATAACTTTTCAAAACAATAGATAACTTGGTCATTTTAAAAGTAAAGGTGTGTACACAGATTTGATAGGCCTTTTTAATAGTATTTTAGCTTTACATTATGGTCAGACTCTTAGCTTGATTTTAATTTAGTACTTTTAATAGTTGATAAGGGTAGTTTTATGCTAATAGTTAGGTTGTATAGAATAGTAAGTGAGTATGATCAGAAAATACCACAATCACGTTGCTTGAGGTTGTATCTCTCAACTTCAACTCCTAGATGTATTACTCTGTAGAATCAGTTAGGACTTTGAAAATAACTGAGTCATTTTTATCTAGAGTAGGTGTGTACTTAGCAATGATAATTCTGCCTGAAAGTTTCAAAGGATTATACTTTTTCAGGTTCTTGCATGGTGTCGTATTTGATAGCTGGTATCAATCTTATGATTAAGCTAGCGCTTCTGTTGATATCTTAGATGACATCATTGGCATGTAATAGTTTTGGGGTTTAATGATTAGATGTTGATTAAAGTGTCCATATCGCTTGAGATGTGGATGCAGCACGCAAAATGTGGATGCAATGTGGATCCATCACATCTCTACATTTTGGATGTGAATTTAATGTGGAGCAATGTGGCAATGTGGATGTATTGTGGAGCAATTTTTGGATTTCCACATTTCAAATGTGAATAAATGCAGATATATTATGGGCCAGGATAATGGAGATTTACGTTTATTTTTGGATAAATTCGAAATTAATGCGGACCGCCACACTAAAAATGTGGATCCACTACATCTTCACATCTTGACAATATGGATCCACCACATCTCCACATTTCCATAATGTGGAGTTTCCACATCAACTCATTTGAAAATTTTACTATACCCTCTCTCCAATCAATACTATTTTCTCTTTGTATCTCAAGTCAGTGGTAACGTTGTGCACTCTATATTGCAGCTTTCAGAGAGATGGCCCTATCATGTTCGGCTTGGTGCCAAGATGATATTTGCTTCACTTGCGGCAAATTTGGATTTAGTCAATTTTAGTCTTCTATCCTATTATTCCTTTCTTTTCATTGTCTCTCGGAGGATCCTGACTTTACTGAAATATTGTTGACTGGGACTTAACTCAATCAATCTCTCATTAGTTAACTTCTGATAATCTAAATATTTGGTTCTAGCACCATCCATCAACTTTGATGGTCATTAAAAATGTTTAGTCCTTGCAATTTTAATTGTCCACCTCTTTAAACTACAAAATTTCCACATTTGCATGTTTGACAATTTGATAAACATGCCTAAGTTCAGGCATGTATGCTTAAAACGTTTTTACAATTTAACACAGTAGATTTCAGATCTGCATAGCATACCAACTTTGCATGCTATATATTCTATCTTTATATGAATAATATAAGAGTAGCCAATATATATATATATATATATATATATATATATATATATATATATATATATATATATATATATATATATATATATATATATATATATATATATATATATATATATATATATATATATATATATATATATATATATTATCTGAGCTTACTGAGTGATAGTTCTATGGATATTTTGCCTAAAAATAAACAGTTCTCATTTACCACAAAGCTTAATCGACCTATTCAAGTCCAGAAAGATCAATGGGGTTGTAGCGCTGGGAGAAATGCTATATATTCTATCTTTATATGAATAATATAAGCGCAGCCAATATATATATATGAAGTTAAATAAAGTCTTATTGTCATTTTATTACTATCAACTGTGATGCTTGTTTCACATATGAGATCATGGAAGAATTTTATCTGAGCTTACTGAGTGATAGTTCTCTAGATATTTTTCCTAAAAATAAACAGTTCTCATTTATCACAAAGCCAAATCGCCCTATTCAAGTCCAGAAAGACCAATGGGTTGTCGCGCTGGTAGAAATTATGAATCCTTCAGAAGTATATTACATTTTACCTATTAGCAATTATTTTTATATTCACTTCTACGATGGGAATATTTTGAAAATAATGGGGAAAAGTAAAGTGAATACTGGATGCATGAGATATGGAAGCTGTCCTGAAATAAAACTGTTTATCCCAGTAGGAAACTATTATTCGCATCAGTACTTAGTAGAGCAAATTCAGAGTGCAATTGAAGAAAACTGCGGAGCTATTCTACGTTAAATACACAGTATGATTACATTAAGTTATAAGAAATCAGGTAACTAAGTAAACTTGCATGTTGAAAATCCATATAGAGTCCAAATTAGATTTTCAGAGTCTCTTGGCGAAATACTTGGATTGAATCCTGATCTTTCAAATAATATGATTGGGAATGATAGTCAGGTTTTTACATTTGCTGTTGATTTCAACATGACCCACCCTCAGATGTTTGTTTATTCTGATGTTGAAGATTACACTCACGTTGGAAATATAACAGTTCCTATACTTAGAATTGTTTCTTGTAAGCAGTCCAACCCTAGCACCCAATTGAATCTAGAATGTGTGAATTTGTATTATGTACCTATGGCAAAATCTTACATTGATCAAGTTTATATTGATATCAAAGATGAAATTGGCAGATCTGTCCCTTTTGTTGGTGGAAAAACTTTAGTAAAATTACACTTCAAACGTATAAAAAGCTGATCCATTTTGCTATCAGTATAAATATGCTCCTCAAAATAATTGAAGAACCAATACTATCAATTATAACATTGATGCATTTTGTGTAGAACATATTTTGAAAACCAATTTTACGATGTAGCCTAAAATTTTCAGACATCCTTGACGCCTTATTGCCAAGTGACACAGCAAAAAGAAATGGTAGAAAAGGTTACTAACAAGGATTTTTTACCGTTTTAAAACTTGATCTTAATGAATTGGAATGTCATTCTTTGTATGTGATCCATGGATCACAGAACTGCATGAAATGGATGTAAAAGTGCTTTTAGATGCTAAAATCTCTGTTTTTACATGCTTGTATGGTGTGTTTATACTCATCGATACCATCCACCTCTTCCTGAGAGAGAAAATTGCCCCTGCTGGCTGTGGCGTAATGGCCAGACTATGAATTCAGACAACTGGTTTTGGTGATTGTCTGTAACAATCTTTAAACGATTCGTAGGGACATCTTTCTTATGCTCAACGGCATAGCATGACGATTGAAAATCTGTTTCTTAATGGCCAAGTACACTCATTGTTTTCAGAAAACAAATCAATGTCAAAACTCGATTGTCAGAGATAAAAATGCTTGTTTCCCAGTATATTAAAACTGTTTGAAGAAAGGTTTTGCATGTAAGCTGAACTGTTTTAAACAAAGTTTAATTTCATGCCACTTTCATTCTACTCGAATTACCACAGAATAATTTCTTTACCCACCCACCACCTTTTGAAAGTGTGTGCGTTTGAGACACAGTTATGGCAGAATTAGGCATGGAACTCATTAATAATGATTCTTGATTTATGGCCATAAAGAATAGAGAGATTTGGACCAAGTTTTACAAAAATTAAACGTTTGAGTTAATTATACTCACATTCTAAAATCTTGGTCCTATAATTATTATTATTAACACTAAAAGAAGAATAATGGATCTCTCAACAAGACAGACAACTACAAGCTGCAATGCTGAAATGATAACATCTGCAACTAAAAGATCAAGTAAATATGAAATGAGCTATGGACAATTTCGATATCTGATGAAAAGGCTGCGTACAGAGTTAGATTGTAAACTCAAGCAAGGAAGACCACCAAAGTACTGTAGAATGTGCCATAGAGAACTTCATAAGCTTATAGGAAGCTAACTAGAATGAAGGTCATTAGAAAAGAAATATATGAAGGGAAGAAATATAACAGAGCAAAGATGTAATAAAAGAAATAACTTTTCTTCTGCAAAAGAGAATATCAAAACAAGAATATGCAGTCCTCTCTCAAGTGTTGCAGCAAAAGAAGTACATGCAAATAATAAGACAGAGTAGAAAATGTCATATTTTTGTGATAAATATTGACAGAACTGTGTGTTTGTATGCCACTAAAAGTATAGAAGGATTTAATCAAGGACAAGCTGTTCATTTACCAAAGCGATTTCAATGGGTCAACATCAGTGTCCAAAGTGTGAACAACAGTTTGCAAGATCAGACATTTGAGACGACATCTGACAAGTGGTATCTTCAGTGAAGATATGGAGACAGAAACAATGTCAGAAAATAAAGAATCTGCTATGTCTGAAGAATCTGATGCAGAGACTTCCAGAAGACATCAAAGGGCAGACATCTTTGGGAAATATGAAGATAAATATTATGGTATTCATGACAATAATGATCCAGACTATACAAATGAAGATGATGAAGACCAACATTACTCTAGAAAAAAGAGCAAGTTTGATCCTTGGAAATTTTTGTTAATGGAGCTCATAGTATCCTAAAAGACACATTCGACGAAGGTGTACAACAAATAATAGAGAAATCCCAGACGTTGACACAGAAGAGGCAGAGGAGGACACTTTCTATAAACTAGAATCTAGATACAGAGCAGAACCATTGGTCAAAACAAGGCTTTCCTTAAATTGACCAAGGCAATGAAGAAATATCCCTTGCACAAGAAGATAACAGATACAGCAAAACGACTACGAGATGAAGATGAATTTGATGAGGATGGCACTTTGAGATATGCTATTAAAAACAAAGATACCTCTTGGATAAGAAACTTGAAAAATTTGACCCCCCAAACTATTCCTTAGGTGAAGATGATGAATCCGATTTATTAAAACAGAGTTCAGGATAAAAATGTGCACCAAGGCAGCTGCAACAGAACAACAGTCGACTAAAAAAAGGCTCTGGATCAATAATTAAACCATTCTAGTTGAATTCTACTTTGTATGATGGCATATATTCTTTAATTTCTCTTATTGTAAGCAATGAACAGAGGGACAGCCCTAATCCTCTGTTATTTTAATCAGTTATAGTTATAGCTAGGCGGCTAAGAGCCAAGATTGTGCTATTCCGGATACAAGCATGAAACTTACCACACTTGTTACGGTTGGTGAGCTGATGATTTTAAGATATAGAACCACTTCGACAAATTTCCTCTGCGCATGCGCAAGGCAAAATTCACTTCCGTTATAGAAAGTTTGGTCTCACTTGACTACACAGACCAATATTTGTGTTCAACATGGTAAAAAATCAACTCCCTATATCTCTAGTTGTCCTAAAAGACATAAACACATATATATTTAAATAGTTTCCATAATTACGCATGCGCAAACTAAATAATACTTCCTGTTATCCCATAGAATGATGTCAAAACGGTAGAAACCATTGAATAAATGGAATACATCTTTTGACTCGGAAATAAATGTGTTTTTGCACAATCATTTATCCAATAATTTTTGCTGCGCATGCATTCACGCTAGAACGCCACTGTACTAGAACAGTGCAGTCATTGCGGGTCGGTTGCAGTCGATGAGGGCACACACTATATAGATTGGGTTTACTTTGATTCATTCTATGAGCTGGCTCTTTACAGCTATCAATTTTCATGACGATGTTTTAAGCTGCAATTATCACTTAGGTATTTTAGTCAATTCTGGGTCAATTGGAGCCTTTAAATTCTAAAACTAGCTAAGTACCAGCCAATTTCTGGAAAGCCAGTGGGATTTTTATGTGTACGAAATGTGTTCACAGATTAATGAGACGCTATTTTAGTCATTAGTTATGATTTAATGTCATCACATAATGAAGAATAAGCGAATCAATATAATGTTTTTTGCACATTTCTATTTATTTTTTTAGAAGTTGCAAACCATCTTGTAGCTGTACGCAAAATTTGAGCAGTGAAGGGCATTGTACTAGTAGTCAAGGGTCTAAATATAATCAATTTGTATCACTTGACCAGAACAGCTGATATATGTAGTACTAAGCATACAGTATGAAACTAAAAATGGGGGCAAAGATCATGAATCAAAACAATCAAGTATCACACCTGACACAAATGGGACAGTAACAATCTCACAGTTTAACACCACAAATGAGAGCCAAGAGGTCAGCCCTTTCCCAGCAGGTGACCACAAGGCAGCAATGAGCAGACTCGAAAGCACAGAAATAACACAAATGATCCACCAAAGAAGTACCGAATGGAACGGTCAGTAAAAGTATTTTACTGGATGTCTTAAACCAGTTTCACTTGTCAATAACTTTCAAAATGCTCTGCCCGCAGATTTCAAACTTTTGCGCATTAAAGTACTAATATTTTGCATTTTATCTAAACTTAATAAAGTCTGCATATATTCCAGAACATAAACAAAAATGGCTTCCATCCTTTTTCCAGGAAAAATATCACTTTTTGATATAACTCAGGTGCTGTATCGACTAACGTTTAACTCACATAAATCTTTGTTAAGCAGATATACAGCTGGATATATAAGTGACAATGATAAGCCAAGAATATGTTCAAAAGTAAATACTGACAAAAATATGACCCTTTTTTAACAGCCAGGTACGCTTAAACGGTATATTTTGTGCCCTCGTCGACAGCAGCAAACCTGCGATGACCATGCTGTTCGGGTACAGTGGTTCTGTAGCGCAGCATTTGACATGAATGAATTTTTCTTGTTATGCTGGGGACATGCATGGTTTACCCACCATGTTCTTGAATGACTACATACCGTAATGTTACTTTGACTGTAACTTATGTTATGGAGTTTACTGAAGAGTGTTTGAATGTCTTTTTGGACTTATGTATATGCATTGTTCTGCGTTTATCTTTGGTTACTGCGCCAAGATGACAAAATCACGCTGATCTTGCATACAAACGTATACATTTTTAAAGTGACATTTAACCAAGAGAGCTGGCAATATGTGCCATAATCTGTATGTAAGCTGATATGACACAGCCTTCTTAAGGATTTTCAGTTATGTAACATTACCTATTTTAAAAAAAAAAATCATCAATTTACAGAAATGCTGTGTTCAAAGTTGCCACCATAGGCACAAAGGGTCGTACACTGGAAAGCTGCATATTGTACTTCTGCAACCTTGAGGACAGCCATATCTCACAAGGTAAAGAGGAGATTTTTATGCTTGTGGTATGGTGGTCCACAGTGGACTGTACATTCCAGTGTCTAGTTCTATCCATCACAGTTTGCTGGACTCGGTAATCATTTCCCCTTTTCTAGTACTGACCCTAACACATGAGCCTTGATATGCTGTCTTTAAAATGTGCTGGCACATAGCCACCTTCGTAAGGGATGTCATTTCAGCGAACACGCCTTTTTGGTAAACAAATCTTTTCTAGCCATGTCTATGTTCATGTAGGTGCTTGCTTGTTCTGCCGTACAATACTGTGATGAATCGTTCAATGGTGCAAAGGTAATCTGTTGTTGGCTTTTAAGGGAGAGAGTTCATTTCTACAAAATACCCAGTTACAGCTAGAAAGCTTACCCACCGTTTTCCACGACCAAGGAGAAAGGATGTTTTATTGTACCCTATGAGTGAATGAAAAAAAGCAAGCCAATATGGTATCACACCAACGATAGCTGGCGATTTTGCGAACCCCACAGTTCATCCACTCACAACTGTTGCACCACAGGTATGACCAGAACTACTATATCACTATAAACAGCGCAAATGCTTATTTTCTTGTTAGGCCGTTTAGCTGCTTCCGTAGCACGTGCAAATATTCTTGTATCTGCCTCCTCATGCAAACAAGGCGCAAATGAAGGCAAATTGCAAGCTGGACACACTAAGACCGTGTTTTTTCTCCCGTAAAGTGCAGGGTTCTCTCTAGAGTATTGTCACACTCTCATCATGCAACACCTATATCAATCTGTGGTTATTGTTTCTAAGTTGGTATATCTTATGTCCAGGAAACACAGCAGTTGGAAAGATAATGAAATAGTTTATCGTCATCTTCTCACAAGAAATCTTGCCAGTTTTTTGGTACGACCGTTATTTGATGGACCGACCCGCCGGTAGATGTTGTTTCCTCCTTTTTCCCTTGTTAATGCTTTTAAACTGTCCCCCTAACACGTGCCGCACACTAAATGCATTTTGATCAACTGCACAAAAAGTGGATATTACGCAACGTTTTAAAAAACATCTTTGGTATACTGTTCACTGAATAGTGCTAGCCCCTACACCTTTAAGTATCTGAACAACGGAGGCTCCATCCAAAATGACAACACTGACTCCAAGTGCGAAGTCTTTAACAGGGGGACCAAATGCCCCGAAGCCAGTCAGTAGCTTCACAACCAAACACAATGAGGCATATCAGGCACCCCCCCCCTCAAAAAAAAGTTACGTTATAATACCCACATAAAACAGACTGGCGTAGACTAACTAATGTTTGGTATGGTTCGTTTACGGGAAGTGAGACACAAATATGCATATACAGTTCACTGACAGTTTGGAGACAGTCCATCGACAGACAGTGATATAAAGTCTGTAAGCTCAAGCACAGCAGAATATATATGTCTGCCTACCTGTCTGTCTGTGAGTCTGTCTGTTTGCCTATCAAAAAGGTATATTGCCCTTGGCCAGTAACCTATATAAGCTACGTTACTACCTTGGCTTAAACATAACTTTTTTTCAGAGACGTCCCCAAATCAAAACAATCCAAATTGGTCAACACAAAGAAAATATTTGGTGGTGACTTTGGACCAGACTAGTAACTCAGGTGGTGAGCGCGTCTGTCCAGTGTTCCAAGGGCTTTGAGATTGAGCACAAAAATGATTGCATGTCTGTCTGTCTGCCACAAGCCTACTATCCTCTTTGCTTAAAACTTGACTTTAAAGTCTTATAACGATTTTATATATGTTTAATGTAGACAGAGCTTTTTTGTGAAAGCTTATACTTGTAAATAAATTGGTTTTGATTATCGTCTAAACAACATCGGTTAAAAGTTACCCACTGCGAAAGCGCATCTAAACAGGTCTGTAGGTCCCTATATTGAAGACATGCCTTGGTCCTTTGATTGGAGCATCGGGTTTTGCACAGTTTACAATGAAAGAGAAAAATAATACCATCTTTGTACAAAATTCATATTGTATGCGCATGCGCAGCAATTAAAGAATGCAGAGGACTAAACAACAAACAATTAACATCAGTTCTGTCACATTATTTTATTCTACAGCCAACATGACCCCTTCTTTAAAGACAAAATGTATGAAAGCTCTATGATAACAGCCTAAAATCATAAAATGCGTTGCGCATGCGCAGTAGGCATTTCCCAATGTGGTTCTATATCCTATTCTGCTTAGTCAGTCATGGTCTACAACTGTGCCAAATTTCATGCTTGTATTCGGAATAGCACAATCAGCCCAAATTTTGGCTCTTAGCCGCTTAGCTATTAGCGGGCAATAAAGTTATAAATACGTTCACCAGTCTTTGATGTTCGTTCATTAAAAATCAGTAGTAGTAAGCTTGCGATGGCTAGTTATGCACTAGTTTATGCTACGGAGTGATGTCTCTAAGAGCTTAGGCATTGTTTGACCAAGAGACTCTTAAGACACATAGAACTTAGTAGCCTTAATTACATTACATCCAGAAATTAAGAGAGGGTATAAGTCAAATTGTCAAATGTGTTGGTGTGGAAACTCCACATTGTGGAAATGTAGAGATGTGGTGAATCCACCTTTTCAAGATATGGAGATGTGGTGGATCCGCATTTTTAGTGTTGTGGTCCTCATTAATTTCGAACTTAGTCAAAAATAAACGTAAATCTCCATTCTGCAGACCAATAATATATCTGCATTTATTCACATTTGAAATGTGAAAATCCCCATTGCTCCACAATACATCCACATTGCTCCACATTATATCCACATTCAAAATGTGGAGATGTGGTGAATCCACATTGCATCCACATTTTACGTGTTGCATCTACATCTCAAGCGATATGGGCACTTTCATTAACCTCTAATCATTAAACCTCAATACAATTACATTCCAATGATGATTATCTAAGATATCAACAGAATGGCTAACTTGATCATAAGTTTGATACTAGCTATCAAAAACGACACCATGCAAGAACCAGAAAAAAGTATAATGCTTAGAAACTTTCAAGCAGACTTATCATTGCTAAGTACACACTCTAGATAAAAATGACTCAGCTATTTTCAAAGTCCTAACGGATTCTACAGAGTAATACATATAGGAGTTGAGGTATTGAGATACAGCCTCAAGCGACATTCTATACCACTTAACTTTTAGCATAAAACTACCCTAATCAACTATTAAAAGAACTTAGTTAAAATCAAACAATGAGTCCGACCATAATGTAAAGCTAAAATTATATTAAAAAAGCCTATCATATCTGAGTACACACCTTTACTTATAAAATGACCAAGTTATCTAGTGTTTTGAAAAGTTATGCTTGTTGTCGCTTTTAGAAGATACTACTTGCTTTTCAATGACGTCATGTATAATCTATATGACGTAACTTATCATTGAAAGTCGTGAGAAGCGAAAGATTGTGCTAAATGTAATATTTCTAAGCTACAAAAATTAGCCTTGAATATCTAATTTATTTTTCTAAAGAGACTATAAGATACATAGAACTTCATGAACCCAAATTCTTTGCTTAAAATATAATACGCTATTGCAACGTACAAGATGCACCATATGCAAATTAGAAACCGTGTTGTTCGTGATGCGAGTAAAGTAAGTCTTTATAAAGAATATAACCACAATATGCCTACTGGCGAGGGCAATAAAGTTATAGATACGTTCACCAGTCTTCAGTTCTGACTATCTGTGAGCCATGAGCCCTTATCTTTGTTACATCATGGTATGTTAATTTGATCAGTGTGTTTCTCCATGATGATATATGCATTAGTTAGATGGCCTCCATGCGAGTAGAACATTTAATGCACTTCAACAACAGCAGAATCTATGGCGAAGATTAGGTATCAGTAAAATGCAATTAAGCCCCCTGGTGGCTTAAGCTGCTGTCCGTTCTAAGGCGGAGGTTCTTTTGTTGTTGACTTTTTTTTATTGTTACTGCCATTGTGGGAGTCTGTAATTGTTATATGTTTTGTTGTACGTTACTTTATGTCCATTTTAGTATTGCAATCATCTTGATGAGGAAGAGAGAGCTGGTTGATTTCCTTAATTTGTCTTCCTGGTGTCTCGTAATGATTGAGAGGCTCTTCCTCGCGGTACCACGGGGTTGTCTGCGGTTTGTGATTGTGGTATTTCCTGATCATACTCACTTACTATTTTTAATTGCATTACATCCATCACATATCTCACACTCTATTCCCCTGTAATATGACTAAGTCATTTTCAAAGTTTGCTATGACTAAGTTATTTTATATATTTCCACAGCAGGACCAGGAAACTATCATATGCGACCAGAAAACTACCAAAATCATAGTTATTTTCAGCTCAGCGCCGACGTTTACCTGACATTAAGAGAGGGTATATGTCAAATTGTCAAATGTGTTGGTGTGGAAACTCCATATTGTGAAAAAGTGGAGATGTGGTGGATCTACATTGTGAAGATGTGGAGATGTGGTGGATCCACATTGTCAAGATGTGGAGATGTGGTGGATTCACATTTTTAGTGTGGCAGTCCGCATTAATTTTTAATTTATCCAAAATAAACGTAGATCTCCATTATGCTGACCCATATTATATCTGCATTTATTCACATTTGAAATATGGAAATCCACATTGCTCCACAATACATCCACATTGCTCCACATTATATCCACATCCAAAATGTAGAGATGTGATATATCCACATTGCATCCACATTTTGCGTGTTGCATCCACATCTCAAGCGATATGAACACTTCCATCAACATCTAATCATTAAACCCCAAAACTATTACATGCCAATGATGTCATCTAAGATATCAACAGAAGCGCTAGGTTAATCATAAGATTGATACTAGCTATCAAATACGATACCATGCAAGAACCTGAAAAAGTATAATCCTTAGAAACTTTCAAGCAGAATTATCATTGCTAAGTACACACCTACTCTAGATAAAAAGACTAACTGATTTTACAAGGTAATACATCTAGGCTTTGGGGTCTTGAGATACAACCTCAAGCGACATTCTATGCTACTTAACTTTTAGCATATAACAACCCTAATCAACTATAACAGTACTAAGTTAAAATCAAGCTAAGAGTCTGGCCATAATGTAAAGCTTAATAATATAAAAAATCATATCTGGGTACATACCTTTACTTTTAAAATGACCAAGTTATCTATTGTTTTGAAAAGTTATACTTGTTGTCGCTTTTAGAAGATACTACTCGCTTTTCAATGACGTCATGTATAATCTATGTGACGTAACTTATCATTGAAAGTCGTGAGAAGCGAAAGATTGTGCTAAATGTAATATTTCTAAGCTACAGAAATTAGCCTTGAATATCTAAATGAATTTTTCTAAAGAGACTATAAGATACATAGAACTTCTTTCCTTACTTAAAATATAATATGCTATTGCAACGTACAAGATGCACGATATGTAAATTAGAAACCCTGTTGTCTGTTATGCGAGTAAAGTTAGTCTTTATAAAAAAAGATAACCACTATATGCCTACTAGCGAGAGAAATGTAGATATGACTGTTAATATGTGCTTTGTGGTCACCTGCTGGGACCTCTTGGCTATCGTTTGTGGTTTCTAACTGTGAGTTTGTCACTTTCCCATTAGTATCCTGGGTCAGGTGTGGTACTTGATTGTATCGATTCCTGATCTTTGCACCTTTACTTACTTTCATCACGATCAGACTTTCACGCAAATAAACAAAGCCCAGGAAACTATCACACTCATAGACCAGTTAGAATAGCCCAAAAATAAACTATTATAATTAGTTATTCTCATTAGCCCAGGAAACTATTACAAAGTAGTAAAAAAATAAACTAAGTTGTTCTCAATAGCCCGGGAAACTATGGCAGAGCAGTCAAGAATAAGATAAGTTATTCTCATAGCCCAAGAAACTATTACAGAGCAGTCAAAAATAATATAAGTTGTTCTCAATAGCCCAAGAAACTATCACAATCAAAGACCAAAATAGTCCTCAAATAAACTAAGTCATTCTCAATAACCCAGGAAACTATTACAAAGCAGTCAAAAATAAACTAAGTTATTCCCCAATAGCCTAGAAAACTATCACAATCATAGACTCTACCAAAATACTCCTGAAAAGTTATTCAAAGCTAGTCACTCAAGCTTACAAGGGACGCCATCTAAGGGGACCAGGAATTTTATATCCTTAATAAAAACTAAGTTCCTTTCCTCATAGTGGCTCCCATTACTACTTATATTGCTCACTGGTCAGGGCCTCCTAGAACGTACGTGGATTTTCGTTAAGATTGACAAGGCAATCAGGTCCATGTTAGAATGGTTGTTGTTGCTATAAAGATATGGGTTCAGGTCGCACAACCTTAGGAAGATCAAACTGCATGTAGCGTGCTTTTACGTGTGATGTCCTTTGGTTTTGCCTTTACTATACAGCCATGCCACAAGAAACCATCTAAAACGCAAAGTTGCACACGCTTGCAGGAGTATTGAAATATTTTACACATGCTATACAGATATAAACGGCGCACATGTAATATAGGCTTAGTGATTACACATAAATTAACTAACCCAACAAACAGGCTGGCATGAATGACGCCTTCAAAAATCTGTAGTTACCTGTAGAGTCAACCAGTGGTAAAGTGCTCGACTTGAGATAGAGGAGTAGTTGGTTTGAGTCTCTCTGGGGGCACCATGTCGTTTCCTTATGCAAGGCACGTTATACTTTATTTAGTTCTGGTTCAACTCAGCAAATGCCCCGACATTACTGAAAAGTTCTTGACTTGAATGTAAAGTATCAACTAGAATAATTAAGGTTCACATTTGTTCAGTGCTAGTGTGTTAGACATGTGATTAAAGGAGTTTTATTTTGAGACGGCTGTATGGAACCATTTTGTAATATCCTATTCTCAACCTAGGTGGATAGGAAAACGTTGCGACATGACTAAAAAGTGTTAACAGCGACGCAAAATATCAATGCAAACAAAAACATTCAACTCAAATTAACCTCATCTCTAAACATTGCTGCATGCGTGTGCGTCTTCTGGTACACAGGTTTATCTTTAGTATGCTACTTGTGTTAGTTACGTGTTCGATGAAATTATTCTTCCAAATTATGTTTGTTTGGCAAGAAAATGATTCGGGTGTTAGTTCCGTTTCCAAAAAATAACATTACATAAAAACAACATCAAAACAGACCTCTTCCCTACACATAACAACACCAATTAAAATTCGGCATGATAAGGGTTCAGTATCTTGACCACAGGGAAAGGGTAAACACAATACATTTTGTGTGATTGGATATTCCATTGTCGAAAATTGATTTTTCCTTGTATAGTTTAAGATGCATGTACGTATTTAAAATACGTGTACGTACATATTTCAAACAACGCCTAAGCCAGTGGCTTATACGAGACCTGTTTCATGTTTATTTGAACAGATTTGAATTTAAATGTTTGAGGTTGCATATAAATAAAACAAAATGTTGCTTTTTCATACATAACGGTCATGTCCCTGGCATTGTTAAACAGACAAGATGACAATTTAAAGCATAGTCATAACACGGGGGCCCTAACTACATGCCCATCCCCCTTTGTCCAATTTAAAGAGCTAAAACGGATGTATCTTCTAAGAAAATACGAATTTAAGTTTGAAATCTTCTTTCAAGTTTAGAGGAACATTCAGTCTATTATTCAAATGAGTAGCGGCCTTTGTGTGCCTGTTTTTGCTAATCAACTGGGCTTGAAAAGTTCTTCCATAAAAGTTCCCAAATGGGTATCTTATGTATAAAAAGTGTCTTGGAAGAATTTTGAAAAAAAACAAATTCTAAAAACTCACAGCGGAATCAATTACTTAGATATTTTAAGCATCTATCGCAGATAAAACTGATTGCCAAATATTGCATTTGAGTATATTGCATACAATTTAGTGTTGCTATGGGAACTGTAAACCCTAAAATTTGATGTTCAAGTTGATTCCAAAGAGTAAATGTCCAACTGGAATGCTTAATTTTCTTACAGAACACACTTAAAGTATTCATGTACAATTTATAAAAGGTTCTAAGAGAAAAACTTCACATCGTTTTGAGAAATTGCTCCAAAGAGTAAATGTCCAACTGGAATGCTTAATTTTCTTACAGAACACACTTAAATTATTTATGTACAATTTATAAAAGGTTCTAAGAGAAAAACTTCACATCTTTTTGAGAAATTGCTCCAAAGAGTAAATGTCCAACTGGAATGCTTAATTTTCTTACAGAACACACTTAAATTATTTATTAAAGGTTCTAAGAGAAAAAAACTTCACATCTTTTTGAGAAATTGCTCGAGAAATATTTAGTACATTTTGTTTAAAACAGCATTTTTAAACGCTTAAAATTTGACTACTCATCTTCAGAGACTGTTTCAAACCAGAAAATAAAAATTAAATACTGTTTTCTTGATGACTGCGTAATTCTGGAGATCAGACTAACCCACGGAAATCAATTATTATCAAATATAGCAAAAAGTAAATGAGAAACAGCATTTTCAAATTTGTTCAAATAAACACTAAACACCTCTTGTATGATTTAATATACATCACTGCCTTAGCGTTGGTATAGTCCGACCAGTTAAGAGAGACTGGGCGGTTGTTAGCAAAGACACACCCGTGGACATTTCCATTTAAAAATCGGTAATACAGAGTGTATTTATTCACCTGTGAAAGGCTTTACAGCTGTATACATGTATATCCCTGCAGTAGTTTGAGTCCATTGTGAGAAAAAAGCATCTCGAATTAATTTGGATAACAAGGACACTGACTAGTCTAGATAAATATGGGCTCTGACAATGTTTCGAAATTTTAACTATTCAAATTATAATACTGAATAAAAAAATAAAATAATGTTCCGCAATGAAAAATTAAAACTTTAAAGCTGCATAGTCTGTAACTTTTGATCTTCTAATTTCAAAAATAATGTTTTTATTTTTCAAGAACACAGTAAAAATACTCAAATTCAGGTAAACATTTTACCATTTTCGTAAATCTTAACAAGTTATCACTATCAAAACAACTGCATTTATGTTAAAATTCAACGGTCTAGAATTATTGGAGGGACGCAAATAATTACCAACAAGAGAAATAAACACCTATTTGATAAGATAATTCACTTTTTCATGCAGTTTACAGCTGTACTGAACAATTTTATTGTGAAAACATAGCTAAATTCTACTTTTACAAATGATTTAAAAAGAAATTAAATTTTTTTGAAAAATGTTCATGGTTACAGAGTATGCAGCTTTAAATTAGTCAGCACACGAGATGATGGTTCTTATTACATCGGCGTGTGGCGAAGGCTCCGACGAGCCTGTATGTACGTATGACCTCGCCAGGGCTTTCGCTTCTCGCATTAACAAAGGATGCAAGTTGACGAAAATTCAAAACAATTGTTGGACATCTAGTCTCTCTTAACACGCCAGAATGAACGATTATTAGAGGCTTTTTCAGACATGCGATAAGACCAAATCTCATGTTTGTATGCCATTTTCTCATGTTCCAGATACTATACCCTTATCCCGCTGAATTCTGATTGGTGATTTATTATTATGGTATTTGTATCAGGCTTAAAAATCAAACCAGTTCTGCCAGAATTTGGAAAAAAAGTGCAAACTTACCCTCCCCCAAAACTTTCACAACATATCATCCCCGAAAATGACATGCAGCAGGTCCCTAGCAGCATACTAAAGATAAACGTTTACCAGGCATGCTAACGTATAAAATTGGTCACCATTGCCGTCTGCTCTTCAGTTGGTTGCACGAGTAAAGCGTACATAGGCTATTACAGCCAATTTACTGTAGAATAGTCTTATTTGACAGTGTATGACAGCGCTCTGTCTGACACGCCCAGTCTCTGTTAGCTGGTCGCACTATATCTGCTGGGGCCAATTTCATCAACGAGTTTACGACGTGTTTTTGTCTTAAAAACTTCGTACGAAGTTCGTACGTTAAAAATCGGGTTTCATCAAACTATTGAACTTTGCGAACTTCTTACTTTTCGTCGTATATTTAAGACAAATAGTTAGGTGTCGCAGCTGACATCTTTGTCTTAAATATTACCAACTTTCTACTTAGCTACCAAGGCTGCTGCATTTCACACGATTCTAGAGGCTGAAGAGCAAAAAATCGACAAAGGTTCAAATACTTTGAAAGTACTACAATCAAGACCACCATTTACATACCATATGGTTTACCATAATGAGAAAATAAGACCCCATTTTCTTGGTGCTTATGAGTTATTTATTTGTCCATGTACCTCTCCCACCCCTTCCCCTACCACGCTGTATACTGTCACCAAGAGATTCGCCTATGACCACAAGAAATTCTAGCGATAAGGCGTATATTTTCCCTAGTTGACATGATTACAAACACCAAATTTTCAGAGCAGTAAAATATGCATAGTAAGCGCAAAAATACGTTTCAAAGCGATACACCATTTACAATACCGTGAAAACGTGCCCTCATTTTACGTCTTTATACTGGGTGCCGTTTTGACCAGACTTTGAGTAAATGCATTGCTAGTTTTGAAAAGTAAAAGTGTTACGATTTTATGGATAGGAGTGCTTTTCATATCCCAAACCTTATCGTATTCTTTTGCGCATGCGTACGAAATACACCTAAAATTGTGACGTTTGTCATTGGAAATTTGAAACTGGCGTCTTTCAATTTATTTTAGGTGCCCTCCCCCCTCCCTTTGGACAACGACATGTCGCTATAAACAATTACAACATATGTAAAGGGCGTCTTGGTTCTAGGGGGGGGGGGGGGGTGGGGCATCTAAAATTAAACTGAAATACACCAGACTGAGTTTCATTTTTCCAATGACAAATGTCGCAATTTTAGGTGTATTTCGTACGCATGCACAGAAGGAATACGGTAAGGCTTTGGAAATGAAGAGCACATATATCCTTAACATTTTAGCACTTTTATTTTTTTTAAACTAGCAATGCATTTACTCAAAAACCTGGTCTAAACGGCACCCAGTATATAGGCGTTAAATGAGGGGTGGGAGTAGAAAGTGTACTTTCACACGGTATTGTAAATGATGAATCGCTTTGAAACGTATTTTGTTGCCTACTATGTATATATAGTTTACTACCAAACTATACCAATTTAAAAAAAACAACATTAGGGCAATTTGAAAATTTGGTGTTTGTATTCATGTCAACTAGGGAAAATATACGCCTTATCGCTGGAACTTCTTTATGCATAACAAACACTATTAAGGGAAGGGATTCTGTAGTAAAACCAACAGGATATTTTTTGTACTTTTTCACATGTCACCATTGCTTAAACATACTAATATACACATTCAAAATGTACGGGTAAGTCATCGTCCATTTGCATGACTGCCAGGGACGACAATAATGAGGGTCTTTCGTCAATATATACGTTCAACACTCGATAAAGTCTTTGTATGAGTATGTATATGTGGGAGCTGTTCACAAGAGCTTTCAGTAGAATGAAGGGACATACATCCGGGTTAGCACAATCTCAGTTCCGACCGTATTACACGTTGCATTCTAGATTTTTACATTTTCGAAAATTTCGACTTGTTATCTCAAGCACCCGGGGTGTGATGTTTAATTTAAGCCTTGCCTCCATTTTGTGGGGCGTTGACAAACAGTGCTTACCCGGATCAGACGCCACATAACCACGATGGCGTCGGATCAGGCTGTGAGCTCGTCCAAAAGATTAAAATGGGAAACTCCATTTGACATGTGTGCGTTAACATAAAGTGTGAAAACGAGTAATTTTCGGGACGCAGTTTCATGAAACATTACATGTAATATTTTTGTAATGAATACACTATTATCTATCTCTTTTATGTTGAAATGATAATAGTATGTCCCTCTTATGGATCTGTAATTGGGCATAACAGCAATCAATTATCGGGATGTGAAGAAAGCCGAGACAACCGCCCATAATGCCCACGACTCAGGACCAAATTTCGAGAGCATACGAAAGTCGGCAGTATGATGCTATCATTAATTCTGTGAATTGTGTTTGTTAGATGGATTTTGAGGAAATCAGACTTCATAAAAAATAATGAATTTGAATTATTATTTTTCATTCAGACATGTTAGAAAAAAACCCTTCAATTTCTAGATCCTCTCAGTATATTTTGTGGTTTTAGGTAATCTTACTGATTTGTGCATACTTGGATATGGTTTCTTATGAATTCTGGAAACCCGTTATCTAAGTGACAAAGAGTTTGGCTCCAGATCAGACCGGCGTTTGACACATTGTCAAGTATATGCACCGAGTTAAAGGGATTGATTTCCTAATTGCGTATGCCGTCGCCTGCTCGTCTTACCAGGCGCGGGTGCAGGAATTTTTCTCCGGAAAACTTAAAGTTTGCAAGGTTCTGGGAGGGGGGTCCATTATTTTCCAGATGGTCCACTTGCTAATTTCTATGGAAACCTTTGTAACTTGAATGTGGTTTTTCAAGGGGATGAAGGTCCGGACCCCCTACCCTCATTCGGATCCCCACATGCTTCTACTTTAAAACTTTCTTCACATACCTCTGTGTGAAACCACTTTACATGGCTATATAACGTCCGCACATGACTAATCACATTATATTTGGAGACTACAGTTAGGCAAAGTTAAAATACGACGTTTTTAGTGAAACGCAATTTTATGTTCTTACGAACAATTTAAGATCTTTTGATGAAACTGACGTACGCACTTCTCAGAAAACAACGTACGCACAATTTAAGATATATCGTACGAACTTTATTGATGAAATTGGCCACTGGACTGATCAGACTATCTGTAATAATTCGAAACCCTATTTTATCACGATACGGCAACTATAAAACTACAGGTATAAAATAG
The DNA here is from genome assembly GCA_964019695.1 of Loripinus fragilis. Classification (NCBI taxonomy): domain Eukaryota; kingdom Metazoa; phylum Mollusca; class Bivalvia; order Lucinida; family Lucinidae; genus Loripinus; species Loripinus fragilis. Next base: position 2,397,505 of record OZ026529.1, read on the forward strand.
TGGTGTGGAGAGTTTCACAGATGGTTGAATATGCAAACAATGCGACCTGGGGCCAATTTCATCAATAAAGTTCGCACGATATATCTTAAATTGTGCGTACGTTGTTTTCTGAGAAGTGCGTACGTTAGTTTCATTAAAACATCTTAAATTGTTCGTAAGATCAAAAAATTGTGTTTCATTAAAAACGTCGTATTTTTAACTTTGCCTAACTCTAGTCTCCAAATACTATGTGATTGGTCACGTGTGGACTTAATATAGCCGTGTAAAGTGGTTAAAAAAAATTAAGGAGAAGCATGTGCGGATCGGAATGAAAGCAAGGGTCCGGACCTCCAACCCCTTGGAAAATCAAAAATTCTATAGGTTTCCATAGAAATTAGCAAGTGGACCAGCTGGAAAATGCTGGATCCCCCTCCCAGAACCTTGCAAAATTGAAGTTTTCCGGACAAAACATTCCTGGACCCGCGCATGAGAAAACGAGACGCGACAGCAAACCCCATATAGAAATCAATCCCTTTAATTCTGTGCATATACTTTTGTCAAACGTCCGTCTGATCTGGAGCCAAACTCTTATATGACGGGTTTCCCGAAATCATAAGGAACCATTTCGGAGTAAGGCACAAAACAGTAAGTTTACCTAAAATCATATACTGAGAGGAACTAGAAACTGAAGTGTTTTTCCTAACATGTCTAGATGAAAATTAACAATTTAAATTCATCATTTTTTATGAAAACTGATATCCTTTAGCATCCCTTATAGCATCAAGCAGTCCTAATTTACTGCTGACAAATTTTGTATGCTCTTTAAATTTGGTTCTGAGTCGTGAGCATTATGTGCGGTTGTCTCCGCTTTTCTTCACATCCCGACGATTGATTGTTGTAATGCTCTATTACAGAACCCTGAGAGGGACATACTATTATCATTTGAACATAAACAAGATAGATCACAGTGTATGCATAACAAAAGTGGTACATGTGATGTTTCATGAAACTGTGTCCCGAAAATAACTCGTTTTCACACTTTATGTTTACCCATACATGTTGAATGGAGTACCCATTTTAATCTTTTGGACGAGGTCATAACCACCTTTGGGGTATTGTTTTTGGTGTTTTTATTTTTTATTCAAATTTCTAGCGGACTACAGCGGAGAACCTGATCCGACGCCACTTTGGTTATGTGGCGTCTGATCTGGATCTGCACTGTTTGCCAACGTCCCACAAAATGGAGGAAATGCGTAAATGAGTTAAACATCACAACCCGGGTGCTTGAGATAGCAAGTCGAAATTTTCGAAATTTTCGAAAACGTAAAAATCTAGAATGCAACTTGTATTACTGTTGTAACTGAGATTGTGCTAGCTCCCTTCATGGAGAATGTAAAGTTCTACTGAAAGCTCTTGTGAACAGCTCCCACATATACATACCCATACAAAGACATACGTTTTGAAACTTTATCGAATGTAGAACGTATGGTAGTTTGACGAAAGCCCCCTCACCATTGTCGTCCCTGGCAGTCATGCAAATAGACGATGACTTACCAGTGCATTTGAATGTGTATAGTAGTATTTTTAAGCAATGGTGACATGTGAAAAGGTACAAAAATGTCCTGTTGGTCACTTCCCTAAGACGTAATGGTTATGTAAATTCAGCTACTGACCATGGCCGTAGGCGAATCTCTTGGTGACAGTATACAGCGTGGTAGGGGACGGGGTGGGAGAGATTACTTGGACAAATAAATAACCCATAAGCACCAAGGAAATTGGGTCTTATTATTTCATTTTGGTAAACCATATAATATGTAAAGGGTGGTCTTGATTGTAGTACTTTCGAGGTATTTAAACCTCTGTCGATTTTTTGCTCTTCAGCCTCTATAAATGTGCGAAATGCAGCAGCCTTGGTAGCTAAGTATTAAGTCAGAAATATTTAAGACAGAGATGTCAGCTGCGACACCTAAATAGTTTTCCTTAATATACGACAAAAAGTAAGAAGTTCGCAAAGTTCAATAGTTTGATGAAACCCGATTTTTAACGTACGAACTTCGTACGATGTATTTAAGACAAAAACACATCGTAAATTCGTTGATGAAATTGGCCCCTGACTAACCGATTTCCAAATGTATTTGTCCAGGGGTTGAACCTAGCTAGAACCGCCTAACGTCTCTTATCTGGGGCCAATTTCATCAATAAAGTTCCGGCGATATATCTATTATTGTGCGTACGTTGTTTTCTGAGAAGTGCGTACGTCAGTTTCATCAAAACATCTTAAATTGTTCGTAAGAACAAAAATTTGTGTTTCACTAAACACGTCGTATTTTTAACTTTGCCTAACTCCAGTCTCCAAATATCATGTGATTGGTCACGTGCGGACTTTATATAGTCGTGTAAGAGTAAAAAAATACGTAGGTATCATGTGAAGAAAGTTTTAAAGAAGACTGAAGCATGTGCGGATACGAATGAAGGCAGGGGGTCCGGACCTCCGCCCCCCTTGGAAAATCACAAGTTCAATAGGTTTCCATAGATGCATATGCGGCAGTTCGAATATCGAATTTCGAATATCCATTTGGTAATTTTGATATTCAAAATCGTGCATTAAAAGTTAGTTTTGATATTAAAAACTTGATATTCTGTAATTTTCCAAATGTTAAATTAAGAAGGTTTTTGACCCTAAACAGCAGTAGTTCGAATATCGAATATCGAATTGGTACTTTGATATTCAAAATCGTGCATTTAAAGTTAGTTTTGAAATTACTAACTTGATATATGGTAGCTTTAATCCGAATGCCACAGAGGGTTTTTTGACCCTAACAAGATGAAAAACAGCGGCAGTTCGAATATCGAATAACGAATATCGAATTGGTAATTTGATATTTAAAATCGCGCATTAAACATGTTAAAAGTCAGTTTTGATATTGAAAACTTGATATGCGGTAATTTTCTGGATGCCAAGGAAGGGTTTTGAGCATAATAGCATGAAAACAGTTACAGTCCGAATAACTAAACTGAATCTCGAAAATCGAATATCGAATTCTCAATTTGAATCCCGAATAACAAACTAACCTCTTAATTTGAATCTCGAATTTCGAACTAACTTCTCAATTTGAATATCGAAAATCGAACTAACTTCTAATTGCTTTATTAGCAATATCGAATAGCTTACTAACTTCTAATTGCTTGATTGAAATAATGCTCAATTACAGATCCCAAAAGAGGGACATACTGTTATCATTGAACATAAAAGAGATAAATCATATTGTATTCATAACAAAAATGGTACATGTCAGTACTGTTTCATGAAACTGTCTCGAAAATTACTCGTTCTCACACTTTATGTTTACCCAAACATGTCGAATGGAGTTTCCCATTTTAATCTTTTGGACAAGCTCATAAACACTTTTGGGGTGGTTTTTTTTTGTGTGTGTGTGTTTTTTTCAAATTTCTAGCGAACAACAGCGGAAAGCCTGATCTGACGCCAGCTTGGTTATGTGGCGTCAGATCTGGATCTGCACTGTTTGCCAACGTCCCACAAAATAGAGGCAAGGCGTAAATGAGTTAAACATCACACCCCGGATGCTTGAGATAACAAGTCGAAATTTCGAAAACGTAAAAATCTAGATTGCAATTTGTAATACGGTTGGATTGTGCTAACCCTACTGAAAACTCTTGTGAACAGTTCCCACATATACATACTCATACAAAGACATACGTTTTGTAACTTTATCGAATGTAGAACGTATGGTTGTTTGACGAAATTCCCCTCGAGCTCATCATTGTCGTCCCTGCCAGTCTTGCAAATGGACGATAACTTACCCGTACATTTGAATGTGTACATCAGTATGGTTTACTCAATGGTGACATGTGAAAAAGTACACAAATATCATGTTGGTCCCTTCCCTAAGACGTGATGGTTATGCATAAATTCAGCTATTGGCGGTGGTCATAGGCGAATCTCTTAGTGACAGTAAACAGCATGGTAGGGCAAGGGGTGGGAGTGATGACTTGGACAAATAAATAATTCACAAGCACCAAGGAAAGGGGGTCTTATTTTCTTATTTTGGCAAACTCTATGGTACATGTATGTGAAGGGTGGTCTTGATTGTAGTATACTTTCGAGGTATTTAAACTTCTGTCGATTGTTTGCTCTTCAGCCTCTAAAATCGTGTGAAATGCAAAATGGTACGTAATGTTTCATAAAACTGTGTCCCAAAAATTACTCGTTTTCACACTTTATGTTTACCCATACATGTCGAAGGGAGTTTCCCATCTTAATCTTTTGGACGAGCTCAAAACCACTTTTGGGGTCTTGTTTTTGGTGTTTTTCTTTTTTATTCAAATTTCTAGCGAACAACAGCGGAGAACCTGATCCGACGCCACCTTGGTTATGTGGAGTCTGATCTGGATCTGCACTGTTTGCCAACGTCCCACAAAATGGAGGCAAGGCGTAAATGAGTTTAACATCACACCCCGGGTGCTTAAGATAACAAGTCGAAATTTTCGAAAACGTAAAAATCTAGAATGCAACTTGTAATACGGTTGGAACTGAGATAGTGCTAACCCGGATGTATGTCCCTTCATGGAGAATGCAAAGTTCTACTGAAAGCTCTTGTGCACAGCTCCCACATATACATACTCATACAAAGACATACCATAAATTTTGAAACTTTATCGAATGTAGAACGTTTGGTTGTTTGACGAAAGCCCCCTCATCATTGTCGTCCCTGGCAGTCATGCAAATGGACGATGGCTTACCCGTACATTTGAATGTGTATATATGTATGTTTAAGTAATTGTGACATGTGAGAAAGTACAAAAATACTTCCCTTAGACGTGATGGTTATGCATAAATTCAGCTACTGACGGTGGCAATAGGCTAATCTTTGTGACAGTATACAGCGTGGTGGTCGAAGGGGTGGGAGAGGTTACTTGGACAAATAAATAACTCATAAGCACCAAGGAAAGGGGTCTTATTTTCTCATTTTGGTAAACCATATAGTATGTAAAGGGTGGTCTTGATTGTAGTACTTTCGAGGTATTTAAACCTTTGTTGATTGTTTGCTCTGTAGCCTCAAAAATCGTGTGAAATGCAGCATTCTTGGTAGCTTAGTAGTTAGTTAGTGATATTTAAGACACAGATGTCAGCTGCGACACCTAAATGTTTGTCTTAAATATACGACAAAAAGTAAGAAGTTTGCAAAGTTCAATAGTTTGATGAAACTCGATTTTTAACGTACGAACTTGGTACGATGTTTTTAAGACAAAAACACGTCGTAAACTCGTTGATGAAATTGGCCCCTGATCTTTGCCGTCTTTCTTACTTTTCTTTGTTTACAAAATGGGCATCGTCTCGTAAAAATTATCCCCAAGGTTTGCGAAACGGTAGTGCTCTATCATTTTTTTAAATTCAAGCAATTTTAGAGAGAACAATCATAAGCAAGCATTATATTAACTAGTGAACCCATCAATCGAACAAAATTATATGTATTTTCTTTGTCAAAATATTGACATACACGAAGTTGTAAGGCAATAGTTGCGATTTGTATCTCTTTTCCGTCGTTTTAACTTATGCTGTAGGTAGGCAATTAGCGAGCATTCAGACTGTTCTTCTTTTTATACAACATCACATGTTTAAGATGAGAATTGATCAATTTAATCTATAATTATTTCAGGGATCTCGAGAGCTGATTTCAATAGTCGATCTATAGCATATAATATACGGGTATTTTTTTTCACGATAAAATTGTTTTATTATGAATGTCCATCGTCGTCTTGAAATCGGTATTCCAATAAATGACCTGTCAAATAAGAAAAAAAAAACCGCTGTATAACTGACAGGACCTACATAATGTGTGTCCCAAGTAAGACTTGAATTTTGAAAATAGCTTTATGCAGTGCAACCAATGTTGTATCAAGTAGTTGATCATCAGAGATACTGGCCACACTGAAGATACGCGGGCTGGAATTCGACTATTTCATAGTGTATATTGTATAATTTATACGTTGATTGGTAATACTATTTGTATGCCATTGGCCGGTTGGCACATACTTGTTTGCTCGCTTTCTGAGCCTTAACCAGTTGTTTTTATCTTTGTTCATGTGTGATTGTCAAACAATTGTAAAACCAGCTCTACCAGTAAAATTTAATGTTACCATTTATTAAATCATATATGCAAGAAAGTAAGTGATTATGACTAGGAAATACCATAATCACACACCGCAGACAAACCCTGCAAGACACTAAAGTACAAGGAATACATGAACATGAATATCCATTATAACCAAGGGGTGGAACACATGATTTGTAACGTCATCGTACGTCATTGTATCAACATCGTGACCGCGGCCATATTGCAGCTTTTATCCAATTAAATGATATAATTTTCGTCCGCTCTGTGTCTATTCAAGAGGTAAGCCATATATATGATTAGAACAGGAGTCGTGCCTTTTCGTAGTTGTGTTAGTAACCAGAGCACTGTAGGGTCTGTTATCTGGTAAAAGCAAACAGTTAGACACAGTCAAATGCCGGTTTGACCGTTGACACAATGACCCAATAAAAAGCTCATGTCGAAGTAAAAAAAAAGGTGAATGAAAAGCGTGTGGTCCCAAAAATTAAAATGTTTGAATTACATGAGCTGAGGGCTAGCTCACGTAATGGTTGCTTGCTTTGGCAATTTTAGTCTTTGTAGAGAAATTTGTAATAAAAAACTTACCACACATGGGTACAATTTCCAATATGTCTGTGCCCTTATAGTAACAAATATGACGTCACAAGTCACGTGTTTTCCTACCTTGATAATGAGAATTTGTTTTTTGACAACATTTGATCCAGCAAAATTACGCTATCATTAAAATATGTATTAATTAAAGTGTGGATGGAACAACATATAAAACAAAAGTAAGTGAGTATGATCAGGAAATACATGTACCACAATCAAACACTGTAGACTAACGCACAGCACCATGCGGAAGAGCCACAGAGGCATAATAGTCACAAGACATTAAGACCCAGCTCTCTCTTCCCAATCAAGATGATTACAAAACTGGAAGAGCACTGAAAAACAAATTCAAGGGCCTAACATAGAACCCCCAGAGGTGCACAGTGGCTCAGTGGTAGAGTGCTTGACCTGAGATCGAGGGGTTGCGGGTTCGCGCCTCACCGGAGGCATTGCATTGTGTCATTCAGCAAGACACTTGGTTCGACACAGGAAGACGACTCGTCCCAACATGACTGAAACATTGTGCAATGGGACGTAAAGAATAACAAAACAATAAAACACACATAAACCCACACAAAAACAGAAAAAAACTCCACAATTAATGGGGGCAATTATTAACATGAATACGCAAAAACAGAACCACCGCCTTAAAAAGGACTGCAACCTAAGCCATTGGTGAGGTTGGGTGGGGAGGGGGGCTTATATGCATTTTACTAGTATCAAACTTTCACCCTAGATTATGTTGTTGTTAAAATACAAAAAAAAAATATTTAGCTTGCATGGAGGCTTTCTTACAATTGCAATGTATACTCACAGCAAGTATGATCAAACATAGAAAAGAGAAACCCATTTTAATTTTACAGTTTTCATTCAATATCCCCAAATGAAATGACTAAACCTTTTGTTCTATTCGCTATACTATTAAACGTTCTTCAAATAATCCAATGCAATGTAAAAAATAAAATAAATTTAACAATAAAAAATGAAAGGTCGGGAAGATGCGAAACTGGGAAAGTCTTACAGTGTAAAATCTAAATTATAATCTAAGCTGCCTTATGTTAAAATAAGGATTCTATCTGCTTTTATTCAGAATCAGATGCAAATCATTTTAAAGGCATATGCTATGGTCGGCAACTCTAGGCAGAGCAATCACAACATCAACGTATCACACGCACGTTAAGTGCAAAAAATTAGCGTTTTAACTATTCCTAAACTTCCGTTATGTCTGATTTAATTAAAATTATCTGAAAAAAAAGCCAAGTTAGTAGTAAAATGTAATTTGATGCTTGACTGAGAATGTACAATGTAAATATAAGTACATTGTAATACATTCATTTTCTTGGTCTGTTAATGGAATCATGAATGCTTCGAGTCTCTTGCAAAGTTAACGTCGCAAGAGACCCTAAGTGCTCATGATTCCATGAACAGACAAAAAAAAATCTTAATCAACATTTAAGTCTTTGTGTGTCGTAGTTCACGTACTTTAATTGATTAACCTTATCATTAAAATGATTCATATTATTTATCAAACCAGTGGATTTGGAGAAGTAAATGTGTAGGTGTAGGGTAATAAAGTACACATGATTCATAATTCAATATTTACATTTACACTGTGAGTCTTTAAATTAACCTTTACTATTTAGATGTCCTTCATACCTTCATGAACGGATATATCTAAGCCACGCCCACATACGCGCCATTTGGAAGGACCAACGTCAACGCAATCAATGAACGTTGTTTGGCTACTGACGTTTGCGTGACGTTGAATACGTAACGTTAAGCGTTGACATTTGGCGGTTGGGCTAGTCCAAGACAACAGGTCTCATTTAATACAAAATATCTAGAAAACCAGCCAAGAAAATTGAAAATTGATACGTGACTGATGATATAAAATGTAATTAAAAGTAATAAATTCAACTTTGGTCTGTTCATAGAATCATGAAACCTTCGGGTCTCTAGCACAGTTAACGTGAAGCCCAAGGGACTGGACCATGATGAACAGGCCAAAAATTAAATTTATTTCAAAAGTTAAAAAAATGAATCGATGCTCGCAAGCAATTTTATCAATAATGGCGAGATAACTTCTTTAATACTCAATTTTTCAACCTACATTGCTTATGAAATTTTATTATCTACTATGTAATGAAATACAGGAAAATATTGATTAAATATAATGCATATATTTCACAGTCGTGAAAATATAAAAAGTTGTATTTTCACAGCAGTGAAAATACAAGATTTGATATTTTCACGGGACAGAAACCGTAAGATTGGAACTACTTTTTTTCTATTTTCTCAATATGGTCTAAGGGAAGCAACTCTTTATGGCATATCTGTTTCTTTTCTAAGGGAAACAACTATTGGTGTTTAATGTAAACAAAGTCAGAGTCGCTTAGAAGCTAACTAAAAGAAAGAGCATTTATTAATTCGTCTGCTACAACTAAAAAATCAAAACAAAGCAAGATTCGCTTCTCTTTACCTTAAAGGGTTATGGGAAATTTGTAGATAATAAAAAGAAAATTCAAATGTTTTTGGTTAAATATGTCTTTTATTTAACTCGTGAAGTGGACAAATATTATATTTCATTCGTGGCTTCGCCACTCATGAAATATAAATATTGTCCACTTCACTCGTGAAATAAAAGGCATATTTAACAAAAACATTTGAATATCCTCTATATACTATTTATTAGTCTTTGCCAGCCCATAAACGCGAGTGTTCCGCGTCTAACATTACTATTAGATTCGTTGAACCAGAGCACAACAGACTTGTAGTAAACCAATCAGAAGTTACAATACTATTTTTGCTAATTCAATGTATGAAATAAAAAAATCAAACCCTGGTCCTAACATTCAGGTATCAGTAGATTAAAAGTTATTTTGTGGGCTTTTGGATTTCAAACTCATTGACAATATAAAACATTCACACGTGACAGTATGATTATTTAAGGATTCTTTCTGATCACAATGCAGTGGATACGGCCTTATAATAATATATTGCTTGGACTATGTTTAACGGCAATGTTTATTGAAAACTATGGTAAGTGCGTACTTCGTCCATAGTCAATTAAATCCTAATGCCCAAAACGGTCTGATTTAGTCACTTTTTTCCTGCGTAGAATAATGTAATCTGTAGTTAAATATATTATAGGATAGAATTTTTATGTTAATATAAATTAAGTAAATCCTCCACTTTCTCTTAGTATCAAGGGTGTGTCTGTGGTTTGTGATTAGATTATTGTGGTTCCTGGTAATATTTACTTTTATTATATAAAAATATAATAAAACACTGAGCAATATAAATTGAATATAACGCTATTTGGAAAAAATGTATTTTACTAGTGAAAATGTACAAACTAAGTTAAATAAAATTCTTCTCATCGGTGGAAGATATCTTCTGTCTTCGTTGTCGCCTTCCCTTGGCCTAATTTAGATTTTTAAACGCCTATAACATTTTAATAAGTGGACAAAAGCACAAAGTGTGGGATTTCATCTTCTTAGTTTGATCTGAAAAGCATTCAGTTTGGTACGTTTAATAAACGTGTCGGAAACCTGTGGTTTTGGTTTTGGAAGAAATACATACTATGGTTTGCAACGTCATCATGAATATGACATCTGGTGCGACCATGTATGATAACAGTGTGCAAATCAATCTGCTATGCTACAAAACTATATATATATATATATCAGCGCTTCCTGAACATCCTTTATTGGGGATGGCTCAGTGGCACAGTTGGTAGCGTTGATGTCTGGTGTAGTGCTAGGCGGTGTTGCCGAGGTAATGGGTTCGAATCTCGCTAGAGGCAAAATATTTACAGCATCTATCGGCTCAGTTGATTCACTATATCCCTCTGTATATATATATATATATATATATATATATATATATATATATATATATATATATATATATATATATATATATATATATATATATATATATATATATATATATATATATATATATATATATATATAATAAAAAGAAAAGATGAAACTATGATATTTATTTCGTCCCGTGACGCGAAAAATTGTATATTATATCCGTGGTTTCCCCACGCATGTGGTATACACTTTTCACTTCAGTCGAAGAAATAAATGTCATATTTATTCCAAAAATTAAAATAGCCTCAGAGTACTTATTTTCGTCTTAATGATACTTTTTGAATCAACTTTTGCAAAACAGTAAGTGAATATCATCCGTAAATGCCACAATTACATACTACAGACCAAACCATGGCACAGTGAGAACGATAACAGCAACATGTCATTCAGAACACAACAAAAGTAACGCAACTAGCTCTCTCTTTCCCAGCGAGACGATTACAAAACTAGAAAGGACATAAAGTACTGCATAACTAAACAAGGACCTAACACATACTCCTACAAATAAAGGTCTTACTTATTCAGCGTACACCAAAGTACTTGGTAAATTTTCATACGTCCTCATACGTTGATGCTAACGTACCTTAACGTATGCATGACTTACCCGTTGCGTACATCTAACTTATACGAGGGGGGTTCAATATGTAATGAAAACCCATTCATAACTCCATCCCCAAACGCGCGCTAGGATCATATGCTATACGCCAAATGAAAGATCAAAGCATCGCCTTTAAAATGGTGCAAGAAGCATTATTTTATCTTTCCAAATTTAACAAGTTACAGACTTTTTAAAAAACTCACTAATATACACTGCATATATTTTCCTTCGAATTGTGAAGACCCATTTTAACAAATGTAGAAAGGCATGCTGTACGAGGGTCATTTTTTATGTTCGTAGAATCGGGCTGTATCTCTACAAATATAGAATTTACGGTACCATAAGTATATACATTTTGAAAGGTCTAGCTTTTGTCTATCCACTGATGTAAATTTTACATCATTAGCGCTTAGTTCGGTCAAGATATATAGCTTTGAATAGGCATAGAAAATGACACTGGTCGAAATCCATGCAATTTTAACCACGCAGCAAGCAGGAAATTAGACGCTGTTAAGTTCCATTCGCTAAGGTGGTTTAAGCATTTTTCAAGCCGATTTTTCTTTTGCACCATCAAAATAAATTATTCAAACCCTAATCGTAGACAAGTGCAGCAAAACTATAACCATGCTGTTTGCTCTTCTGTTTTTCTTCACTATTTTCTATTGTAAAACTTAAATTAGGATTCAAGTGATTCAAAATTAATGGAATGTTTTAAATAGTATTTGCTTTTCGTCCAAAATACAAAACAATTGTCTAAAATCGTTTTATAGTTTTCCTTAATGAAAAAAAAAATTCTTTTCCCAATTTATTTCAATTTCAGAGTACAGTTTTTCTTCTAGGTAAGCCAGAACCTGTGTAGCATATGTGGGCGCAAATTTTGTTCCCATTGCTGTTCCTCGATCATGAGTATACATTGTTTCATTATAGAAGAAGTTATTATTTTCATGTATCCTTTTAAAGGATTCTAAGATGAATTCTTTCGAGAATATTTTATGTATCATAAAATGTATCAAATCAGGGTATTTTGATAAACAACTGTTGATTGCCTTAGTACCCAACTCGTGGGTGGTATTTGTGTAGAGGGTATCTACATCAAAATATACTAACAATGTATTAGATGGTACAGTTTTTGGTATAAAGTTGAGGAAGTCGCATATATCGGCTCAGTTGATTAATGATGTCCACCAAAGGTTTCTCTATTTAAAGTTGTCAATTTAGCTCAGGATTGGTTGTGTATTTGTCTCATAAAGTGCTGTATTGTTAACATATGCCTAATGTATTTTGTCTGTCGTATTTAATTATTATTATTGTTAGATATGACAGAAATGGCCCATGATTGGAATAATAAAAGTATAGTATTTTTTTTTATTTAGTAGTTACTTACCTGCTACAGGAGAGATCCACCTCCCACCCCGCTTTCGTTTTGATTTCATATTGGTTTAATATGGAATCGTAAAAGAAGCGAGTCATGCTATTCGTCTGGGTTTGTCTAAAACGTGAATTGGGTCACGATTTATGAATCTATAGGAGGTCAGGTGGGGTCTCCAGAATATTTTTCCGATCATCCAGGGGCATAGGGAAGGTCAGCTAATATATATTTTACTTTATGTGACAATTTTTATGATTATATCCATGAAAACAGATAAATTAAAATTTATTAGACTTTATCAGCAAGAATTATGTTAGGCTGGATAAGACATTGGCACATTAAAGTAGTTTTACAATATTCTTGTAGAATATTGGTTGGAAAAAATAAATATTTAAAAAACGTGCAGTCATGAGATATTCCTAAGGTTGAGCAATGCCATTTTTGGTACTTCAAATTATAAGTGAACATCTCTGTATGAATTATTACGGTTATGTGTCTTTGTTTTGTTGTGCAATACTTTGTGTCCTCTCTATTTTTGCAATCATCTTGTAGAGGAAGAGAGAGCTGGTTGCTTTGCTTTTATTGGTTTACGGATGTCCCGTTAATGTAAATGCTCTGTGACTCTTCTTCACTGTGCCGAGAATACATACCCTGACCAGACTAATGCTAATGAAGCTTAATCTGGATCTGCACCTGTAATAGTTTGGTAATTGTTTTCAACAACGAATAATAAATGCAAAACTCTAGACGGCTGATTTGGGTTAATGGTAATGCAAGAAGTACAGATCTTAAACTGACTACTTCATATGGAACAGTCTGATTTGGGCCTGTACATTTTGGTCACGGCTCGCAGCAACAAATTATAAGTGATCATCTGTGATTGACTTATTATGGTTCTGAGTTATGCCAGAATTACAGATCCACATACGAATACTCCTTATGGAACAGCCCCATCTGAGCCTGCACTTTAGCATCATGGCTCGCAACAACAAATTATAAGTGAACATCAATGACTTATTAGGGTTTTAATTAATGCAAGAAGAAACTACTCCTAGTGACATAGCCTGATTTGGGCCTGCACTGTCTGGTCATGACTCATAATAACAAAATTATAAGTTAAAATCGCTGATTGACTAATTAGAGTTCTGAGCAAAGCAAAAAAATGTGCATATCCCGACAAGCTTTATTTTTACCCTAATGTAACAGTTTTTTACTGGGCCTGCATTTGTTGGTCATGGCTTGCAACAACACATTATAAATGTACATCACTGATAGACTTATAACTGTTCCGGGTAAATACCAGAACTGCAGATTCAGAACAGACTACTCCAAATGGATCTGGGCATCCAATGTTTGGTCATGGCTCGCAATTGCAAAGTACTAGTGAGCGTAATTGGGTTTAATGTGTTGTTCTAAATGTTGTGCGGTGGTGTTTTGTGTCTTTCCTTGTGTGGCATTCATATTGCTGGGGAAGAGATAACTGTATGCCTTCTTGGATGTGTATGTTTGTTGTTGGTTGGTTGGTCTGTTTTTTGTCAGGGTGCCAGGGGTTATGCTACTGATTGTGAGTTGCATTTGTGGCATTTCCTGGCCATAATCACTGGTTTGTGTAATATTTTGTCACATTCTGTTTAGAATGAGAAAGAGAAAGCTGGTTGCTTTGGTATTAATATCTTACAGATGTATTGTTACTGTAAATGTTCTGTGGCTCTTCCTCATGGTGCTGTGGGATGGTCTGCAGAGTATGATTGTAGTATTTCTGATCATACTCACTTACCTTTGTGGCTCTGTGCAAATACAAACAAAACATCGTTTTATGATGTCACCATTACTAACAATAATTTCATATGTGCGAACTTAAAATATTCCTAAATAGGGCTTAGACGTGACAAATGTGTTTTATTTTGCAGGAAATGTTAATGGTGGAGGATGTTGTAAGCCTGGAACTTGTGATGGGAATATTCAAGCTGAATATTTGCCTGTCAGTTCTGTCGTTTCACCTGAGCTCTGCAAAGACATGTGTTGCAATACGTCGCTTTGCCAAATGAGTATTGTAAGAGGATACGGTGATAACAAAAATTGCCAAATTTTTAAGTCTCACGGATGTAAGGCAATCACAATGGTCAGTGAAGTACACTTCTGTGACAAAGGTAAATATTATTTTTCTGATTGCAGATGGAGTAGAGGTGATACGAGTAACTGGTATAAGACCCTGTCGAAGCCTACAATGTCTAGACGAATTTTGTCAGGTGATATACACTACATATTCTAAGTAGCATGTGATTACAGGTAATATTAATGTTATTCCAGACGCTAGAGCTTGCAATATTATTTCTAATATTGATATCCCTAAGGTCGTAGAGAGATCGCTGCTTCATTAAATGACTTCAGAAATCGTAAGTGTAAACGAAAAAATGCTGAACCTGATGCCTTGAAGGAATGGAAGATAAACATTTTGGAAATTACTGATACTCATATTTTTTTTTTACTCTCGTTATACTCATCTTTTACCCCCAAAACCAAAATCTTCTTTTGTCATCTTAAACGAGGTATCCAGGATTTTCATATGAAGTATGTTTTGGTTCCAGCAGATAAAGCCGCTAACAATGTTGTAGTTGTTTCACTGCTGTATTATGCTGATACGTTTAAACATGAGCTTAGTGACACTAATGCCAATAAGCTGCAGGCGTCTTTGTTTGAGAGGATTGTTGTCTATGCGCATGGTTGTCATACAGTCCTGCTTTTTTGGTGACAAAGCTAAAAAAAGAAAAACCAAGACAAGGTTCCTGCCTTATGCTGGTTACCAAAACTCCATACAAAAACGTATAAAACAAGATTTTTTGCTAATTCTAGTATTTGAGTTATTTAGGTCTTGTGTTTGTCATGCTTTTACGTCTGTTCATTGCTGCCTTGTGGTCACCTGAAGGGAAAGGGCTGACCTTTTGGCTCTCGTTTGTGATGTTTATTGTAATTTTGTTACTTTCCCATTTGGTATCCTGGGACAGGTGTGGTACTTGATTGTATCGATTCCTGATCCTTGCTGTCTTTCTTACATTATTGTACGACAACATATATTTCTAAATTGTTTACATCATGTCTTATGGCTGTCAAAAACATCATATTAAGAACTTAGAAAAAGTATATAAAAGATCCAAGTAAGAATCTATTTTGGTCTATTAAAAGTATTAGACAAACTTAAAGCTAGATATTTCAATGCGACCAGATTGTCGACATATGAATTTTCCACTCTTTACACTTATTTACCTTATACTTTGATTGAAGATAAATGTATTGATCTTATTGAAAGTACCTTCAATAGAGAAGGCTCTCCTGATCTTGCATGTAACGACAGAATCGCATTTTCACTCCAGAAAAGCACAAAATATCATGCATGGTCTTGTCAGAATGTATGTGATGCGTTGACCTTTTTGTTGGACGGACAACATGTTTAGTTGATTTGGCACTTAGTTGTATAGACAAGTGGTTGGGTTTCCTATGGGCATCAATTGTCCTTCCCTGGTTGCAGATTTATTCTTGTTTTGTTATGAGAGCGACTTTATGATTAAAATTTACCGTAAACGAGACGATTTTGATTTTGAAATTGGCAGTTTTCCATTTTTAATTGGCGATTTTCCTCATCCCAGATTCTGTGGAGTTTATATCTCTCAACTCATCCGATTTGCTAGAGCATCTAGCAATGTTGCTGACTTCAACACTCGCAATAAATTGTTAACTCAGGAGCTTCTTAAACAAGGCTATTTTTATCATAAACTTCGCAAAACATTTTCTTAATTTTATAGACGATGACATGAATTGGTACCTAAATTCTATGTTGGACTTATATCTCTCTTGCGCCAAGGATATCTGGAACCTGGGCTCTGTGATGGCTTGGTGTATGGGTTGACGAAGATTGTTTGCACTCATAATTATTTTCAGCTCAGTTAATTAAAATACTTTCCTATTATAAAAAGATTGGCTATAACATTAATGTATTGCAGCAGACTGCATGCTTGGTGGTCAGCCCAATCATGGTTGGCGGCTTTGCTTTCCTCTTTGGTTGCACGCCAATGGGTCGGACATCGGATTCTGCGACGGCTTCGACTTAGGGACTTATCTGGTGGTGGGATGGCAGGGGTCTGATACTTTGGCTGTTGTCGGGCCCAAATGGGTTTACCTGTTGGATTTCTTTTGCTCCGAAGTTCGGTTTTGTGTGCTGCTGAGTCCTTGTCTTTGTTTTATTTACTATTTATATTTGATTTATATGCTCTGGGAGATGTTGCATGGATAAATTATGGGTCTTTGCTGGGGCCGGGCTGGGGGTAGGGTTGGTGCGCCGTTGATCCTGTTTCGCTCTCCAATGGGGTATCTTTGCTGACCTTTCTGGTGTTGTACTTCTTTTGTGGATCATTACTGTTGTTTGAATTTTGTGTTTGTCATGCTTTCACGTCTGTTTGTTGCTGCAATGAGTCACCTAAAGGGAAAGGGCTGACCTCTTGGCTCTTGTTTGTGATGTTTATTGTGATTATGTAACTTTCCCATTTAGTATCTTGGGACAGGTGTGGTACTTGATTGTATCGATTCCTGATCATTGCTGCCTTTCTTACTTTAAAGATACACAGACAACACTGTTAAAATTCTTGTTAATATTCAAGTTTTTAGCTACACAATTGAGCCTGCAACATGAAAAAAACACCATACAAATCAATGTGGCAGTGTGTAACAAGACATACCACATCAGCAAATACATCAGCTCCGTCTTAGCAGTCTTCGCTATCAGCATGAAAAATGCCTGAGACCTATCAGTTACCCTAAGAGTGTAGATCAAAATCGCTGATCAGACTTGACAGATATCCAGTCTGATGTGAGTCTTTGTTTTGCGAAAACTCTTAGTTTCCAGGTTTAGTTTCATGAATCATATAATTTATTAGATTGTTTTTAGCAATTTAGGAATCTGGGATAGGTTTTCTCATAGTAAGCCAATGTAATTTCTTTGATTACACAGATTGCAACGATCCACCAGCACCAGTCAATGGAATAGTAAGTCTAACAACAATAGGTGTCACTACATACAAAGCAACAGCCAAATTGTACTGTAACATTGGCTACTCTGTCAATGGTAATGATACACTGGTGTGCAACGCTGATGGAACGTGGAGTCAGAATTCTGACTGTATTATCAACGGTGAGTCTATCATTTTACCTTTATTGATACAATTACATTATATGGTATATGGGATAAGCAGCTTGCGTGGACAACATGAAGTGGACTTAATGAATAATGAAAGTGTCACAATTAACATAAACGTACGACCCTAAATTTATTTTGTTTTTACATTGCGAAACTATGCCCAGCCAATGTTAATATGACATTTGATGATATATATTTGACAAGTTTAGGGACAGACACAGCACGAATGTTATTCAGTACTAATTCAAAATCAAAGAAGGACAATAATAAGACTTTTGTTTATAAAATGAATGTCTTGTCAAAGTCACGTCACTATTAATGTTCTGTGTCTCTTCCTCGTGGCACTATAGCGACATTTCGTCATACTATCCTGTTTTAACAAGAGGACACTGACATGTAAATAAATTATTTAAGGCAACCATTTTAAATAATCGGTTTTCTATGCCTGTTATGCCCAAAATGAACCCAATGCGTTTCATGTATAAACTGATAAAGTTATTTGTTAAATAGAATCCTGTCTCCTGATTGGCACAATTTGTCTTCATCTGGTTTAAGTTCTCCAGTAAAATATTTTACTGACCGTTTCAAGGTGGTACTTCTTTTGTGGATCATTTGTGTCATTTATGTCTTGTATTGTTCATGCTTGTGCGTCTGTTCATTGCTGCCTTGCGGTCACCTGCTGGGAAAGGGCTGACCTCTTGGCTCTTGTTTGTGATGTTTAATTGTGTTTTTGTCACTTTCCCACGCGGTATAGTAGTTTAATAGATGCATAGTAATGGGGCTATTCTATTTTCTTATAAACAGGTTAAGCATGACTTTTAACTGCATATGCAATAATCTGTGGTAGGTTCAATATAACTGTAAACTGAGACTACCTGCACGCCCAAAATCATACAACTTGCCAGTGTTTGTTTATTACTATTCTCATCTATCTTTAAATTTACTATATCTTTGGTCAGGTGTGGTACTTGATTGTATCCATTCCAGATTTTTGCCGTCTTTCTTACTTTCATAGCTATCTATGTCTACCTGAAAACTGGTCTAGACTGGCCTACAGGTTATTATAGGATAAAATTGACCACACTTAGTCTGCAGAGAAATTCAATTTTGTTTTGATACTTTTCCTATATCACCCTAAAGAGCTAAATATAACATAATGAGTATGAAATTTGCATGAACTGCATGATTTGCTGCTTCATACTCCAACAGGTAAATTAAAGACTTTTTAATGGACTGAAAAAACAGTTTGTTTTATTTGTTCAGTTTTCTTTGTTTGATTAAACAAAATAAAAAAAATGTTTTTTATTTACATTCTGCGGTCAGATAATTTATGTTCATTTCAAAATGCAGAAAACACAGTTAAATATTTCAAAAATAGTTGCTTACAGTTGTGTGAAAGTCCTAAGGTTGAAAATATTTTCAACAACAGCACAAATCTTGTTACAAAAGTGATAGTTATAGTTTTTATTTACATTTGAAAACATTATGTCTTTAACAAAGCAGTTATTGACTTACATTTTGATAGACACATGGATTTATCTGACTTCAAAAGTGATATTCACTTTCACCTTTTTAGGGTAGATAAATCTTAATGTCTACCTCATTGAAGCCAATGGTCACATAATATTGGCTATATAAAACTCACAGACACACATCTGATATCATAGGCAAACAAAAACAACATCTTTAAAATAAAATGAATATAGTTTCCTTTCAGTGTTTATATTGAATATTTTGGTAAAATTAGTTTACTCATTAATGATTATATTTATGATGAGCCAACTTGCCAGAGATTAGTGTGTAATGATGCTGCTTGCAAACACAAAATATCAAAGTGGATAAAGTCCCAGACAAACGCTGCCATACAATTCTACAAGATAGCTGTCCATGAGAAAAGTAACACAATCGTGTGTGATGGTGAAATGCATTTGATCATATATTGCGGTAGATCGATGACAAAAATTAACAGAATAAATGAGCCAGCAAATAAGCTGTTGGTTAACACGTGATCTTCTATGGAGCTACTGCCTTTGTCACCTGTAAAACTAGATATGCATTTAGAGGATATGGATTGTTATTGTGCAAATCAGATAGTGTATGGAATGCCTTACCATCCTGTCACATCGAAGGAAATGCAAATCAAGAAGTAACTTGTAATCTCAGCAATATGACATTTTAAGGCCCTGTCACACTCGAGGTATATTACAAACGTATGCCAACGTTTTAGAAATTCAGCAAGTACGTTGGTGTTTTCTGAATGACTAAGAGTTAAGTTTTAAACACGTTACGAACACGCTATAGTACGTTGGTCATCGTTTACATACGGCGAAGAGGTCCAGACTTTTGTGCATATACCTTTTCATCGTATGAGAACGTACTGCTTATATAAATTAGACATAAGTTAGATGTACGCAACATGTTAGTTATACATACGTTAGCACTAACGTGAACACGTTACAGTACGTTGGTATACGTTGTCATATTGCGAATAGATCCCATTTTTTTAAAATTTTATAAAAATTTTATGCCATACGTTTTGTTTATATGTTAGGCATAAGTTAAGATCACTACTGAGACCTGGGCATTTTTTGCCGAAAAATACATTTTCTTCATTTTCTGTATTAACAATTATATAATGCAATAAAAAATCAATGTCACCATTTAGTATTTGAGTTATGGCTCTTCAAGGACATGCATAATACGTCCCTTTTCACCAAAATTGTTCAGGGATGAAATAATAGATAAACAGGTCTAGGCTCTAGTAGCTGATGAGTATGGCATGTTGTGAATTACTGCATCAACACAGCTTAAGTTTATTTGAAATACTAGGACGGATAATTGATGTGAATGTATCCATTGTATATTTACAGAACATCTTTTTTCACTAAAAAGAATAGTCAAAATTATTGCCATTTATACGTTTGACAACTAAAAACGAGTGCTGTTCAAATATGAATGCAAGTAGCTTCATAACTTTCTTCACATATATGCCACGACAAAATGTCATACCTTTCTGGAAAGAACTATTTGTCGCCTTTAGAATGACACCAAACATAAAGAAACACTCACTATATTTCTCGAGTTACATACTCTTATATAAAACTGAAGTTTTTCTGAAGCAAATTGCATGCACGTTTTGGTACATGTGCCGATATAGTGTCATATCTTTGTAAGTTTTAGACAAAATGGCACCAGATACAAGTTTAAGTAACAAACCAAAAGTTGCTTGCAGGATAAAGTTTATATAAACCTGTTTCAATCTCCAGTAAACTGGCACGTTTGTGACGTCATTAATTTTATGATAAACGTCATTCTGAGTTATCTTCTAGTGATGTCATAATGAACATCGCTGTGTCGTTTTCTTTGCGTTTTGCTGAAAACATGATAAATATGTCATAAGGAAGTTTTCAAAACGCGCCGTCCTCTATTTACAGAGTAATCACATATTATATCATTTTTCAAGCATTTTTCTGCCTCTTAATGACTTGTTTACATTGATTAAAAATATGTTCAATCTGTCTAGTCCTCGAGACCAGTTTAGTAATTTTATTGTAAATAATGCATAAGTGTCAAGCTTAAAGTTTACGTTCAAATCTAGAATACAACTGCAATGTTATGACAAAAAGGATAAGTATAAATTTTATACCCCCCCCCCAACATTTAAGGCATTTTTGACTTAATTAAAATGCTTATCAGCGTTTTAAAATTACCCTTTATCCATCAACAATTTGTAGCAACAACTCAGTATGAGCGATCAACATATTGTCTTTGAGTTAAAACTAGTTTAAATGTTGCTTCGTGTATTTTGTTAGAGATAAGTTTAACTGAAAACTGAAAGGTGGTGTTTTGTTTACCATATATTTGCAAAAACAAGGATACTTAAATAGTGAAAACTATTCGTTGTAATTTAACAAAAGCATGTCGGATTTTCACAACTTCACAGAATCATTATATAAGAATATGGGGATGCTTCCATAAAAATATCAAGAAATTTCACCTGTTTATCGAAGAATTATACGCTCGTCTATATCACTGGTATATGTTCGAAGTATTGAGTTTGTTAGTATGATACCGTGACCCTCATTCAAAGGGCTATAGCTCGTTTACCATTTTGATGTAGCATATGTATTAAGAAAGTTATGAAGCTACTTGCATTCATATTTGAACAGCCCTCGTATTCAAATACTTTAGGCAATTCCAAAAACATAGCTTTTTATGAAATTTATATATCGTAACTATTATTAGTTAGGGAAATCAGTGTGAAATGTAGGCATTTTTTCCGTCTAGAAATAGAGATGTTTCTTGATTACCACCCCTACCCCCTGTAAAGCACAATTTCAATTTTGTAACTTATTATCTGCAAAACAATGAATAAATTTTAACTCAACGGACTAAAAGCTTTTTTTTAATAATACTCTGATGATATCTGTTTGTGTAGAAACTAGTTTTGAGAATACTGACTAATAAAAGAAAGTTTATTTTAAGAAATAAATATTTGGTTACCCCACCCATTTTTTCAATGATTATCTACTTTGGCAAAATGAAAGCAATAATAATGGCTCAAACAGTAGCAAACATACAATTCTTTGGTTATGTATAAAGACAATTGCAGAAGTCATCAAACTTTATCAAAATAGTAGGGTTTTGTAATATGCGTTTACTATTTTCGGGTCATTGATGCATACTAAGGCCTATTTAAATGATTTTCATCTCAAAATGCAAGCTCAAGGATATAAACTCATGTTTGATGAAACGTTTTATACTATTTAAGCTAACCGACGTAAAGATATCAAACAAATATTCTGTATTTGCTTTTACTGAAATCTGACCTTAGTAAGCAAGTAATAGCTGAAAATTTGATTTCAGGCCCATTTTCTTTGTAAAATTAGCATTAAGGGGCAATTACTGATGTTTGAAAAAATAAAAATGTGGCGAAAACAACTGTTGACTTTCAGTTTGATACATTAATGGTTCAGAACAGCTTTCATCCAAATTAGCTAATACGTTTTCAAGTTATTGAGCTTTTACTCACTTTACTGCAGTTTCCCCATACAAAACAATGGTAAAATAATAAACACGGGCAGTTACTCTTACTGACATATGTATAGAGCTTAAAGCATTATAATTGCGTCTGGCATACCAAGTAAATTTATCCCACTAAGTTTTAGGCAAATACAGAAGCAAATATTGAAGTTTGTATGCAAAACGTATTTAGTCATGCAAGAGTTATGGTTATTGGTGTCAGTAGTGATCTTAAATGTATGCAACAGGTATGTTATGCAGCCGTTAACGTACGTTAGCACTAACATATGCGGACTTAAGAGAAATTCAGAAAGTTCGTTGGTGTACGCTGAATAAGTTAAGGATAACTTTTGAATACGTTAAATACGGCGAAGGGGTCCCAAAATGTTGTACATGCTTCTACGTTAGACATAAGTTAGATGTACGCTACATGTAAGTTATGCATACGTTAACATACGTTACATGTACAATTCAGCTTCAGGCCCTGTCACACTATAATATGCTGACGTATGAAAAATATATCTAGTTAGCTGGCATACGCTGAACTCTAATTAAAAAAATCAGAGGAAGCCTCTCTCTTAACGTATGCAAAGCGTACTCGAAACGAACATAGAACGTATGTCTAACTTATGAGTAACTTATGCATAACTTATTTCAGACGTAACATAACTTATGCTTGTATCAGTTTATAAAAGCATATCACTTGCGTTCTTAACTTATGAGAAACTTATGCACAAGGAAATTCTAACGTATGCTGAATTGTACTTATAACGTACGTTAACGTATGCATAACTTACGTGCAGCATACATCTAACTTACGTCAAACGTATAAAACAGTACAAAATTTTGTGACGACTTTGCCATATGACAACGTATACCAACGTACTGTAGTGTGTTCGTAACGTATTGAAAACGTACCTCTAACTTATTCAGCTTACACCAACGAACTTGGTTAATTTTCATACGTCCTCATACGTTGGTGTTAACGTACCTTAACGTATGCATAACTTACTCGTTGCGTACATCTAACTTATACCTAACGTATAAGCAATACGTCGGCATACGCTGAAGATTTTTTATGCAAGTACAAAATTTTCGGATCTTTTCGCCGTATGGCAACGTATACCCACTTACAGTAGCGTGTTCGTAACGTGTTTAAACTTATCTCTAACGTATTCAGCGTACATCAACGTACTTGCTTAATTTCTCATACGTCCGCATACGTTGGTGCTAAGGTGCCTTAACGTATGCATTACCTACCTGCTGCGTACATCTAGCGTATGCCTAACGTATAGAAGCAGTACGTTCGCATCCGCTGTAATTTTTTATGGATGCACACATGCTAGACCTCTTGGCCGTATGTTAACGTATACCACCGTTCTATAGCGTATTCGTAACGTGTTTAAAACTTATTTCTAACGTACTCAGCGTATACCAACGTACTTGCTGTATTTTTCATACGTCGGCATACGTTGGTGCTATATTTCGTAGTGTGACAGGGCCTTTAAGTTAGATGATCGCTGTGCATACGTTTCTCATAAGTCAAGAACGCTAGTGATACGCTGGGCATACGCTGTTATATGCTAGTACAAGTTAAATAATTCGGAAAAACGGATCCTTCTGAAACAGCGAGAATCTACATTATAAGAAAAACAGCAGACTTGGTTTTAAAGTTAGGTTGCGCCTTTAATATGTTATGAGTATGTTGCCCATACGGTAGACACATGTTTAATGTTCGTTTGGCATATTGTTTGTAAGCGTCCAGAGAGAGGCTTTCTCTGATGTTTCAATTCGATTTCAGAGATTATGCAAACGTACTGGATATATTTTTCAAACATCAGCATAATTTGGCTTAAACGTTATTAGGGTGTCAGGGCCTTAAATAACTGCGCACCAAGTCTGTTGCTAAATAGTAGCACTTAAATCGTCATTATAATCATCGCCATGATATGTTTAAATATTAATATTATTTTATGAAATATCTTAAAACAAGCAAAAATGACAAAATAGGCCACTGACTAGATATGGTTTACCTCCCCCTAAGGGGAAATTTTGTAGACCAATTTTTTCTTGAAGCCCAATGTCTTGCAAAGATTTTGAAACATGCTAGCCCTCTAACAATAGCAGCGTTAAGCTGTAACATCCTGTTATATACGTTACCCTACAAAAGATTTGATAACTAATTTTCCTTTTAAGACTTCAGAAAAGTGCAAAAGATAGGGTTAAATTTTCGAATTGGTTATATCTTTTAACTAAACTATTACTGGCCCACAGATATTGACATTTGAAAACAAATATAGTCACCCCTGATGTAGTATATGCTTTATTTTTTCATTGAACCCCCTTTTAAATGATAAATGAATGTAATATAGTTTGTCTTAAATTTTATTAAAACCAGTTTATGTTCATTAATTTGGTATTGTATTAAGAAATTTTATTTACCTTTTCAAGCTGCATGCATTACGTTTCTGTATTATATACTTTTTTGAGTTATTAGATGTTGAACATAGTAGCCCCATATCACACAGAAATATCAAATGTAATTCTTTAGGCCTTGCGCTGGCTAAAGTACCCCTTCTCCCAGATTTCTATATACTGCATTATATAAGCCACAAAATGAAATATGTAAGCCCTCTGAGAGAGACAGCGTTAGCGTGTAACATCGTGTTATGTACGTTACTTGCAAAATAACATTAAATTTTCCCGATAATGTCTCCAACATGATATATTCACACTTTTTAAAGTCTGGTACATGTTTAAGAACTTATTATCACACTTTCATAGTTTTAGCATTTATGAAATAAATGTCATGAGCTTTTGCCGTTAAAAATGTGACTTAGTGTTTCATATGTTATTGCCAAGTATCAGTATGGCAGTTATTGAATATACATGTATTATATCGGTGAGTGAATATAGCAAATCTATAAGATTGCTATTCAAATGAATTTAATTTCCTTATTATGGTGTCTTACATTATTTTACAACCCAGGTTACATAAGTTACTCTCTGAATACCACCAAACTTCCAAAAAAGGTCTCCAACACGACCTGCTTGTACCTATTTGCATGCTAACACAAGTCTATGCACTTCGTTTAACTCTGGCTCATTTGCTGATGAAGTAAGTTAAAACATAAACTAAAACATAAACTACCATAAACCCTCTTTTCTTTTATAGAGACATCAACTATAGTTAACATAATACTCATGCAAAGTTTGTAAGATACAGTGCAATATGTGAGTAACAAATTAAAAGATCAAAAGAGAACCCATCAGGTAGAAGTTATAGAGCTGTTTCTTACCAAGCTAGCAACTCTTCGTATATTATCCAAGGGTTTAAAGAATATTCCAATTCAGCTTATTAATCCTCTATCAGATTCACCTTGCAAGGACTTTGCAATATGCTAGTACTCTGTTAATGACACCATAACCTGGTAAAGCCAATTACATATATTACCCATCAACATTTTTGATAATTTTTGTAAATGACATGACTTCTAAAAAGTGCAAAACATAAGGTAAGATTTCCAAATTGGCTATACCATCCACGTAAGCTATTTTGCATCACAAATATGGACCTTTGAAAACAAATATGCACCCAAAGTGTTACGTATGTTATATTTTTCATTATTCCTATATAAATGATTTATGAAACTAATATAATTTGATATTTTTTTAAATGATAATGTGCTTACTAATTCATTTTGTATTAAAGAATTTTTATGTACCTTTTGGAAACTGAAAATATTATGTTTCTTCATTTATAAGGTTTGAGTCGTTGAGTTTTTAACATGGTAACCCCATATCACACAAAATGTGAAATGCAATTCTGTGGCTCTTTTGTTAGGGTACAATCAAGTTTATTTTACCCAGAGGTACTCCATTTCCTTCCCTTTTATTTTTTACACATTTGGTCCATAATATGGAAAGCCTCAATTCATAGGAAATACTTTATAGCTTAATCTAAAATCTTTGTATGTACATCTTAAGCACAGAAAAGCAGGGTAGAAGTAAGATCATGTTCATGACATTAGAAATAGTCATTATATGTGTATGGCTTTGGTACTTTTTTCAGGAACATGTCATACTGAAGCTTATTGACATTTACATGCTTAGCACATATTAGGGCTTCCATGTCACTGATGAGTGCCTAGAGCAATTCTTTGTTTGTTTTCCTACCCTGCTTAGATTGTAGATGAACTAGTGGGGAGGGGTTCTCTATCAGTTTGATAGGAACAACTTTTCCGTGGTACTTACACATTGGCACATTGGTAGTGCTACATCCTTCTAAACAGTGTATGACTGTAGATATCTTCTCCCATATTCTGGCCAATGTTGTTGACATTCAGAAGGAGCACCTTTTTATTGCATAGACCAGCGTTGAACAATACATCCAGGTTATCATCTGCAAGAATGTTTGTAAGACTTTATAGACTGCATCTTATACATTGTATATATGTATCAGTGACAAAACCAACATGCCCTGCCTTTAGTGCTTGGTTGAACACTGGTTCCATCAGACCCTTGAAGGTGACATGAAAAGCTATTATGCATTGTAGTATGGCATTACCATCAAAGTTATGTGCTCGACTACGTGGTCATTCTAATGTTGGTTCACTGTGTGATTGCAAGTCATGCAGAAGTTTGGACTTGTCAGATTTGATGGAGATTCTATCAGGAGTTCACAGTAATCATGGGTCCCAAAAGGAATGCCAGTGTCAACTCAAGGCCAATATTATGTCCAATAGAAAGAAGGTCATGTTGATCAAAGATGCTGCTTAAAGCTATCGTCTGGCTCGTTACGCTTTGTAAATTGGACAATTTCTTCTTGACCTCGCAAGCATCAAAACTGTATTAGCTTGTAGGTTTTTAATGGGTTGTGCAAGACAGATTTTCTACTAAAGTGAGTCAATGAAGTCTGCAACAGCTTTCCTGCCAAATGTCATCAGCCTAAATAAGATCCTTATCTATCCCAGGCTTAGCAGGAACACCGAAAGACAAAAAGTACACTTCATTAAATTCAAAACAAGAACTAAAATGATTGGTAAAGTCAGAAACTGCCTCTAGTGCTCGTTCTACTTTGCATCTGAGCAGATTGAATATTTGATTTCAGTGCATTGAAGAGTTGTTTCATTATATTGAGCTCTGATGTGATGAGTAATACACCATTCTCTCTGTAGTATGAAGCGTAGTTCTAGCTGCTGAAACCTATAATACCTCCTTTGACTTGACACGGGGTTTATTGTTTGCCTTATAGTTTTGTCAAAAGCATTTTTCAAACAAAGAACGAATGATTGTGACACACTAAGCCCATTTTGGTCGAGAAGTCCTTTGCATCTGCGATGCGTATCAGACACATTTATGAGTGTAATCAGTTACACAGGTACATATTGTGCGTAGTTGTTGTGATTGTGTGCAATGAACATTGGGAACAAGGCATACAGATAGAGCTGACATTCAATTCAAAGTTGGTTTCCTTGTAGCCCTAATCAGTGTCAACACCGTCTGAATTATATACATATGCCTTGCCCAGAACTGAGCTGTTCACAGTGATTGTCTTTCAGAACATCCGCTTTTAATGCTAGGTATCTATTGTTAATGTGAGCTAGCAGCGATGGTTAATAGATCACATCATAACAATAGTTTAAATCACCATAAACTAGTAAGAAACTTCTATTATTTCAGCCGTATAAATTTTCTATATTCTCTGACATACTTTATACATGTTTAGTCAACAACTGCTATACAGATACTCAGAATAACTAATGTATCATTTGGTAACACACTTAGCAGTTAAAGCTCAAGGCATTTATTAAATGAATATTTAAATAGGTAAACCTTGTTAAAAGAAGCACACAAACCTGTGCCAGCATGCAAATAAGTATAAACAGGGCTTGTTAGAGACATTAACTTGAATGTTTAATGCTATTTTGAAGGGAACAAACATACCATGGGCCTGAAAAAGAGTTTAAACGACCATAATAAAGAACTTTAAATCATTAAAGTAGCCGTATATATTTACTATATTCTGTGACAAATGTAATACACGTATAGTCATTAAATACCATTCTGATACTCAGAAATAATGCAGGAAACACTAAGTAACGTATACACTGGCAATAACTCAAGATATTTATAACATTCATACTGAAAATATGTAACTGTGTTATAAGAAGCTCATAAATAGTAAGTTAGTATGATAAGGAATTACCACAATCACAAACCGCAGGCAACCCCATGGCACCGCAAGGAAGAGCAACTTAACCATCACGAGACACCAGGAAGACAAATTGCAAGTGTAAATCCTAACTAAAGTAACAATAACGACATTAAATGCAAGCACGGGGAAACTTTAATAGTAACCACGCAGCACAAACACAAGAGTCGTGACATCATAATTAGTAAGTGAGTATGATCAGGAAATTCCACAATCACAAAACGCAATTAACCCCATTGCACCGCAAGGAAGAGCCATTCAACCATCACGAGACACCAGGAAGACAATTTTCAAGTGTAAATCTTGACTATTGTAATAATAACGACATTAAATGCAAGTACGAGGAAACTTTTAACAGTAACCACGCAGCACAAACACAAGAGTCGTGACAACATAAATAGTAAGTTAGTATGACCAGGAAATACCACAATCACAAACCGCAGATAGGCCTGTGTCACATGCAAATATGTACAAACATGTCATGGATGAGACATTATCAGGGTCATTTTATGCTATTTGGGGGGGGGAGTAACGTATATAACGTGATGTTACACGTTAATGCTGCCACTCTCAGAAGGCTTATATCTTTTATTTTGTGTCTTATATAATGTTGTTTCAGAAAATCATAGTGCACAAAATTCCCCCTGGGGGAGGAGAGGGGTCTATAGCTAGCTCAAGGCCTAAAAGGGCCATCACATAGTATCTAGGCAGAATAAAAACTTTAGACTATCAAGCTCCCATTCTCAGCAAACAAAATAGCCTAAATCTAGAAAATATACACACTGGATAACACAATACACATACCCCATCTCATCCCAGCAACAAACACAACAAAAAAAGCACACAAGGAACAATACACCCAGTTATACAACATTATTGTAGAATATCTTCCCTTGTCAGATGAAGACTACAGCTTCAAAACTTACTCAATGCCTCATCATAGTATAACACGCAAATTAATTGATATAACTAACTAAAATAAAAGGAATACATTTTTGTATAGGGCTAAGTAAAATAAGAAAGAAGGCAAAGATCAGGAATAAATACAATCAAGTAACACACCTGACCCTGGATACGACATGGGAAAGTGACAAGACACAAGAAACATCACATACAAGAGAGCCAAGAGGTTAGCAATTTCCCAGTGGGTGACCACAAGGCTACAATGACCAGACAAGACAGCATGACAGACACAGCATATATACAACAAAGTGGATCTACAAAATATGTACTGGCTTAGAATGGTCAGTGTTTTATAACTGAATGGCTTAAACTAGTCCCATGGTACCAACCGACTATGCAACCCGAAATAGCTTAGCCAAACTGAATATCAGCAAACAATAACATATTTGAGTTCTTGCTACATCCTTATCTTCATAACGACTATGATGCTTTTGGCTTGACCAGGAGAATGTGTTACTCTGTTAATCCATCTAATGAATACATATATTACCAAAATTATTATATACTTGTTTGTACAAGCTACTCACTTTATACAACTAAGTTATTACCGTTGTTATTTTAGTTTGATATAAAGGTTTATTACACCACGTTTGAAGTTGTCATCGCTAATCACCATTATATATGTAAATTAGTGCCAATTGTAATAATCCTACATCCAGGCGTCAATACTTTTGCCAATATTTTCTAAAGCATATAATCTCATAATTAAGATGATATAAAGATATAGTTATATACATTACTTTTGTCAATATTTTCTAAATCATATAATCTTATAATTAAGATGATAAAAAGATATACATCAAATGTATTTGTAGTCCATTATTAATTTCCGTAGATATTGAGGACTGGGGACTTCAGTGGTATTTCCCTTTGATAATCTGATAAGCTGATTGATCTAATTATACCCTTTTGCTTTAGTTTGATGTAATAAAGATGATAAAGAGACAATGAATGATAATGAGGATGCAACATTGACCATTATCAACCAGCTGATCAAAGAGGCTGTCCATGACAACTCTACATAAAACAACCTGTATATAAAGATAGAATTTGTTAACTTTGATCGAAAACCGATCGATCTAAAATAAAGGATGATAAATTTTAAACATTGGGAAGAAACTAGAGTGTCAAAGACATTGTGGAAATTTATTTTCTTAGACGTGTTGTGTGTATTGCGTGTCTCACAAAGGCGAAAAACTTCGACCAATTTCAATCGCAAACGAAGGAATCTGTTTACTCTATAAAGTCAATTACCCGACGAAAAGGTACATTCAAGCACTTAGATCGATACTATAGAAAAAGAATTAACATCTGTGGTAATGTTTGCATTTCTATATCTTTTGCATCAATTAAGCAGCCAAGGTAACTGGGATTCCGGTTACTATATACTTCATACTAGAGTTTCCTTCTTGACCAAACCCCCTAGAATCTGAGAAATACTCCAGTTGTGACTGCCGAATGAAATCATAGTTCCTCAGGCTGTTATGTTTGACCTAGAAACTTAAAATCAAAAAAGGAGAAAGCTGATGAGACACATGCTAATTATGGGATTAAAGAATGTCATGTAAAATACAGGACCAGCCAATACTAGCATGGGAACATAAAAAAATAGAAAAGGATCATAATTCTTCTTTCAAAGTAAGGAAGCCAGTAAGGATCGGGAATCGATAAAATCAAGTACCACACCTGTGCCAGGATACCAAATTTGAAAGTAAAAAATCACAATAAAGATCATAAACAAGATCCAAGAGGTCAGCCATTTCCTTTCAGGTGTCCACAAGGCAGCAACGAACAGACGCGAAAGCATGACAAACACAAGACATAAACTAGAATGTGCAGTGGACGGGGCGCCATCACAAATCCTCACGCTAAAGTTTTCGACCCACCCAGCACCCCAAAGTCCCACCCTGGGGCATGAATCCAGCAACAGAATGACAATGCTGTTCAATACGTTTACTATCTTTTATTTGTAATAACGCAAACACTGTTTGGTATAAAAATCTTAGAATTGACATTGTAGTCAAAATTTAATGATATTTGACCTTTTGACCTCACCCCAAGGTCACCAGTTTGACCCTTGGATTTACATTTTATTTGCATTTTGTTCTGCTCGTCATCCCCGTCGGTTTGATATGCCACATGACTATGTCTGAAAAATAATATTTTTTGACTCACTGGGCACCCCGAGCGCCCCAAAGTCCCACCCTGGGGCATGAACTAGGCAACAGAATAAAAATCCCGTCCGATATGTGTTGTACAAAGTTTGGTATAATCATCTTTGGAATTGACTTTGTAATTGAAATTAAATGATATTTGACCTTTTGACCCTTCCCCAGGGCCCCAGTGGAGGGGCCAAAACAAGTTTGACGTTGCATGCCCCATTCATGTGAGTAACTCACAAACCAAATTTGGTTGAATTTCGTCCAATGGTTTAAGAGGAGATAGCATAACGGACATACGGACGGACGGACAGACAGGCGGAGGCGGTTGCAATATTCCCTTCGCTTTTTTAAAAAAGTATCCCACTGGAACGGTCAGTAAAAAACAAACACAAAGTACTAGTGAGTGAGGCAAGATAAGACCACACTCACATACCATAGGCCAATCAAAATCACTTTTAGGCGACGATTGGGAGGTTTATAAAGATTTGTGAAATTTTGTCTTGTCAAGCTAACAGAAACATACATAAAGAATGAAATTGATGAAAACTCTTAAAAAGAGCATCTTAAGCAAACGCAAACCTAGAACGTTAAACTATTTATTTAGCGCTTATGCGCATGTGATGGTTCTTAGCCGTTTTTAAAAGCTAACAGTTGTAGCGCTGGGCGAATGAGAGAGCCCCAGTTAGGCAGTTCTATTCTATTCCATACCGATTTACCGATTAGTTTTTCAAAGAATTTTAATAACACGCTAAAACATTGCCCAAACTTATGTTTGTTTGTTGTTTTCTTAGTTGATTATTATGTATATAAAAATAGTAAGTGAGTATGATCAGAAAATACCACAATCACAAACTGCAAACAACCCCGTGGCCCCGCGAGGAAGAGCCGCTCAACCATCACGAGACACCAGGAAGACAAATTTAGCAAAGCAATCAGCTCTCTCTTCCCCATGAAGATGATTGCAATACTAGAATGGACATAAAGTAACGTACAACAAAACAAAGAACAATTACAGACTCCCACAATGGGAGTAACAATAAACAAAAAGTCAACAACAACAGAACCACCGCCTTAGAATGGACAGCAGCCCAAGCCACCGGGGGGCTTAAATGCATTTTACTGGTACCAAATCTTCGCCATAGATTCTGCTGTTGTTGAAGAACAAGAAATGTTCAGCTCGCATGGAGGCCATTTAACTTATGATATGTATCATCATGGAAAACACTCTAATCAAATAAACACTCAATAATGAAACAAAGAAAAGGGCTCATGACTCACAGAAAGTCAGAGCTAAAAAAACCTCAATTTGAGCCACGGTGGGTCCAGCTACAGATAAGCATCAGGCACCAACCCACCGATTAAAGCTTTACGTCAGAGCCGTCATAGAGTCTGAGGTCTGACTCAACTCATCAGCACTCATGCCATAATGTAGCAGAAGCCATAAGTTGTGTGGTATAATCAAATAAACAAACACTTGGGGTCAGTAGTAGAGAAAAAACAAGGACGCCCCCACCTTCATCTCCAATTAACTTTTGCATTCTTGCATTTTTACATTTAAAATATGATATTTTGTATGCTTGAAGTTATACATATGTTAGAAAAAATGACCTAGAACATATGAAAAACATTTGAAACAAAATACATATTGCTCACGATGATAGAAAAAACACAAGATAAACAACTTCCGCTTTGCAATTCCGACCCCCCATCGCCGTCAAAAGTGCAGTGCTCTCTTAATACAAAACAAACACACAAAACTCTTTCACCGATCAATTCTATATACATTTATCTAATTCCCGATATAGGTAGCTTTCTATAAGTCTATCGCTTACCAGCAAAATATGACGAACAAAATCAAAACAACAATTTCTGACTTTTAATCACAAGACAGGCGACCGTAAAAGTAGGTTAAAATACATCCTCTTTGAAGACTGGTTCTAGCTTTCAAATTAAGCAAACTTCCCACACTCCGCGGCCAGAATTGGGAACGAACTTCCCGATAGTTCTCAACAGGTATGGGTATGGGGAATAGTAATGAGTAATGGATTGTGTATGGGGTAAGATAAATATGGAAAAGAGGGGTAGGGTATGGAAAAGAGGGGTAGGGTATGGGCTATACTATGATAGGGGTATAGGCCAAGGGTAGATACGTTGTATGTTTATGTCGGGTATAGATTAGTATGGGTATGATATAGGGGACAAGATAGGTTGGTTGGTTGGTACAAGATATGAATGTTGGGTAGGATATATGGGGTTTGGGCTATGGGGTAAGGAAGGGGGTATAGGGTGGTCATGGGGTAGGTAAGGGTAGGGTATAGAGGAGTATGATAGTGTATGGGATAGATTAGAGTAAGGGTAGGGTATAGAGGGGTATGTTAATGTATGGGAAAGATTAGAGTATAGCATAGGGTATATTATAGTGGGTAGGGTGTGACTATCGGGAACAAAATACATGCCAAGAAGCACAATATCTTGCGTCACCCATTTCTGGTTTGCTGCTTGTAGAGCCAAGCCCCAATTCATCTACATCTATATGGTACAATTGGCAGTATGATTCTCTCAATATTGATTCTTTTAGTATCTTCTCTTAGTAGAATTAACACACAAGCATTCGAGTTAAGGAAATGCGCGAAAATCCTTGAATAGTGACCAATTACGAATGTTCGTTCTAAAAACACAACCCAGCCTCTTCAGTCCGTTAGAAATTTTGAACTCCGTCAATCATCGTAAGCGCTCGTAAAACGGCGGAAAAATCAGAAAACCAGTCTATTTTTTTACCGGCCTCAACGAGATGCAATTTAAAGCAGGAAACCAGTATTTTTACCGTCGCCGGTCGTGCGATTAATGGTCGGAAATTGTTGTTTTGATTTTGTTAAGCGATAGACTTAGAGAAAGCTACCTATATCAGGAGGTAGATAAATGTATATAGAATTGATCGGTGAAAGAGGTTTGTGTGTTTGTTTTGCATTAAGAGAGCATTGCACTTTTGACGGCGATAGGGGGTCGAAATTGCAAAGCCGAAGTTGTTTATCTTGTGTTTTTTCTATCATCGTGAGCAATATGCATTTTTTTCAAGTTTTTTCCATATGTTCTAGGTCATTTTATCTATCATCTGTATAACTTCAAGCATACAAAATATCATATTTTAAATGAAAAATGCAAGAATGCAAAAGTTAATGGGCAATGAAGGTGTGGGGGGGGGTCCTTGTTTTTTCTCTACTACTGACCCCAAGTGTCTGTGATCAAATATAGGTTCAATTATTCAATTATTCAGTGCACATTGATTCGGCTAGTGCGTTATTTCGAACAGGGTATACATCTTAAGTTTCCGTAAGGGCTCGTGTATTATCGGGAGCTAGATTCTTCTGATTGGTTGTTGCATGTCTGTGACGTCATAAGGACTATATAAACATTTGTTTGCCTTGCGAGCGTTCAACCTGTATATGCTCAATGCAAATGGACCCCGGCACACCAACATCATAACCGAATAATGCAAGCGTTCAGCCTGTAGCTGTTTTTCGATGGGTTTACGTCGAAGGAGACATCAAAGGAGCTTATTGAATAGAACAAGATAAGCAATTGGGGTTTTTGGCACACTTGACTAGTGCCTTGGTTTCCGTGTTATCTATTGATGAAATGCCGTCGTAGAGAGTTTGCCTTGCCACAAATATAAGCAAGCCTTGTTATCGGCTCTCTACTTATGAAAATCCGTCATACAGAGGTGACAAAGCTAGACTTATACTGATTGCCTGGGCTGTAGTTCTTGTCTTCTTGTGACTATTGGTATCAGACTGCAAGAGCCTGTACCTCCGTACATATAGAGGGTTTGGGAGTCTTCTCAGAATAGGTGTTGTCATTAAGTTGCCTGAGAATAGGGTTTATCTCTCAGTAAACTATATTGTATGCTTGTAATAATTCATGACCAGTAATTATTAAGTTATTTCTCATCATAAACCAATCACAATCATTTGTATCTAATCACAAGGCAAAGTAGCCAAAAGAAAAAAAAATATATATATCTTTTTTGATCATTGTACGATCTTATAAATTAATAGTGTGTACCTAAAGGCTCACAGTTATAGAGCCCTGGACACGCTACATAGTAATTAAATACATTCTGTACAGTGTAACAGTGACCTTGTTACTTGCGAAAATATAATTTCTAGCTACACAAGCCACGAGATGATAGAACAATGTTGCTGTGCATCAAAAGAAGAATCAGATCAGCTTCGACATTAGCTCAGTTTGATCAGAACCTTCACTATCAGCAAGAAATAAAATCGTACCCACTGGGCGCATAGTGAAGATTTGTTACACTAAGTGGATGACCATGTTTGCTTCTCGTGTTCTTGGTTTCGTCATTGCATGACTTAGGAAAGGGGAAGGGCTGACCTCTTGGCTCTTTTTTGTGGTGTATAACTGTGAGTTTGTCACTTTCCCATAGGTATCCTGTGTCAGGTTTGGCACTTGATTGTATCGATTCCAGATCTTTGCACCCTTACTTACTTTTTATGTAATCAAGAACTTTGGTTTCTGCCATACTATGTCACAGTCCCTGGGTAAAAGTTTTCTTGTTAATTGGCAATCCGCTTTAATACTTAAAATACACAGATTGCTATGATCCACCAGTACCAAGCAATGGAACAGTCAACCTAAGAGTAGCAGGTGTCACTACATACAAAGCAACTGCAAAACTGTACTGCAACAAAGGCTACTCTCTCAATGGAAATGATACCATGATGTGCAAGGCTGATGGGATGTGGAGTTTGAATGCTGAGTGTACCATTAACGGTTTGTCCATCATTTTACATGTATTGATACGATTACATTATTTAAGATATGGGGACATTATTACAAGAGGGCATGTTACAGCAGGCGTGGACAATATGTACCCCATTCAGTGTATAACCATTGTACACGTCCCAGGTTTGATTTGACATTTACATTCGGAAACTCTGTCCACCAAATGTTCATATGATTTGAGGATTCATTGGTTGGCCTTAAAAAAGAAATAGAATGATAATAAATGAGAACTAACTCAAAAGTCAACAGATCTTTCAAATTATCAAGAGTTTAAAGTGTCTTCAAACAAAACGAAAACGTCAGTTTTTATGGTCCTGTATTTATTGATCCAGTAGCTCTGTTGATACAAATTACATGTAAAACCAAACTGCTTCACAAACATCAAACAAACGCAAATTAGTGATGGTTTGAGTTTATCTTTTTATCCAGAAGGAATTTTGAAGCTAATTTGAATACAGTTTATTCCATGTTAAACAGGAAGTGAATCGTCTTAATATGACACAATTTACGCCAGAAACGCCCGACGATGACTGCTTGACTAACATTTCCAAACCGCTTATTGCACGAGAGAAATTACAGGCCAATACCTTTGATTGACGGAATTACCTCCCTTTGAAGTAAACAAATTTAAGAACGATTTAAGACCTTAAAGAGACAAGCGATTATGATCAGAAAATACCACAATCACACACTGCATATCAAAGTAAGAAAGAGGATAAAGATCTGAAATCGATACAATCAAGCACCACACCCATCCCAGGACACCAACGGGAAAGTGAAAACGTTGTAAAAAGACATCACAAACGAGAGCCAAGAGGTCACCTTTTCCCCAGCAGGTGAACACAAGGCATCAACAAAAAGACGTGCATGACAGCATAACAAAACAATACAGTAATAGCATAAATGGTCCACAAAAGAAGCTCCGCCTTGGAACGGTCAATAAAAATATTGGCAGCCCTTGGCAATGTAAGGACGAGCACCGGAACAGATACAATCACAAGACGCTAGGAAGACAAACAAAGTGTAGGAAACTCTCTTTTCCAAGGAAGGGCACAAAGCAATGCACTAAATTCTAACACAGACACCCAGAGTCTTTTTTTTAAAAAATAAAACATTGGCTTTAAACTCTTCTGCAACAATGGAGCCAGCAGTTATGTTTTGGTTTGGTACAGTGTATAAAAAAATAAACCTCAGACTAGCTAGCGCTTACGCTCAGTCTCACTAGATCCGTCAACACCTTAGAAACCCGTGCATTGAAATAAACGGTATAACATACATATTACTAGCTATTTAGTCCCAGTGGACGACTGTGATTGTATATTAAAAATATGAATAAACCAAATATGTTATTTTCAAATTATGACTGATATCTCTATTTTTTTAAAGAATATGACCCGTTTATTAATAGATTGTCTAAATCATAAAATATATGCTAGTTTCTTTGATGACTGCCACGAAAATGCCTTGTGAAATTATATCATGAATAATTACTTAATTAAAAATCGTGACATTTAAAACAAGTAGAAGGGTGATTCAAATGATTTACACATATTGGATTGTATGACGAACGTAACGTTTGCACATATATCATCTATGGCTTATTATCCTATATCGTTATTTTTATTATACCAAAGATTGCAAATATCCAGAGCAGCCAGCCAATGGGGTAGTAGAGCTATCAGTTGATCTTCTTACAACATATGGAGCCACTGCACATGTCACCTGTAACACTGGGTATGAACTTAAAGGAGATGGTTTGCTTTTGTGCAAAGCAGATGGTTTATGGAGTACCTTACCATCTTGTAACATCAATGGTAATGTAAATCAAGAACAACTTGTATAAAAGCAGTTTGAATAAGATGTTAACTGTGCTCCATCCTGGTCGTTCAATAATAGCAAAGCATATCATAGCTAGCAGCTTCAAACATGGTCAGTTGGTAGAAGGTCATGATTAGATTACCTGGTGAAATTTAAAAAAAACAGTTATTTTATTTTTCAAGTTATTGCCCTTTGTTATTTTGGGATTAAACACTTTAATAAAGATACATGTATCTCGAAACATTTAAAGCTAGCAGCTTCAAACTTTGTCAGCTGATTACTGGGTAAAATCATTTTTATTTAAGTTCAAATTAGGTCAGCTGATTGTGGATGATGAGTAGTATAGCTAGAAGCTTCAAACTTACGATGATCCTTGTGTCATGAATACTCCTTGACAAGCAAATGGTTGAGGGCATAGTGTTTCAAAATCATCGTTTCTAGTGACATAATATTTGATAACAGAAGCCATTTCAAAATCAAGCATTTCAAACTTGCTTGGTGATCAACCCAATCACAGTTGGCAACTTTGCATTCCTCTTTAATTGCACGCCGGTGGGTCGGTATTCAGACTCTATGACGGTTCCGACTTAAAGACTCATCTATTGATAAGATGGTAGGAGCCTGTTGCTGTTTGTCGGGCCCTCCGGGGTTTACCTGATTGATTTCTTTTGCGGCGGTATTCAGTTTTATTTACTGTTGAGTCCTTATCTTTGCTTATCTCATTTTTATATCTTGATGTATATGTTCTAGGAGATGATGCATTGATTAGTTAGGAGACTTTCATGCAAACCAAACATCTATGTGTCTTGAGCAATATCTGAACTATGGGCGAGGTTGGTGCACCATTAAACTGGTTTAAGCTCTCCAGTGAAATATTTTACTGACCGCTCCAAGGCGGTACTGCTTTTGTGAATTTTTATGTTTTTTTCTGTCTTGTATTTGCTATGCCTTTGTACGCGTCTGTTTATATATGCCTTGTGGTGACCTGCTGGGAAATGGCTGACCTCTTGGCTCTCGTTTGTAGTGTCTAACTATGAGTTTGTTACTTTCCCATTGTTATCCTGGATCAGGTGTGGTACTTAATAGTATCGATTCCTCATCTTTGCACCCTTATTTACTTTGATATGCTTTCGTGCGCATCTGTTTATTAATGCCTTATGGTCACCTGCAGGGAAAGAGCTGACCTCTTTGCCATCGTTTGTGATGTCTTATACTGAGTTTGTTTCTTTCCCATTGGTATCATATGGCAGGTGTGGTGCTTGATTGTATCGGTCCTTGATCGTTGACCTCTCCCGTGCTTGGATTGGTTTGCAGATTGTGATTGCGGTATTTTCTGATCATACTCACCTACATTTTGCAGCATACCGAGATTTACATGTCACTTATCAGTAGTTTGAATTCCATATTTATTGCAGAAACTGTAACATTATATTTTTCGTCGAATTGCAAGGGTACCCATGAAACAAAAAGTCACAAACTCAATATATTATGAGAAATTCTGGTATCCTTTGATTTGAATACATTTTATTTTCTTACCTAATTGGAACTATGTTTTATATTTTTCCCAGTGTTCCTCTGACAAATGGTGACGTTTGTGAGTCACACTGTTTGATTCTTCGCCGAAGGCATTGTATAGAAGATGGCCAAATAATGACAAAAATGTTGCCCTAAAACACAAAATTTGTCAGTTTGCCAGCTTAGTCATTTTTTGGCTATCTTCTTTTCAATGGTTTTGGCGAACTTGAATAATAAACATTGTGACGTGCAAACTTTATTTGGATATCGGAAAAACGATGGAAAAGTTATAAATTATCGTTCCAAACGAGTGAAAACATTAAAAGACTATCAATCAAAGGATACAACACATCATCATTACCTATTGCGTTTGTGACATGATGTTACAGTGCCTGAAAAAGATCTATAATTCAATCGACTGAGAAGATACAGCCCTATCTAAATATCCTGCAATTTTGACATGCTTAAAATGCTTTCGAGCACGTCCGTCTATTGATGCCTTGTGGTCACCTGCTGAGAAAGGGCTGACCTCTTGGCTCTCGACTGTGATGTTTAATTGTGAAGTTGTCACTTTTCCATTGGTATCCTGGGTCAGGTGTGGTGCTTGATTGTATCAAATATTGATTTTTGTCTTCTTTCTTACTAGGCTTTTTTCTATTTACTCTTCTGTACAGTTTACGTTTCTTTTTGTACACCTTGTCCATATATTCAATGCTTGTGAAACAAAGAGAGTTTGTGAATTGTTGTACCCTTTATATATTTTCCAGGTTCAGAATTCACCAGAAATAGAAATAACTAGAAATCATAGATATATTCTTCAAATTAGACCAAGAAAATTACAGACTTAAAACTAAAATATTACAGAAATTTTAGGAAGTGGTGTTTGTTTTGTGTTCTACCTATATTAAGATTAATTCAAATACTTAATATTGCTATGTTCAATTAGTTTAAGTGGCGTGGAGCCAATAGGGCATATTTTATATATCGTTCACCATTAATGTAGACATGCTTTTTTAGTTACTTTTTTGATTTTGTGGTCTGTG
The DNA here is from genome assembly GCA_964019695.1 of Loripinus fragilis. Taxonomy (NCBI): domain Eukaryota; kingdom Metazoa; phylum Mollusca; class Bivalvia; order Lucinida; family Lucinidae; genus Loripinus; species Loripinus fragilis. The sequence continues at coordinate 2,438,788 of OZ026529.1, forward strand.
ATCTGTGATTGTGGCATTCCATGGTCATACACACGTGTTAGTTCAATATAAATATGAAGCAATTGTTTTAAAATTGGACAGTCTGACCGTTCTATTTACTTGACCCAGGAAACAAAGCGATATCAGAAAGATTTATTTTATCACACCACGTTTCAACAGAGAATTTTATTCTGCAACTGTTCTGCTCACCCTATGTATACACTCTCATTTGCTTAAGTAGTTAAATTGTTGAGCTGGATTTTTTTTATCTTTGACATATTTTGACGTAAATTAGTAAAATTAATTGGTGCTGTTTATCTTGAAAGTATAAATAAAATATGCCACTCTCACTAACAAAAGACCAACACATGGCAGCGTAAGGAAAAACATATAACAGCCACACAATTCGATTTCTCTTTACAGCATATATTCCTGCAGTGGCAGCCTCGTGTGGAGCTGTAGGGCTTGGAATAGCTTCTGTAGCTGGTTATTGGTTTGGTTGTTGTCGTGGGATGAAACCCTTAAACTCTGTCAGGTATCATTTGGGCCTAGACGCGAAACAATCTGTCTTCTGGGGTTTACAAACAACACAGGCACAGACCAGCCTGCGTATCCGTGCAATCAGATCAGCACCTTTGTTATTCGCTCCTAGAAAGTATAATATATAAAAACTTGCTTCAAGCGAAATTTCAATATTTAGCTAGTCTGTATAGCTGAGGAGACAGGTTTGAGTCTCGTTTCGTCCTTAACGAGGCCCACTTTTCTTTAGTGGCCGTTTAATGTTTGCGGCATCAGACGACTTTCCCTATTAGCCACAGGGTCAAGTGTAACCTGTTCTATCAATACATTGTTAAATGACATTCATAGATACATTTCGAGTTGCACTGCTAGTTGTATCAATTACAAAGTAGCTACGCATATGTATACTAGTCTGGATGGGAGGGTTTGATATTCTCTAATAGGGTCAGAGCAACAAGGTACTTCAGTCAATTTTTCATGATTTCTAGAAAAAAAAACAAAGCGTATTTTTTGGCAATTCTCAAAAAATGTAGATTTTTTGCAGGAATGAACAAGATAGGTTGGGAAACATTGAATTCAAGAGAGTTTGCGATGATCTCACTGATTTAAATGAGAAAAACTTGATTTTAGCGATTGTGTTGCTGCAACAAGGGAGCTTCATAAAACTAACAAATCGCATACAGAATGTTTTCAGATTTGACAGTATATAAATTCCAGACAAACGCATGATACTGTGTGGAAAGGTTATTTCTTACGAGTACAACAGCAAAACCCTGGATACAACACTTGATTTACGTAAAGATTTGAATATATTCAATGTCACAAGAGTCCTAACTCACTTATCTTAATATAGAGTTGTGTACAGTTTGTTTAGCGACTCCATTAGGACTTGGGATCGCAGTGGCTCAGTGGTAGAGTGCTTGACTCGAGACCGAGGGGTCGCGGGTTCGAGCCTCACCGGCGTCACTGCGTTGTGTCCTTGAGCAAAACATTAATCCTTGCTTGGTACTGGTTCAACCCAGGAAGACCCGGCCCTTTATAACTGATAGATTGTTGATAGGACGTAAATTATCAAATCAAACAAACAAAACCATTAGGACTTTGTGTAAATGGTTTAATCCTTTTTATTTCAACTTTATTGATTAATTTTATGTTCGAAGGGAGTTATTACAATGCGGAAATATTTTTTATGCATGATAATGTGGCTGACTCAATTTTTTTTCTAAAAGTGAACTAAAGTATCTTGATGCACTGACCCCTCCAGAGACCACTGCCACTTTGATAGGGAATCCGCCAATTTTTCAAATGCTTCCAAAACTTCCCTTTGCATAAGATATTACTGCTATCCTTTTGAATAGGACGCTTGATGTATTAGGAACAAATTTAGGGTATAATTAGACCGACAGATCCCTAGGACAAAACAGGAGACGCTACCAAAGGGGGTAGGGGTTGCAAAGTTTGACTTCACCAAAACATTTAGAAATCAATTATTTTCACGTGTATGGGTATTAGTCAGGGCCCTTTAGGGACAAAAGATAGGTCCCGTGCAAATTGTGTGCTGATTTATAGTGACCTATATCGAAATCTTACCTTTTATTTGAAGGTGGTCACCCTTCTCATATCCGCGTCTTAGGCTAGCTATGACATCATCAATATGGCAACCATAAATAGAAATTGTTCATTAATAAAAGTTATAGTTTGTATTGGTATAGTCGTATAACACAATATCATTTATTTTAGTCACATGATGGTTAAGTAAATGTTTTATATGACTTTGATAAAAAATTATTTCTCGATAACTATATTTTGCATGCAAAATACTGTATATGTTTTATATATAAACATGATAAATACCCAGCTTAAAAGTAGACCAGAAACAGTGTGTATGTTTATGATAACCAAAACACATAATTGGTCTATTCTCGTAAAACTTGGGCTTATGGTGTTTATAAGAATCACCGTATTGAGAAATGATTAAAAAATATCCCATATATATCATCAACTAGTAGGTAAATAGCTATACATCGCTAATATTATCTCTGTTTATACTCTCCGACTTTAAATAAAATTTGTCTTATGTCTTAGCTTAACTGTCCAACTGTTGGTATTTGCGCAATCAACAGAACGAACAATACATTGGTTCGTGATAATTTATATCAAGACAATACACGTATGAATCAATGTTTTTCACAACGAATTTTATTCTGCATTGATGCATGTGTATTTTCCTGTTTGTATCACATGCGCAGATCTTAAGTAGTTGGGGTCAAGACCCAACCTCCATTTTCCAGCATATAGGTTTTGAAATGTTTATCTTTCTCGAGACCAACATTTAGACTGATGGCTGCTAATGTTTTTTTGCTCACCAATAGGAAATTTCGCAAACTTATCTTATCTTAAAGAGAATTTCAAGCTGCGTCTTTTAAGAGATTTCTTTTGCATTCAGTGCGCCTGGGTTATAGTCTCTTAGAGCATGTTAAATATGTTACTATAGACCTATTAAATGTAGAAAAGAGAAACCAAAAAGCTTAAGTTACAGAAAGAAGGCTTAAACTGTCTAATTATTTAGATTACTCATACAATCAGCATGCTGGCTATTTTAGCTACATAGGAAAGCTTTTGGAGCAGAAATACAGCTACCTACTGTGTTATGCGTGTTACTTTAATTAGATTACCATTTAAAATTGAAAGATGTGACCAATATCATATACTTTTATATCTGATCTGTGCTTTTTTTCAAAACGTTTTGATTATTTTGTACTTACATATTCATTTGGATTAGTGAAAAAGCAAAGTTTGCATTTCTACTTTTTTTAAAGGTATTGTCTTATATGAACAAAGTAAGTAAGGGTACAAAGATCAGGAATCGATACCATTGATACCAATGGGAAAGTAACAAACTCATAGTAGACACCACAAACGAGAGCCAAGAGGTCAGCCCTTTCCCTGCAGGTGACCACAAAACACATATAAACAGACGCGCACAAAGACATAGCAAACACAAGACCTAACAAAAACATAAAAGATCCACAAAAGAAGTACCGCCTTGGGACGGTCAGTAAAATATTTTACTGGAGGGCTAAAACCCATACACCCAGTTTTTAAGGAGCCAAATCTGGTAGGTATTATTTAAGTAAATATATATGAAAACATTTCCTGCTGCTTCATAGCTTGCATATCTGGGATTGTCTTGCTCATGTAATAAAGAATTCTATAGATTTTGTAGGTTTAACAACACGATTGAAGAAACTTGTCCAAGGCTGTAACGTATGTTACAATGTACAATAAATGAGCAAGGTCATTAATTTGATGTAAGAGATGACATTTCAGGAAAAAAAGAATATATTTCGCATGTTTTCCTATAAATCTCTAGCCTCTGGTGCCTAAATCTTAGGTATTAATTCATTGGTGAATATTAAGCACCTGTACTTTTGTTACAGATGTTACAATAAACTTTTTCATTAGTTCCTAATATATAAAAAATAAAATCTTGATAGAGCATAGAGGGACATATAAACTTAGAGCTTCACATTTAATCAGAACAATTTAGTAAATGTTCCTATCTAATGTAAATAATCTGAACTAATCATTATCCAAGTCATATACATATCCATGAGTTCTGCTTCTCTGGTAAATTGATTGTCCACTTCATCTCACCAAAACCAGTAAAATAATCAAACAGTATTTTGACTGCAAGCTCAGTAAGGGCCGGTTCCATCCCAAACCCCTTTGGAATTCAGTAGACATATTCTATCTTAAATAAAAATTCAATGTGCATCTAATAAGAAATGCTTGCACACTGCAAGCCTGTGCGTTAGCCTGCCACAGATTGTTACATATGTTACCATATCAATTTGAAAATAAGAAAATTGAATGTTTAGCTACAGAAGGAAGGCATTAAAACTAGCTAATCAATTTATATTCTAATGGCCTGCATACTGGATGTCTTTACTACAAATGAAAGACGTTTAATGCGGCTACCTGTTGTATTATATGTGTAACATGAACTGTATTATACTATATAAGTGGTAATTCTGGCTATGGTCATTTAGTTCAACAACTACACTGTGTTGGTTTCAACTCGTTTTAGGCCCAACGGGGTTTACCTGTTGGATTTCTTTTGCTCCGGTATTCAGTTTTATTTACTATTGAGTCCTTATCTTTGCTTTATCTCCTTGCTATATCTTGATTTATCTGTTTTAGGAGATGATGCATTGATAAGTATGGGTCTTTCATGTAAACCAAATATCTATGTGTCTTGATCCACATCTGAATTAAGGGTGAGGTTGGCATGCCGTGAAACCGGTTTAAGCCCTCCAGTGAAATATTTTACTGACCGTTCCAAGGCGGTACTTCTTTTATGGATCTTTTATGTTTTTGTCCTGTCTTGTGTTTGCTATGTCTTTGTGCACGTCTGTTTATATGTGCTTTGTGGTCACCTGCTGGGAAAAGGCTGACCTCTTGGCTCTCGTTTGTGGTGTCTATGACATGTTAAAATATTGCCAGTGAGCAATGACCTTTGCACCCTTACTTACTTTTACAAACATATACTCAATTGACAAATGCAAACTAATAAAGTAATAATTACTATGCTTTTCTATCTTAAATATTTTGTCTTATATTTTGCCCTACCTACAGGTTAACAGAGGAGCAAATGTTGTTTTGTTGGAGCAGCCTGTGAAAATCTTAAACTTTCTTGAACATTCTTGCTCATTTATCACCCAGTTTCTAAGATCAGGACGCTTATTAAAGATGGCAATTTATCAGCCGTTCGCTATGACATTGGTGATACCACAACTAGGGTTCTGATCGGATTTCGTGCACTTTTGGGTGCTGATATTATCTGGTTCATTGTCAGGAAACGGCAAGATATCATGTTTGCCGGCATTCCGCAATGATAGAGACTCTATCCAAGAAGCATTCTGTTACCTCAACCCAGCGTCAATAAATAGTAGTGTGACGGATGCACTAGAGGAGTACGTTTGCAAATTGTATCAGCCAGACGCCGAAATTGTTTGACTCACTGAGTGAGGGTGGCGGATGTTTTTTTGAGAAAAAAAGCTAAATTGCGAAACCTACCACCTTTAAGAGCTATGTTTCTCGTAGGTCGTCGAACGTGCGCAATATCAATTCATCATTTGGAAATTCGCACCTGACATTAATCCTGACAAACCAATGCCTGCCAATTATGTTTGGTAGCGGGACTGTGATAAATATATTTCCTTTACATGTATAACGACATTGCCTCCTGCCCCCGAAGCCCCTCTGCAGCTGATAAAATATGGTTGCAGCAAGTCTGTATGCGAAACATCTCGGTGTAAGTGCGAAGCTAACCATTTATACATGCATTGTACCGAATTGTGTTTAAAGGACCCATGTTAAAATATTGACAGTGAGCAATGACCTTTGAACTACTTTTTTCATGTGGATTCAGGCATTTCTATATCTATACCAACAAGAAGGCCTTACAGTCCGATTTTGACCTCTGAAGTATCAACGATTTGACGATTCTACTATAGTAACATGCAAAAGGTAAATCAGATTGTAACAGTTTTCTATTGCCCTTGCTATCGAAGTATACTTAGTAACTTGTTGGGGATTGATCCTTATTTCCATACCATGTGCTACTGGGTAGACTCATCTAACTTTCGATCCTTCAGAGGTCAAAATCAGACTGTACTTTGAAAAAAAAATATTTTTTGGCCTTTCCATGGGTAGTAACTAGGACTGGACTGGAGGGTTTCTGGTGTGTGTTTGGATTTTATGACGGGAACACCATGTATGCTAAACAGAAAGTGGCTTTATGGAGAAGCCAAGAATCGAACCTGTGACCCTGGTTTTTAAGGCAGTGGGTTATCCATGCCAATATTACAATTTAAAAGTGTTTGTATTCAGTCATAATACGTTATAGGCTGGGGCCCAGGGTGAAAAAAAAATCAAAAATGGTTACCCGGAAAGTAGCAAGGATTGTTATAGTATAAATTCGAAGAAGTATATATGGTGCATACGAAACCACTGTATAGCAAGCTTTTCGGCATTGCATAACGGCACTAGAGCTAAAAAGGTATGGTGGCCCATGTGCGTCATGTGTATGCATGCGTTAAATACACACGCTATTATCTCAGCAACGCGTTATCAAATTGAAATCAAACTATCTTTCAGGAATGACAATGTGTTTGTTTTAAAAGTTTTGAGTATTAGTTTCAATTTCAAAGAACTGTTGCTTAAGCATTACGAATGCAATGGCGTGTACCATATGTAACCAGATAAAACGTAATGTTTCGTTTTCTCCCATCTGTATCTGCCATGACTCAATTTGATTAATTTCACACAAACACATCATAACTGTCTAAAGATTACATTGCTGCATGTGTGGGTAAGATTCAATATCCAATATGGCTGCCGTCGCACTAAGGTATGAAAACGTATTTTTGGGGATCATTCCTTATCCTACTAACAGGTCACGTTTAAAAAGCTTGCGTATGTAGTGGGACGTCCGTGTGCCTATTTTACAGAACAAAATGTACTATCACGTAAGAATGGACACTTAAAGATGGCCTTGAATATGAACACATAGGATTCGCTTTATTCAATGCATTGTTTTGGCGAACTAGAAGGGTAGATATGCAAAAACACATCGCAATGTTAAGTACATCCTTAACGGTTACTTACCTTTTTTCTTAATATGCGCTAATAGCCTACATGTAAATAAAGTTGAAATAGGATGGCACCATTGTGTTTCATTACATAGTTACTGAGCGAAAAGCGTGAGAATCGTTTGACATTTATAATCGGTTGACTGATTTCAAAAATCAACACACGTGGAGATCAGTGTTGGTGGCTTACCTGTTGGTCTTCTGTCTGTCCTGTGTCACTATACATCAATTGAATGTTATATACATGTAGGCTTTAATTTTTTTTAAAGTATATATTAAATATTATAATGTAGAATGCCAATGTATTTAGTGTATTATAATGTTTAAGAGTCACAGTCAATTGTTCAACTGACCCAATGTTATTATATACAATATCACATTTCTATAAATATAGAGTTTTGTGATCAATTTATTTACGAATTTTGTTATTTCCATTCTCTTGTAATTAGCATTAACTGTGGTTAAGGATGTATTTTGTGATGTCAATTGTGTGAAATGTAAAATAGTGTATGGTAGTATGCTTCATTTCAGTCAAGTGACACATTAAAGCCCACAAAGCGAATCTAAAGACAAAAATAATGAATGCTTATTTTCAAAACATTCTATGTTATAAATCTGAAAGAAAAGACTTAAAACATTAACAACGATGATTGTAAGATGTAACATTATTATCCCATTCCTAAAACTGGTCAGAAATTTTTACTCGTAATTATAGACGGTTGCCTAGCAACAAGACAAAATGGACTTATTTGACATACCTGGTATAATAAAACAATCACCATGGCAACTAGACTTTTCAAACTTGCATACTGTTATGGCATTGCCTAAACGACATACTGATGTATCCATATATGGATTTATTGACATTTCTTCCAATACCAAAGTGTATTAAAATCATCATTTTATATTTTAAAAAATCAAAACAAGGGATAAACAGTTAAGTAACTTTCAGAACTTCTTAGTAGCATTTTGATGCACAATATTAACTTTTCACACATATTTTACTTAAATAGTATGCATACCGGAATGTCTATAGTATAGTTCGTAGTACATATATTACTTGTTCACATCTAAAAAGTCATATCTGGCTCTCCAACAGATTTATTTAATTTTCCTTTATGAAGTATGCAGCTTTGTAAGCTTGAGGTCTTTAATTTGGCATACTTGTATGTTTGACATGTATTATCAAAACATTTTGTAAGGTAGCAAAATTGTTTGAAAATGTCAAAATATAAAAACAAGTCCATTAAAATCAAAAACAAAGCTAAAAATGTATAAATAGTCAAGAAAGGACATCACAACTGAAAATGAAAGAAAAAGTAGCAACAAGAAAAAAGAAAAAAGAAAAAAAAATAGGAAAAGAAAAAGACAAACTCGAATGCGCAGTCGATGAGGTGCCATCGCAAATTCCCACGCTTAAGTTTTTGACCCACCCAGCACCCCAAGTCCCACCCCTGGGGCATGAACCCAGCAACAGAATGAAAATTATGTTCAATATGTTTTTTTATCTTTTATTTGTAAGAACGCACACAAAGTTTGGAATAAAAATCTTAGAATTGACATGGTAGTCAAAATTTAATGATATTTGACCTTTTGACCTCACCCCAAGGTCACCAGTTTGACCATAGGATGAAAAGTTTACTTGCATATTGTTCTGCTCGACATCCCCGTCGATTTGATATGCCACATGACCATGTTTGAAATAAAATAATTTTTTACCCCCTGGGCACCCAGCGCCCCAAAGTACCACCCCGGGGCATAACTCAGGCGCAGAATGAAAATCCCATCTGATATGTTTTGAATCTTTCATTTGAGAGAACACACACAAAGCTTGGTACACAAATCTTTGAAATTGACTTTGTAATTGAAATTAAATGATATTTGACCTTTTGACCCCTCCCCAGGGCCCCAGGGGGGCGGGGCCAAAAACAGTTTAACGTTGCACGCCAATTCATGTGAGTAACTCACACACCAAATTTGGTTGAATTTCGTCTAATGGTTTAGGAGGAGATAGCATAACGGACAGGCGGATGGACGGACAAACGGAGGCGATTACAATATCCACTTTGCTTTTTTAAAAAAGCGTGGGGATAAAAATAGATTAAAACACAATTAAAAAATATGGTGGGGATATATTATGTAGCTAAAACTGGCGCCAGGAAACTGGTTTACGCCCTCGAGTAAAATATTTTTACTGACCGTTCCAAGGCGGTACTTCTTTTGCGGATCATTTGTGTTATTTATGTCTAGTGTTTGTCAAGCTTTCGCGTCTGTTCATTGCTGCCTTGTGGTCACCTGCTGGGAAAGGAATAACCTCTTGGTTCTTGTCTCTGCCGTTTAATTGTGTTTTGTCACTTTCCCATGTGGTATCCTAGGTCAGGAGTACTACTTGATTGTATTGATTCCTTATATTTGCCGCCTTTCTTACTTTTATTGTTGCAGCTTACGACATCAATATTTCAAAAATTACATCTGTTCGTGATATCTTCCATCACCGCCCGGTCATGACTCATGGAGGACAGGAAAGAATTAGTTAATTTGGTAAAAGTAAAATTTATACGAGTATAGTTAGCTGTGTTTATAACCTGAAAACACGCACATTCTTTTCAGTGATGTGTTGTGTAAGTTTCTTTATTTGTGCGGTGTGCATTGTTTACGTCTGTTCAGTGCTTACTTGCAGCATAATCACATTGTTAGAAAATGGTAGTTATATTATTTCTTCACCATGTTTATTATACAAGTCATTTGGATATAGTTTCTTATCCTCTTGTAGCCTTGTGTGGGATGATTGTCACGCTGTTGGACTCCCCTGTTTCTTTTTTCTTTCTTTTTGTTGATGGGGTACCTATGTTCGTTTTTGCCACACGGATTCACTAATGAGTATATTATTTCATTTTTTAATTTTCAGTGTTGCGAGAATATTTGGCTCTCGGCTATTAACAAAATAATTGTCATATTCCTTTTGGTCATGAAGATTACTTAACAAATCGAAACGAACAAACACAAATTTTGAATAGCATAGACAGCCTGTGTTTTCAAGCTAGATTTTAAACATAAGGCAAATCAAAATATGTTCCCCCCTCCTCATAACATGCAATAGTATAAATAGGACAGAATAGATACCATTTACAATCCCATTTGCTATGATAACATGTTTAACAACGCGTTTAAATAATTATTACGATTTTTAAAGGAAAACGACTTCCCATACAAATGTCGCTTATACAGCAAATCGCAATTTGCAACGAATTGCTATACAGTGGGTTTGTATTACCGAATGTTCAAATATTCTTTGTGCAAAAAATCAGCTTTGCTACTTTCTGGGTAAGCATCGATGACTTTTTTACGAGATACTCTGGTCTGGGTTACAGCCTATTAATGGAGCGTTTCCATGCGTTGGCAATGGAAAAATGCATATAAACGGTATTTACATATTAGACGTACGTCATTTTTGTGACGTCATCAATTTGTTCTGACGCAAAATCAATATGGGCGACATGTTTATTTTAATTATTTACCCCCTAAGATCAAGTTTGGTATATTTCGATTGAAATTGACAAACAAATTGCAAGAAAGTCCAGATCATCATAGACAACAATAATCATAACGTTCAAATGACACTGGGACAATATACGCTATTTCGATATCGTCCTAATGACGTCCAGTCGTAAAACCCAGATAGGTGACCAGGTGATTTTCATTTGTTATCCCCTAAAGTTTGATTTGGTATAGGTCACCATAAATCGGCATCAAATTTGCACGGGAGTCCCAATGGCCACTGACTATATTATATCATCGATTCTCGATTACAAATCACAGTGAAAGTATTTTAAAGTCCAAAATCATGAGCATTTTAATGATTATTTTAGTTGTTGTTTTTTTCTATCTGATTTGTTAAGAAATATTTTGAAATGCAACTGTAGTCCATATTCAACCTTGATGACAATGTATTTACCTGGTGCAATATTATGCAGCAATTTACTATAACCATTCATCCATGCGTAAAGTACACCTAGTCAATGGTCATGTAGTTTATGTGTATTGGATAGATACAGTATATGTGCAAAATAATCTTCCAACTGAATTTAGTAAAAGGACAATTTTCATAATCTAAAGAAAAATATGCTAAAACGTTGTAATAATTCATGACTAATGGATTATGAAAAGGAAGCTTGCTTGTACTAATGATTTCATTATACTGGGGGAAAAATCAAGAGAGCACACCAAAAATCCAAATGCTAATTATCGGGCTCACCCAGCCGTCACATTTTGAGCTGTGGGATATCACCCCCCCCCCCCCCCGAGTCCCAAATAGCTTTTTACATATACTGACGTCAAGAAAAAACGCCTCATCTAAAAATAAACGTGAATATCTCTTAGATTGATATGACTAAAGTTATGAATTTCAGTGCATTATAACATCTTATCAGCCAAGAGTATCTCATGAAAACAAAATTGCTGAAAGAAAATTTGAGGCTGAGAAAACGACCCCGGTTTGAGACAGGGGTCACCATTTCGTGCGACACAAGGTTTTAACCACATTTGCTTTGTTTCCAGACACAATCCGTTGACAGGAAAAACGTGTTTTACCATTGTAAAACATTCTCTATTTTACCAAAAATGCGTTTATAATGTTTAGACAATGCTTGTATGCGCCTGCTGACCGAAACAACTTACCCCACCCACCTTTTCGCCATGCATTTCAGTAAAACTTAAATGTCATGACTCTGCAAAGTGTGTGAAAAGATTGTTACGAATATTTTGCAAAAGTCTTTAGTCTTTAACCAGCGACGTTTGCTGAGGAAACGCAATCTGACACGTATTCCAGACGGCCGTTTTGGATGACGTTAACGTAGACCAACGACTGGCCATTGGGCGTTACATCCCATCTTAAATAACGTAAAATTTATGTACGCATATTCTGTTTACATTACCTAATGTCCCCCCTTATCATTTTTTCCATTACTTAAAGTAAAACGAGAATGTTGGCAAGTTTCGTAAACGGACCTTGCATTTTTTCTTTAATATGACGTCATAATTTCATAAAATGACTACTCGCAAGCACAACTGTTTGAAAAAATGATCCAAAATTTGTTCATTGATCAGCAAAACATTAGCGGCACAAAATGGGTGCAAATTCAAATTGAAATCATAAGCGATCGATGCACAATGCCGTCATGTGTACGTTGAGCCTGTATGTCGTCATCGGAATAACGCGTCACCTGCATATCAAATTAAAGCCATTTTCCAACACCGCGCAACCTCTACATAAAGAAGCAGTACGTAGCTCTTCATTTTTATATATCATCGGTAAGAAATCAGGGATAATGAGTGAGGCGTTTTTAGTTGACGTCAGTATATATTATGTAAAATGTGAGAACACACTTACGTGAAAAAGGATTTGTTGGGACTCGGGGGGGGGGGTGATGTTTTTTAAAAAAATTCTATTTCCTATATGTATGTTACAAAATGTGATCATTTTAGCCCCAAAATAAAGCTGTACATTTATGGAAATTGGAAATCAAATGCAAAATCATAAAACAGAGACCAACAGTGAGCTTATTATTATTCTGGTAGAAAACCAGGATGACCTGGAACTTGGTTTTAAAGTGTTTTTTTCTTTGTTGATTCTTGTTGTTGATGCATTATACTTGATGAATCTAACTGATGCCACTCTGACATCATTGAGCGTTTTGAAATATTCAACATGGCCTCCAAGATGGCCGTCAGTTAGGCTCCTATGACCTATATGACCATCATACTCGATCAAAACATTTATATATTTTGACTTTATAAGGTTGTTTCAGAGACTAAATGTTACAACAAATTAAAATGGAACATTGTTTTGATTGAGAATGTTTAAAATTTAAAGATGGCGTCCAAGATGGCCGTCAGGTAGTTTTTTTAGATCTATATGACCAACATACTCGATATAAACATTTTTCTTTTGGCTTTTAATGGATTTTCAGAGGCTAAATGATACAAACGATTAAATTAGAACATGGTTTTGATTCAGAGGGTTCCAAGATGGCCGTCTGTTAGGTTCCTAAGACCTATCTGACTAAAAAACTGGAGAAAAGGCATTTTTAATTTTGACTTTTTATGGGTGTTTAGAGTCCTAAAATAATAAAAACTATTAAAATGAAGCATTGGTTTGATTCAGAAGATTGGAATATTAAAGATGGTGTCCAAGATGTCCATTTTAAAGCAAAATTCAACCGTAAGTCAAATTCACAGTTAGTAACTATTTTCTGATAGTTTTTGGATGTATTTTGAGAATTTGACTGGCATTTTATTGTTGTTTTTCAGCGTTGTAAAATATTTAAAATGACGTCCAAGATGGCAGCAATAACAGGGTGGGAAATCACAGGTTTTTTTCTATGATACACTGCACGGAATAAATAACAGACACTTATTTTTCGTTAGGGTAATGTTTTTGTCTTTGTTCTCGAAATCGTATCCATCCACCCGTGTACCACTTTCCAGACCACTTTTGGCTGGATCTGATAAAACCGTAACATCATATTATTCTCATAAAAGTTCGTACTTTGGGGAAACATTCCTTCAAAAATGAAGTGATAAATGCCCGGGTATGCTGAATGTACGGTATTATTGAAAACTTTGTGACAAGGTGTTTGATCAAAGTACAGACATTTTTTGAATCAATATGCGTACAAAATTAGCTGGATGGATAAATAAAATTTACAAAAATATATACATATTACTTATGGAGTGCAGTGTATCAACACAAAAACAACCCCTGAGTAAGATATCTGCATGCTGCAGATGTTCGTTACCATCTTGACTGCTGGTTGGTACATGCCTGCTGGTCCAGTCCAATTGTAACAAACCATTACCACTATACTTGTCTGTTGCAAGTGCGAACCACAATACAGATGGTTGGGTATTGCTATAACAAATATGAATGCTTGACCGTTGCAAGTGTATCAGACATGCAAGCTTGTAGGCACAACTCACAGATATGACTGCTGGTTAGATGCAACTGTTGGAGACATGGGAAATGGTTGGATGCAATTGTTACAGACATGACTGATGGTCGATGCAAATGTAATATACATGGATTCTGACAAGATGAAACCGTAACAGGCATGCATGCTGATAGTATGCAACTAATAAAGACATTGCTGTTAGTCAGGTGCAACAGTAAACTCATGCCTGATGGTCTGGTGCAATTGTGCTTTCCAGCCCGTTAGGAGGGCATGAGCATAGGGACATAACTGCGGGTCTGAGGCAAGTGTAACATATATACATGTTGGTGTCTGCCACACAATTACAGATATGCTTGCAAGTCAGTAGCAACTGATTCAAACATATCTGCTGGTAAGATGCAATTGTAACAATCATGCATGCTGGTCGAGTTTAATTGTAACGGACGTGTTAGGTGGTCGGGTGCAATTGCAACAAACATGCCTGCTGGTTAAAAGCAACATTTAAAACATGGGTATTGCAACAGGCCTGCTAGTCTCACGAAGTTGTTACAGACATAACTGCTTGGTTTCAGACATATGTACTGGTCCAGTGCCACATAATCAAACATGTGCATTGGTTTATATGTCTGTTGACCATGTGGCAGTGATGTCTGGGCTGCTGGTCGGGAGAAAGTAGAACAGACATGCACACTGGTCGGATGTGACTTGAACAGACATGCCTGCTGGTCCTGTGCAACAATACCAAGCATTCCTGGTAGTTGGGTGCAACTGTTACGTACATTATTGCTGGTGCAATGTAACTAACACACATGACTGATGGCCCCAAGACTCATTACATGGCATGAGTCCTGCTGGTTCAGTACCAGATAATTAAACACGAGTGACTGTGAGAATGTCAGATATGATAACCTGGTTGCATTACGTGGCCGCTTATCAGTGAAACCTCAACAGATATGCTATCAGACTTGGTACTATTCAATCAGACATGTCTCCTGGTCCATTGAAAATCATATAGAACAGCTACTTGACCGATGCCCCTCCATCAGACATGCCAACTAACACTGTGAAACATTATCAGCCAATGCTGCTACATTGTCAATACAAAATACATGCCAGGTTGAGAGTTTCTCTGTCGATGCAACTGCAGAGTATATGCCTGCTGTCCTAATGTTACTGCAACCAACACCGCTACTGGTCAAATATGCATACTGGTTGAGTGCTGCTGCAATATGGATGCTTGCTGGACTGTGGCCAGTCATACTGCTGCGATGGTGTCCCACTATCAACCGTGCCTGCTGGTGTTGTTTCTTACTATAGGCCATACATTCTGGTGTGGTGCCTTACTACCAGCCGTGCCTGCTGATGTGGTGCTTCATTATAGGTCATATTTTTTGGTGTGGTACCTCACTATCAGCTATGTCTGTTTGTGTGGTGCCTCACTATAGGCCATGCCTTCTGGTGTGGTGCTTCACTGTAGGTCATGCCTTCTGGTGTGGTGCCTCACTACAAGCTGTGACGGTTGGCGTGGTACCTCACTATAGGCCATGCCTGCTGGTCCGTTGGCACATCAACCAACATTTTACTATTCGAGTGCAGGTGGAAGAAGGATGGTTATAATTCTGTTGCTACTCTTACAGAAGTGCAATTACACCAGACATAGCTGCTGATCCTGTTTCACTCTCAGATATGCCTGCTTGAACAGTCAATTCTATCAGATATGCATACTGGGTTCATTTATTCAGATACACGTGTTTGTAAAATATTTCTCCATCAGGCAAGACATCTGGTCTGTTACAGATCCACCAGATATGCCTAAAGGTAAGGTGCCGCTCCCACGGGTCTGTAAAACTTGTCAGCTACCATCCTGGACGCCATCTTGAATATATCAAATTCTGATGATGCGTCAGTAGCGTCATTGGGATGTTACAAGGCTCAAGAATCAGTAAAATTAGCATTTTGCATGCAAATCCCTGGAGTTTGCCGGTCTCAGCGAAAGTGTAATTATATTTTTGTAATAAACAGCCATTTTGGCGGCCATTTTGTCTGCAGTCTTATTATTATTTTTTTTATTTTGTTAGAGGTTAAATGTCTTCAACTAGATTCTAACTTCATAGCTAACAATTTATTGAAAAAAATTGGTTTGAGACATTTTTCCATATCAGACAATCTTTTCATTTATAATTGGCCTCCATCTTGGACGCCATCTTGGATATATCAAAATGCTAAATGATGCCAGAGTGGCTGGCATCACTCGGATTTTCCAAGGACAATATATGCACTACCAGAATAAACAAAGAAAAAAGTTTAAAATCAAGTTCCAGGTCCACCTAAAATTCGCCCAAATTCTTGCGGACTATATATATGAAGATGGAAGCATTTGATCGACTTTAATATTCATCAAAATTATTGGCAGCGATACACTGTGATTCCCATTACCACCGTCAGCGGTCCTTTAGCCCATTATTCAGTAATCGGTAAATAGCTATTCTTAAGTCGGTAAATAGCTATTCATAGCTAATGTTATACTGTTTTGTATTTCCGACTATGTAAATACAATTTGTATTGTATTGTTCTATTGTATTCACTCTAATTAAATTGTTGGCTTTATCAATGAAACGAATTTTATTAGTTCTACATCCTATATAATTACGATGTATATAACTAAGGGCTTTTCTCTGCCCGTGTTCCCTATCCCCGGCCACTAAGCCTGGTTATTTTCTCATCACTCTTTTACTTTCCAATTTTGAAATCATTTTTGGTTTATTCTTAATTATTATAAAATTTATCATGACTTATTTTTTTCAGCTATTCATTAAAAAACAAAACGTTTTATTCATTTTAGCGGCCTCTTTATTCTGTAATCATTATAAAACGTTTATGTGGCCATTATTATCTAATCATTAAAACACATCCAGACCCTCATGTACATACAGAGTTACAACGAAAACGGCAGTTTCACAATAAGGTGCACATTAGGAAGCTGTCTTTGCTAGTGGTTGTTCTATGTTATCTGTGCATAATTAACAGTCAAAATAATTTCGTTTCACCAACATGTCATGACTTGACCCTTCAAAATTGTATATGACATGATTATATATACTTAAAGCCATTAAAAACGCAACTGGTACAAGTGTTATGTTTCCTATAAACATCAGCTTGATACACTATGTCTTTGTACTAACAAGCGTCCCTAACGTAGGAGAACGTTTTACAAAAACTTGAGCTCAATTGCATACTTCTGCCAAAAATTTTGGTGAAAAATGACAAATTCGTCAAATTTTTTTGGTAACCATATTAAATCTTGAAATATTATTCAATTTAAGTGTGCAAGTACTGCGCTTCACTCAAACAAACAAAAAAAACGGTTGGGTGGCTCTTCCTCGCGGTGCCACGGGGTTGTCTGCAGTTTGTGATTGTGGTATTTCCTGATCATACTCACTTACTATTTACAATACAAAATTCACTTTGCTGGAAGTACCTAAAATTTATGTTTTAAATTTATTTTTTTTGTGAAATTTCCCCAAAATTTGAGACATCACTAAAGCTTCAATTAAACTGAATCATTTAAAAATTGGCATACGTAAGTTGTAAGGTCATAACCTATGGTTATCATTTATCGCAATATTTACCGACGAAAGTGTCGCATTTTCGTTAACTTCCGGTTTTCATGCTGAAACTTTGATGACCAATTCGAAGGTCAAAACTTCAAGACAAAACAAATCTGCTGCATGTGCTTAGAAAATAGAGCAATGTTGAAATTTTCCGAAAGTTTGAATCCAAAAGTGCCATTCATAATGAAGATCTGATATCCAGATTAATAAGGTGATTTCGCAGTTTTTGTGTCGAAGTTCGGGTTGTGTCCCTTTATCAAAAAATACAGCCTGGCTTATCTAGACTGCTTTATCTGCACCAAAAGAGTATTGGCTTGATATCGCGACCAAAGGTTTAAATGTTTTTATTTTATTAGAATGATAAAATAGCATTAAATTTCGAGTAAGGTTATACTGTAAAAGTTGCGTTTTTACTGGCGTAAAGTATATGTTCAATTTTCACAAGAAGCCAAACTGATGCCAAAAATAATCAATTTTTCCACGTTATGCTGTAACATTGAAAAAACACCAATTTTCACAGGGTAATTTCAAATACTTATAAGCATCATTTTATAAATTTCAAATATCATAACAATAGCATGCTTCAGTATCTTTAAGGTACTTTCTACTACTTGCGATTCGGAAGGAAAATAAGAGATTTACACCAAATTGTATGAATGGCATGCTCTGTTATAGGTTATACATTTTGTCAAACATCTTTTATAGAATACATTCTAGATGTACAAAAATAATATTGAATATTACTTAATTAACATTGGTAAGTACCTACATGTGATATTGAAGAATAATAACAACAGTTTAGACAAGTATTATATCTGTTATGGTTTCTTTAATTGCTTATATTAAAGCCCTAAATATTTACAAAAAAAATTGTGTAGTAGCATACAAATGCTTGTCTCATTAAACTGTTTCTAAGTTAATGGTGTTTTCACTTCTTTTGTGGAGACTGCTTAATGTCCTTTATAACTGGCAAAAATAGTTGACACTTCTGCTTTTGACTTAGAAAACAGGAGCAGAGAAAATCTGATGTATTGTCCGCAACATTCTCTACTGTCCGCAACGATACTTCTTTTAGAATAATGAAAATCTATTATTAGTGGTTAAGTTAGGTATAAGCACGTATTAGCCAGTTTGTTATTCTAACTGTTTTCTTGTAAGATGAATTTTTATCCAAGTATCTTAGTATTGAGCTTCAAATACCTTTTATAGAGATATAACTTAGTGCACTGATGAAATATGTGTTGGAGATGAGGTGATTTTACATTTAAGCCATATTTATGTTCCTTTTTTTGCATTACGCTTAACATAGCAAAACAAAGAAATGTAAATATGATTTTTCCTGTTTTGTTTATTCATTGGTAGGCTGTTATGGATACAAAAAAGTTGCGGACACTGCAAATTTTGCAATAGTTGAAGATTATCCTCTAGTTTGACAAGCGTATTCTAGAGCTGAGGTAACAATGGAAAAACCAAGGTTCCAAAGAGTCAGGGTATCAAAGGGCTTAGTATTGCTTGCAAATTGATATAAACTCTTTTTCATGAATTTGATATACACCGTGACTTTTTCCTGAAAAATACACCCCCTGTCCCCACCTCAGGAGTCTACGGTAAGTGTAAGTGCCTCTTATTTGCTTACGTAAATCTAATTTTCTATCCTTTTAATTTGAGCATTGCGACCTCTTTCTGTAAAAGATGAACTTTAATCCTGACTCCATTGAAGGACATAATGGACCATTTAAGGGGTTTCTGTGCTTCAGTTGATTTAATCTGGTATGCAACATGACCCCATTCTGTGATGTGGGTGCAGGCTCAGGACAAGCACTTTTAATACGCTGTTGTGTTGGACATCAAAGTCAGTGGACTGAAAAGTAACATTTAGCCAAATAAAGCACAAATTACCCTCTCACACACACCACTGGTCTCATTGTGTAAAGTTAGCTTATTTAAACAACTTAAGAAGTATATATAACAATTTTATGTTATAAAAAATTCAAAAAGCAAATGATCATTGAGCTACAAAGGACAGGTGACTGGTCAAAACAGATTCAGAAAAGAGTTCGGGTTGAGCTGTGAGTTGTATCTACGGTGCAGGTTTATCATTATCATTCATTTATTAGCAACTTAAATTCCAATCCCTTGATACTGATATTATATATATATATATATATATATATATATATATATATATATATATATATATATATATATATATATATATATATATATATATATATATATATATATATATATATATATAAACTAATTAAAATGTCCCAAAACAAGTAAATTATAAGAAAAAATTAAACAACATAATGTGTATAATTGATAATGTGTATGAAATTATGAAGAAAGACAGTAAACATAAAGGCCAGCTATTTTACAATATTTTTCAGTGCATCAAACAGCCCAGATTCTAACAAAGAGAACAAACCTGACCATGAACAGAACACCGATGGTATTACCAAGTCGAAAGGTAGATCTGATTGAGGACTGCTGACATATTCTGGCATATCTTTAACCATGTATTTATATATGCG
Organism: Loripinus fragilis; assembly: GCA_964019695.1. Classification (NCBI taxonomy): domain Eukaryota; kingdom Metazoa; phylum Mollusca; class Bivalvia; order Lucinida; family Lucinidae; genus Loripinus; species Loripinus fragilis. Next base: position 2,459,040 of record OZ026529.1, read on the forward strand.
TTTGGATTATTTTATAAGATCGTTAGAGGACTCACACAGGCAATGTTATAAACAATTGAATGACTATGCACGTATTAGATACGATTTGCAATGATTTGGCCAGTACATGTACTGCCTGGTCAGTGATTTCTCGCGTTGGCACTTTTCCGTGAAACACCTGAAATTTTAAATTTACATCATTGTGTATCAATATTCTTATCACAGTTTTCTTAAGAGTTCTAATAATAAAAATTAATTGAAATGAATATTTCAGACTGCAACATACTTTCATCAACCTAATGAAGAGATCCAAAATAAAGTGTGAGGTACAGAAAATATACCATGTTTAATATGGTTCTTTATTGCAACTGATTGGCTGGAAACAAAAGTAAGTGAGCGGGTCATGGGCTAATGTTAGATATATCACGTTTTAGCATTGGCTCGTAAGTCGAGTTGTGTTTGAATATTCAATAATGTATATTTGTATAGCTCATTTACGTTGGTTTATCTTCAATAATGTTTTATATGTTTAAAAACTCCACAGTTAAACTATATGTCCTGAGTTTGACGTAGGGTAATTCTCATTAAAGTGTGTTCTGTTGTTTTTTGGATACAGAATCTAGACATTGCGTTAAGTCAGCATTATTGTTTGACGCACATACTTATTTACCGTTCTTATCATTTTCAAATGGGCGAAAGGTTTGTGATGCATTTGTTTGAAACCAAGTTGCTAACATCATTATGGCATTTTATGTTGTAAATTATTATGTAACACACGGTTTATACAAACTACACAATAAGTAAATTATTCGTTCCTTTGGGTGTTTACTATAAATATGTAAGTTTTTGTTTGTTAATGTTGTATACAAAAAGACTATTCCTTGGAACTGTTCAGGAAAATAAGAACCTAATTTTTAAACATAATTGGTATAAAAGTCTTGTTTTTATATAACCTTCTTATGAAGAGTTTTCTTTTGTCAAACCAACAATGTTGTTAACTTGAAAAAATGCTTAATACAAAATATCTCTTTGAAATATACTCCTCAAAATAATTAAAGGACCAAGATTTTAGAACGCGAGTATAATTAGATAAAACATTGTGTAAAACTAGGCCCAAATCTTTCTATTTTTTATGCCTATAAATCAAGAATCATTATTAATGATTTCCATGCCTAATTCTGCCATAACTGTGTCTCGAATGCACATACCCTCAAAAATACACTTTCAAAAGGCAGTGGGTGGGGTAAAGGAATTCTTCTGTGGTCATTCGAGTAGAATGAAATATACATCAAATTGAACTTTGTTTTAAACAGTTCAGCTTACATGCAAAACATTTCTTCAAACAGTTTCAATATACTGGGAGGCAAGCGTTTTCATCTATGACAATGGAGTTTTGACATTGTTTTGTTTGCTGAAAATAATGTGTGTACTTGGCCATCAAGAATCAGACTTTCAATTGTCATTCTATGCCTTTGAGTGTTAGAAAGATGTCCTGACCAATTGTTTAAAGATTATCACAGACAAACACCAAAACCAGTCGTCAGAATCCATAGTCTGTCCATTATGCCACAGCCAAAAGGGGCAATTTTCTCTCACGGGAAGAAATGGATGGTATCGACAGGATAAAAACACCATAAAGTCATGCGAAATCAGAGATTTCAACATCTAAAAGCCATTTTCATTCATTTCATGCAGTTCTGTGGTCCATGGATTACAAACAAAAAACGACATTCCAATACATTTAGGTCAAGTTTTGAAATGACAAAAAATCCCTGTTAGTAACATTTTCTACCATTTTCTTTTTGCTGTTTCACTTGGCAATAGGGCGTCAAAGATGTCCGAAAAATTTAGGATAGATCGTAAAATTGGTTTTCAAAATACGTTCTACACAAAATGCCTCAATGTTATAAATGATAGTATTGGTCCTTCAATTATTTTGAGGAGTATATTATTGATTATTTGATTTTGCATTTACATATTTATTTATTTTGTTTATATGACTGCTTGACATTGCATGTTTACAAGCCTCACAGAATACTGTTCAATAGTTGTATCATATTAATATATCTGGCACTTTATCAATCACGTTTTGAAGTAAGAAAATGTCAATACTATATGTCTAGATAATCGTTAATCTGTCAAGGCTGACCATCGTCATAAGCTCGTTCATAAGTTATATAATATATTAGTCTTGTTCTGTTTTCAAAATTTTAGCCAATCGCGGGTGCTGAACAGGTTTAGCGAGAGATCTGATCTTAGCTCACATCCAAAATGCCTTTATTAGAGTTCGACTCAAGTCTTAAGTCAAGGTTATAGTTTTAGCTTCATAAAACCATAATAGACTCGCCAACTGACCAGTGTCTTCCAAATATATAAAACGATTTCTTCCAAATATATAAAACAATTGATTTATATTGTAGTAATAAACATAAGGTACCAAACTAGAACAAAACGAGCAGCAATGGACAAAATCATATTTAAAACTGAAAGAAAAATGCATTCAATCGTTTTGCTGGCTGTAACCATAGTTTAACAATAGAGATACTATTTTGTGTTTAAAAAGTTTTATAGTTGTGTTGGACATCTACTACACAAAATAATTACATTTGTTTTCAGTAACCAATACTGTTCATTAAAATATTAACACAAGTTCATACGATTTAGGCTAATTTCTTATATGTTATTCAGCTCGCACGTACATTAAAAGGGCATATATTTAGTTTTTCATTCACCCTAGATATTTAACATGTTAAATTATCATTATCCACATGGCATTATAACCTTAATGTTCACGTGCGTCTAATTAAAAAGGAATATGTAGTAACAATTGTTTGGGCTATTAAATGGGTAAGTAAACTTAAGTTGTATCCTATATTATATGGAAGCTCGTTTGGTCAACACTTGGTTTTCAATATCTCTCGAACTATCTTGTGCAAGCTAGAGCATTGGAAATAGTGTTTGATCGTCAGTATCGCATATTAACAAGCTTTATTTTTCTCCAAAATTTGCAAAAAGTATGGCAATGTAAGTTAAATCATTTTACAGTCAACATGTCGGTGAACATTCATACCAGCGGATGATCTGTCGTAACTCTTAGTGACATGTGACGAGTTTTAAAATACACATGCATCGCTATGTTTTTGTGCACTAATATATTAGTTATGTATGTCAGTACACTCAACCATTACCATTCAAGTTATTAAACGATTAAAGGTCATTATGCTCCAAACTATGTTTAAAGGACATATTGGTTTGGGCTTGTCCGTGTGTGTGTATTATGTCCATGCGTCCGATACCCAACAAAATAAGTTACAGTTTTGACATTTCATAAATAATTTTGTCATAAAAAATAAATGTCCCATATTCGTTTAAGTCTGATAAATATACCTTTGTGGAGTTATGCCCCCTTTTAAAGGGTCAAAATGAAATTTTGTAGTCAAGATATCTCAAAAAGTATAGCGGTTAGGAGCATAAAACCTAGTCAGCAGATAGAGGATAATATGTAGACTAGCTTGTGAAAATTTACAAAACAAGTTATTTCATTTTTTGAGTTATTGCCTTTTGAGAAGTCGGACAAAGAGAGATTGGTATCTCAAGACTATTGCAGCTAGGAGCTTCAAGTTTAAATAGTTGATAGAAGATAATAAGTAGATTACCTGGTGAAATTTAAGAAAACGTTATTTTATTTTGATTGAGATATGACCGTTTGCATTTTATGGGTTATTGCCCTTTGCAAATTTAATATAGTAATCAAGATATCTCAAAAAGCATAACAGCTAGGATCTTCAAATTTAATCAGCTGATAAAAGATAATTAGTAGATTACCTGGTGAAATTTGATGCAAAATTATTATATTCTTTATGAGGTATTGCCCTTTGAAAATTTGGACATAGAAAGTTTGGTATCTCAAAGACTATTACGGTACTGCTAGAAGCTTCAAACTAGGACACCTGATAGCGGATAATTAGTAGACTACCTGGTAAAAATTTAAAAACACGTTATTTTATTTTATTCGAGTAATTGTCCTTTGCATTTTATGGGTTACTGCCCTTTGCAAGTTTGCACATAGAAAACTTGAAACAATGATAAATCTCAAAAACCATTTAAGCTAGTTGCCTCAGATTTGGTCAGCTTATAGAGGACGGTTACAAGATTACCTGGAGAGACCATCCTTATGGGCAAGCATATGGTTTGGGGCACAGTGCTTCATAAACACTATTATACAATAATTGACTTCAATGAGCTAGACATAACGATTTATCTACCCAAAAAAGTGATAATTCACCAAGGCCGCTCGGCCAAAGTGAATATCACTTTTAAGGGTAGATTATTCTTATGTCTAGCAAAATTGAAGTCAATAACTGTTTTGTTATATAACTTTGCATTAAAGAATGGAACTTTTGCTACTTTCAATTTTGGTGTCAGAGATATACTCAACCTTCAATCTAAGACATCTTAGGACTTTTTCACAAGTTTTAGCAACTGTTATTAAAATACTTTAATGTAGTATTTTGCATTTTCAAATGTATATTAATTATCTTAATAGGGAATATAAGATGTTATCATTAAACTGTTTTTACAGTTTGTTTATTCAAGCAAAATAAATAAGCAAACGAAACAAAACTAAAAGGTTGTAAAATTCATAAAAGTCTTATATATACCTGTTGGGAGGTGAAACAGTAAAGCATGTCAATTTCATGCAGCACATGCGAGTTTCACACTCATCATGCTATGTTTAGCTCTCTGGAGGGTAATATTGCAGAACTGACAAAAGTATTAACTTCTGAAAACTAGTTCTCGCTGTTTTTTATGCAATATTAACTTATGGACCGGTTAAGAACAGATTCCAGGTAGACATGAAGACAGATTGGGCCAATCACGAGACAGGATTTTCTCCAGTCACATAACAATTCTAGTTATCATTAAAAAAGCTATTGATAGACAAGGATTTTATTATATTTCTGTGTTGTAAAAAGTATAGTTAGAGAATTGTACAACCATTATCATTTGTTTTCAATTGATAATAGGTTAGTAGTATCAGGGATAATAATCCAAAACATATTGATTTTCATGCATAAGGATATCTGAGATTTTACCCAGGGACAGAAAACCTTATCTTACCCATGTTATTTTACCCAGACTCTCACTTGAGGGCTACATACATTGGTTGTATAAGAATTCATGCACATGGTCGTCACATTACGTCATTCTTATGTTAAAGTGACGTCATCATGTAAAATTGCATTGTAGCGTATTCAGGGACTTCTGGAAGCTGATTTTAAAATAAGAAAAAAAGTGATGAGCAAGAAAACGAATCCATTATTCGTGTGAGGGTAGGATAGAAAATCTGTCCCTTGGGATTACTATTTGTCAACACTCGGCATGCCTCGTGATGCCAAATGTTGGTCCTCAGGACAGACATTTCTATCCTCACTTGCACTCATGATAGATTCTTATATTATTATATGGGCCTCGCAACAAAACCTGTCTTCATGCTTTCCAACAAAGCGAGACTCATACAAGTCTCCTCAGCTACAGAGACTAGCTAAAAAACTGAAATTTCGTTCGTAGCAAGTCTAGATATAATATTTCCATTAAGCGAATAACAAAGGCAATGATCAGACTGCGTTGATGCGCATGCTGGTCTGCGCCTGTGTTGTTCGCAAACCTCCAAGGACAGGTTTTTTCGCGTTGAATTTATTTTAACTCAGTCATTATCATTTATGATTTTAATTGAAAATAGACTAGTAGTATTAAAAAAAGGAATCAAGAAACATACTGATAGACAAGGATTTTATTATGTTATAGTTTTGTGTTGTTAAAAAGTATAGGAAGAAGAAAAGTGTTCAATCGTCATTATTCACATTAACTCGGCCATTATCATTCATGTTTATAATTGAAAAAAAAAGATTAGCTTTTTTGAGGACAAGCATCCAAAGTAAGTAAGGGTGCAAAGATCAGGAATCGATACAATCAAGTGCCACACCTGACCCAGGATACCAATGAGAAAGTGACAAACTCACAGTTAGACACCTCAATCGAGAGCCAAGAGGTCAGCCCTTTCCCAGCAGGTGACCACAAAGCACATATAAACAGACGCGCACGAAGACATATCAAACATGAGACAGAACAAAAACATAAAAGATCTAAAAAAGAAGTACCGCCTTGGAACGGTCAGTAAAATATTTTTACTGGAGGGCTTAAACTGGTTTAACGGCGCCAACATCACCCTTAATTCAGATGTAGATCATGACACATAGATGTTTGGTTTGCATAAAAGACCCCTAAATTATCAATGCCTCATCTCCTAGAACAAATAAATCAAGATATAACAAGAAAATAAAGCAAAGATAAGGACTCAACAGTAAATAAAACTGAATACCGGAGCAAAAGAAATCGAACAGGTAAACCACGGAGGTACTGACAAACAGCCAAAGCACCAGGCCCCTACCATCTCATAAATAGATAAGTCTTGAAGTCGGAACCATCATAGAGTCTGAAGTCCGACCCACGGGCGTGCAATTAAAGAAGAGAGCAAAATTGCCTACAGTGATTGGGTTGACCACCAAGCATGCAATCTTTTGCAATACATTAATGTTATAGCCAATCTTTATATTATGGGAAATTATTTTAATGAACTGCGCTGAAAAATTATTGGAGCCAAAACATACGGATAGGCAAGGATTGTATTATATATTTGTGTTTTAAAACGTATAGGAAGTAGAAAAGTGTTAAATCGTAATTATTTACTTTAAGTCAGACATTAGCATTCATGTTCTTTTTTTTAGAATAAGGTAATTGTGGTTTTAAGGAAAGGCAACCAGAAATACATTGATAGACAATGATTGTGTTATATTATAGGATTGTTTTTGTAAAACAGCATAGGAAGTAAAAAACTGTTCAAACATCATTATTTACTTTAACTCAGCCATTATCGTTCATGTTTTTAATTGATAATTGATTAGTAGTATTAGAGAAAGGCATCCATGATATATTGATAAACAGGGATTTTATTATATTATAGTTTTTGAGCATTAAAAAATTTAGGTAATATAAAAATGTTCAATCATCATTATTTTCTTTAACACAGACATTATTTGTTTGTTTGATTTGATTTTTTACGTCCCATCAACAATCTTTCAGTTATAAAGGGACGGGTCTTACTGGGTTGAACCAGTACTAAGCTAGGATCAATGTTCTTGCTCAAGGACACAACGCAGTGACGCCAGTGAGGCTTGAACCCACGGTCCTTCGGTCTCGAGTCAAGCACTCTACCACTGGGCCACTGCGCTCCCTACGCAGCCATTTTCATTCATGTTTTGAATTGAAAGATTAGTATTATTGAGGAAAAGACACCTAAAACACATTGTTAGGCAATGATTTTATTATAGTTTTTTTGTTTACAAAATTATAGGTAGTAGAAAAGTGTTTGCGCATCACTATTTGCTTTAGCTCAGCCATTATTATTCATGTTTTTTATTAAGAAAAGGTTAGTAATATTTAAGCAAGGCATCCAGAAACATATTGATAGACAAGGATTTTCTAATATTTTTGTTTTAAAATGTATAGGAAATAGAAAGTTTTCAATCGTAATTATTTATTCTAACTCAGACATTATCATCCCTGTTTGTAATTGACAATAAGGTAAAAGTGGTACAAAGAAAAGGCATCCAGACAACATATTGATAGACAAAGATTTTGATATATTATAGTTTTGTGTTGTTAAGAAAGTTTAGGGAGTAGACAAATGTTCAATCATCATAATTTACTTTAATGCAGCCATTATAATTCATGTTTTAATTGATTAAATCAGATTAGTATTATTGAGAAAAAGCATCCAAAAACATATTGATAGTCAATAATTATATTCTATTTTTGTATTGTGTAAAGGGTTAGAAAGCAGACAAATGTTCAATCATCATTATTCACTTAAAGGTAGCCATTATCATTCATGTTTTAAATTGATAAAAAAGATTAGTATTATTGAAGAAAGGCAGCTAATAACATATTGATAGGCAAGGATTTTATTTTATGTTTTAAAAAGTATAGGAAGTCGAAAAGTGTTCAATAATCATTATTTACTTTAAGTCAGACATTATCATTCATAATTTTAATTGAGAATAAGGTAATAGTGGTATTAAGGAAAGGCATCCAGAAACATATAGATAGACAAGGATTTTGTTATATTATAGTATTTTTTGTAAACAGTATAGGAAGTAGAAAAAATGTTTAATCATCATTAAATACTTTCTCTCAGCCATTATCATTCATGTTTTTATAGGGAATAAGGTAATAGTGGTATTAAGGAAAGGTGCCCAGAGACATATTGACAGACAAGGATTTCGTTATATCATAATTACTATTGTGTGTTGTATAAAAGTATAAGGAAGTAAAAAAGTACTTAATCATCATTATTTACTTTAAATCATCCATTATCATTCATGTTTTTATTGATGATAAGGTTTAATAGTATTATTAAGGAAGGGCATCCAGAAACATATTGATAGACGAGGATTTTATTATATAATAATTGCAACTGTCATAACATTTTTTTAGATCCGATAATCTGATTGGTCAAGAACGGTCATCTGATCGCATTGACCTGTATTTCATTTTTCAATGAACCCGGTCCATATTCATGAGGGGCGGGGCCATTCGCGACAGAACTACTTTTGTGATACTGTGCAATGTTTCTATGGCCTGCAGCTACTGACATTTTACCTTGCACTTACACCTATATTTTCCGGTAGAAAAGCAAAGATTAACTTACATACGACGCCTAAATTAACAGTGGTCATACCGATCAGCTGTCTGCTGCCATGCGTGGATCCAGGAATTTTCGTCAGGGGGGGTGGGGGGTGTAAACGTCAAACTGACAAAAAAGCTCTGACGGCGTTGTTTGTTTGTTTTTTGCTTTTTTCTTAGTCCTCGGCTTAGTTTACAGAAGTCAAATGGTAAATTTCATAAAGATAATTATCATTTTTCAAGGTTCCGGAGGGGGTCCAAATTTTCCAGGGGGGTCCAACTGATCCCAGGGGGGGGGGGTCCAATTGCTTATTCCCTATAGAAACTCAAATAACTTGAGAATACCAGGGGGGTCCTGACCCCCTGCCCCCCCCCCCCCCCCACTGGATCCGCACTTGGCTGCGATCTTTTTAGTTTCCCAGTCCGCAAAATGATGCGATCGCCTCTTGCACTTGTGCTTGTTTTTCTGCAACTTCGTTGTACATGTTGTATGTTTTCAGTCGAGCCCCGCAATAAAATCGTTTCTTGAACTTACTGCAGTTATAGCTGTTGCTTGATTTATCCAACATCTTTTGCAATTCGTCTTTGCTTTTTTCAATCACTCAATAAAGAAAGCTCAATTTCTTTTTGCTGGGGTCATTTCTTTTCCTTTCCAAACCATTTTGACAGATGATGCTTTTCGTCACCAATGTAAATGAATGACGTCATATCCGATGACGTAACTATTTTACACCCATGTTAAGTTTTTTCGGTTGTCACTATGTAAAAACGAGATTCTAGTCTCTAAAATGTAGTTGTTTATTTTCAATTGGAGAACGGCCGCCATTTTGATTTTTTGAACGTCGCGATCGTAACGTCTACATACGTACGTCATAGTCTAAATGCGCGAAACGAACTATTAGCTGTAAACGTATCTTTTTAAGGAAAACATAATTATAAATACTGAAAAAGAATGAATAAAGAAGAAGTTGTAATTATAAGAATTGAAAGTTATTTTTCTGCGTTTCTCTGAGGTATGAAATGTCGTTTAAATTACATCTAATTTTAGCATGAAAACCTTCGGTTTTCATGCAAATTAGATGTAATTTTCCCGACATTTCATACCTCAGTGAAACGCAGAAAAATAACTTTCAATACTTAAATATTTAATGTTTATTTTGAATGCTATTGTAAAATATAAAAGAAGCAGTTAAGTGTTCAATCTTCGTCCTTTACTTAACTTAGCCATTATCATGCATGTGTTTTAATAGTATAAATAAAATATTTCTTATGCTGAACCAAACGTGATACGAAAATGAAAACAAATACACTATCATTTACTTTGCGAATTGATATCAGCGAAGTCCATGCGCGGATCCAGAGGGGGACATGGGTTCCAGAAAATTACAAAGCTAAAGGGTTCCTTAGCAATACTGGTCCATATACCCTGGAACATCACAAAGTAAGTACGGGTTCAAAGTTCAGGAATCGATACACTCAAGTGCCACACCTGACTCAGGATACCAATAGAAAAGTGACAAACTCACAGATACCACAAACGAGAGCCAAGAGGTCAGCCCTTTCCAAGCAGGTGACCACAAGGCACATGTAAACAGACGCGCATAAAGGCAAACACTAGACAGAAAAACATAAACAATCCACAAAAGAAGTACCGCCTTGGAGCGCAAGCTACCAAGCCAGCACTCAATGTTGCATTTGGGCCATCATAGGTCCGCCAGCGAATTGCAAATGATAGCCCATTTTTAATGGTATTTAGATCCTCTCTCCTCTCATCAACTAAAAACAAAACGTTGTCAGAGTTGAACCCCACTGACAAATCTTTCTGGATCCACGCAAGAAGCTTTTACTAAACAGCACGCAAATGTCCTTGTTAATAATACAATAATATAAGCAGAACAGGACGAATCTACGTAACCATAATCAATCGGTTTTGATTGAGAAAAGTGTAAGTAATATTTAGTGAAAAAATCATACTTTTGACATCTAATTTTAAAATGTTTTTCGTAGTTTAAAACGTATAAATTTTGATGACCAGAAACCCCATAAAGGGTACTTTATGAAACATTGAATATCCAAATGCGATGTCACATAATGCAGTATCTTATCAAGGTCTGCACTGTTTGACAAAAACCATTTTTAGAGAAAGAAAAACAACTTTATTTGGGAAATAATAGCCTGTGACCCTGCAATGTATACAATGGACAATTTCAGGTTTTGTTATATGTAGCTTTATGGAAAATACTAAAAGTATGAAAAGGTTTAAAGCTGCTAGATCAATCAACAATCTAGGTCACCAATCCAGCTCCTTCATCGCATATACCAGATATATGAAAATACTAATTGCTTCAAACCCTCATATATATACTGAGGGACTTAAAAACGGACCATTTTACATTCTCTGTTTCTTCCAAATTATTAATTTAAGGATGTTTCCTTTATTGTTTTTATCCTCTTGTAAAATGGACCATGATTTGCCATGATTTCGATTTGCTCATGCTGTTCTTTCTGACGTAATATCGACGTAAGTTTTTTTCAACAATTTTCGTCTGACAAATGTGAATTTGTTTCAATTTGAAAACAAACAATTTTAGGTGATAGCCAGATGTCTTAACAAATGGAAAACACACAAGTTTTCAGATATAATCGTTTTATTACACTCCCACTCGCAGCGTTTCTTTGCTAACGTCAGTCTTAAATTTTCTAACATCAATAACAGACGGATGACGTCCGCGCATGTCGCGATACTTTTGTCGTTTATGCAACTGATTGAGGAGTATCTTTTGGCAACACAATTTGATTTATTATTCCTAGTCCTTAGGATATAAACGGTCAATTACGTTAAAATCAATGACGTCATGTAGACGTAATGAACGTTGCCAGAGGCCTAAAACTTCATATTTTGATTTTGTCTTTCCTTTTGTTTTCAAGAACACTCATAGGTTCGAAAACCTTTTTTCGTCCATTATGGAAGGTATGGGTACTCTGTGACTTTTTGAATTTGGGTTGTCTTAGAATTATCGTGACGTCACGGCAATCATAAGCCACAGCGTCTCATTAAATGCAAGCTAAATGATGGAACTTGTCAATTTTTTTTTCACATAATGAACATATCCAATTTTCGACATAAATCAGCATTTAAGCAGGTGGTGCGTTTTTTAAGTACTTCAGTATAGATCATAGAAAACCCTGTCTTCGTGGTTTCTGACCTGGTAATGCTCAAACATGCCTGCTATGCTACTGAGAATAGCTATAATATTTTGGTAAAAAAAATCCTATGTCAATGTCCGTATTGTCAATGTACCACGACACGTATATTTACACATTTCCTCTTGTACCTTTCCAAAAGGCAGCTGCTAACAATACTAACGATCAAACAAATGTTCACCAAAAGAAAGGACAAGTGCTTGCTGCCCTGAAACAACAACGGTGCAGACCAGGGCAGCTTGGTACATGCAATATATCACTATTTTAGCCTGTCTATGTAGCTTGACAGGCTTGTTTGAGCCTTACCTAGTCTCACAATCAGTAGCCAAATTTGCTTGCGATAAGCCGTATACAGTTTTGTACATAATACATGTAATGCCAAGACAAACACAATGTATTTTTACAAAAATAAAAATAATCTTTGTGTGTTTACTTGTCTAGTATGTAATAGTTCAAAGAATATTCAGCGAATAAAGAAATAAAACTGTCTTTGCTGATTTTAATATCCCGATAATAAAGACGTTGGATGAAGATACAACATTTAACTCAAAACAAATCCACATTTGAGCCAGTATATGATATGTCGGTACTTACGGCACATGTAAACAACAGAGGATCAGGTGAGCATGCGCAACCAAGTGGTGCCATGGGTTTGTCTGCAGTTTGTGATTGTGGTATTTCTTGATCATACTCACTTTTTGACCATTATAGTACTTACTGATAAGAACACGGATGCTTTATTGTATCCGTGGCCCTATTATAATCTAGAAAGTGGTCAATCGACGGGAGACAATCGTCATATCCGCACTTACATTAATTTTCTTTTACATTGGTATATGTCCCCAACATGTCCAATGTCATACTAGCAATCCAAAAACCTTTGTTGTCGTCTCCAACCCCTAAACAATCAGTGTCCCAAATATGAATCGCTTAAATCCGCTGAAATTGTTGGCGTTACAAATTACATAGACGCATTTTAAGTATTTTGACCTAGACTTTTCAATCAAATGTCGTCCCGAATCATTATTGACATTTACACACCGTAGGTAATTGGAATGACCTTGGAGTCTTAGGTCAAGGGCAAATATACGAGGGCTGTTCAAATATGAATGCAAGTGGATTCATAACTTTCTTCACATATATGCTACGACAAAATGGTAAACGTTTCTATAAAGGACTATATGTCGCCTTTAAACTGGCACCAAACCTAAAGAAAAATACAGTATACTTATCGAGTTATATCCCTTTGAATAAGGGTCACGTGTGTATACTAACAAACTCATTGCTTCGAACATATACCAGTGATAGAGACGAGCGTATAATTCTTCGAAGAACAGGTGAAATTTCATGAAATTTTGAAGGGAGTATCCCCATATTCTTACATAATGATTCTGTGAAAAATGCAAAAATCTGACATGCTTTTGTTAAATTACAACGAATCGTTTTCACTAAAATCTCTTTATGTTTGCAAATAAATTGTAAACAAAACATCACCTTTCGGTTTTCAGTTAAAAGTATCTATAACAAAATGCACGAAACAACATTTAAACTAGTTTTAACTCAAAGACAATATGTTGATCGCTCATACTGAGTTGTTGCTACAAATTATTGATGGATAGTGTGTAATTTTTAAACGCTGAAAAGCATTTTTATAAAGTCAAAAATGTCTTAAGTGAAAGGGGTTATAGAATTTATACTTATTTTTTTGTCATTACATTGCGGCTTTATTCTAAATTTGAACGTAAACTTTAAGTTTGACCACTATAGGCACTATTATAATAAAATAACTCACCTGGTCTTGAGGACAAGGCAGATTGAACATATATTAATTAATGTAAACACGTCATTAAGAAGCAGATAAATGCTTGAAAAATTATATAAAATGGGATAGCTCTGTAAATAGGGGACGGATTATTTTGAAAACTTCCTAATGACATATTTAGCATGTTTTCAGCAAAACGCAAAGAAAACGACACAGCGATGTTTATTATTCCATCACCAGTAGATAACTCAAAATGGCGTTTATCATAAAATTAATGACGTCACAAACGTGCCAGTTTACTCGAGATTGAAACAGGATTATATTAACTTTTTCCTGCAAGCAACTTTAGATTGTTACTTAAACTTGCATTTAAAATTTGGTACCATTTTGTCTAAAACTTACAAAGATATGACACTATATCGCAAATGTACCAAAACGTGCATTGCAATTTGCTTCAGAAAAACTTCAGTATACTGGAATGGCCTTCATATAAGGGTCTGTAACTCGAGAAATATAGTGAGTGTTTCTTTATGTTTGGTGCCATTTTAAAGGCGGCAAATAGTTCTTTCCAGAAAGGTATAACATTTTGTTGTAGCGTATATGTGAAGAAAGTTATGAAGCTACTTGCATTCATATTTGAACAGCCCTCGTACTTGAAATCTATCTAACGTAGCGTAGTCTCACCTGTCATGTTTAACGGAGGGTATTCATTAAATATTTAGCCCAATGTTGAGCTTAAATTTCGCTCACATTGTGTTCTGAATATGTTTCCCTTTATGTCCTTTTAACTTAAACTTCTTAAATTGGTATTTTAAGTAAAAAACTGACCGATCGATTTCCCTTGATGTGATCATTGCCATGTTAAGTCCACAATTATAACTATTTTCACAATTTTTACAGTTTTGTTCTTAATACATTACTTATTTATAAAGTTCATTTGCTCATAGGTAAGAAAATGATCAGAAGACTAAAGTTGATACGACTAACAGTTTATTTATTTATTATATACTGACGTCAAGAAAAAACGCATCTTCTAAAAATAAACGTGAATATCTCTTAGACTGATCAGACTAATGTTATGAATTTTAGTGTATTATAACATCTTATCAGTCAAGCGTATCTCATGAAAACGAAATTCCTAAAAGAATATTGGAAGGTGAGAGATCGACCTCGATTTGAGACAAGTGTCACCAATTCTGTGTGAAACAAGATAAAAGCCACATTTGCTTTTATGTTTCCAGACACAATCCGTTGACAAGAAAAACGTGTTTTACCAGTCTCTATTTTGCTAAAAATGCGTTTATAATATTCAGACAATGTTTGTATGCGTCTGCTGAACGAACAACTTACTCCACCCACATTTTCGCTATACATTTCTGTACAACTTAAACGTTATGACTTTTCAAAGTTGTTGAAAATATTGTTACGAATCATTTGCAAAAGTCTTTAGTCTTTAACCAGCAACGATTGCTGAGGAAACACAATCTGACGCGTGTTCCAGCCGGCCGTTTTGGATGACGTTAACGTAGACCAATGACTAGCCACTGGGCGTTACAGCTCATCTTAAACAACGTAATTTTATGTAGGCATATTCTGTGTACATTACCTAATGTACCCCCTTATCGTTTTTCCATTACTTTTAGTAAAACGAGAATGTTGGCAAGTTTCGTAAACGGACCTTACATTTTGTCTTTAATATGACTTTATAATTTCTTAGAGTTACAACTGTTTAAAAAATGATACAGAATTTGTTCATTGTTTAGCAAAACATAAACGGCACAAACTGGGTACAAATTTAATTGAAATCATAAGCGATTGATGCATAATGCCGTCATGTGTACGTTGAGCCTGAAAACGACATCGGAATAACGCGTCACCTGCATATCAAATTAAAGTCATTTTCCAACATCGCACAACCTCTACATAAGAAGCTGTACGTGGTTGTTCATTTTTGTATATCATCCCGAAGAAATCAGTGATAATTTGTGAAGCGTTTTTAGTTGACGTCAGTTTCCAATGAAAGATATGAGGGTCTGGCTGGGGTATAATGATTAGTGAATAATGGCCCTTGTTTATAATGAATAGTGAATAATGAGCCAAAAAAAATGAATAGTGAATAATGAGGGTCTAAAAATGATGAATAATCCTATACTTTTAATGAATTGGAAAAAAAATAATGAATAGTGAATAACCAGATTTCTTTGCCATCTTTCTCACTTGTAATGGGTCTAATTTTAATGAACAACCAAAATTTTTAATGAGATGAATAATGGGCTAAATTTTTAATGAATAGTGAATACCAGACCCCACCATCCAGACCCTCGGATATGCTTAAGTTAAACTAAACTCATTTTAAAGCTAAATATAATTTCAACTTTCATGCGTTTCCGAAGGAATAGCATGAAAGTATTGTCTTGGCGTATCACCTTATTGAGGGTGCAAAAGATTTGTTAAAAGTATTCACGAGCATGATTTCCTCGTGATCGGATAAGGTGATTATTAGCGAGGTGTTATATTGGTTCATTCTACCTGTCGCAGTCGTATTGTCAACATTAAACTACAATAAGTAATTTAAAAGAGTTAATGGATTTATGATCAAATACGATTACTTTATACATGAAATAGTTTTATCAAGATAATATCGCATTGACGTCTGACGTCTAATATGAGGTCTCAGACGTCAGTGTAATTTCATCTCGATTTTCTTTTATATAATGAAACAGAATGGGTCCATCATTCTTAACGGCGCTCGCATGGCATTATAAGGTAACGCTATCCTATGGACACGGTTTCAAGAGTTTTTTTTCCAAAAAGAGATTTTTATCTCTGGTTTTTTCGCGGGTGGCGACGTCGTAGCTGGAAATTTGTTTCTTACAGTACACTCATATATGTACGTTGAAAATATTGAGTCATTGTACAACTACTTGTAGCATAGAAAACGTTGTTTAACATGTCTTATTAACCTGTATCTTCGACTGCTTATTACACGACTCGACTGGTATTGCAAATTGGTTTGCTTTTTAATTTATAGTCAGTTAAGTTAACACAATAATGTGTCACCATCTGTATACACAAACGTGGGTTTAAAGTTTGATATGGAAACAGTCCCTTAAAACAGTAACTGATTGCAGACAGTTATAATGCATAGTATCAAAAGTTAACATGTATTATTTTTCATTGATTTTAAATTCCTAATGCAGGGTTTATCCCCCACAATCTGAAATGGGAGAAAAAACCCGCAGGGAAAATTAAAGTATGGAATTAGAGTTTAATATTATTTTTTTCAAAAATAGTAAGTGAGTATGATCAGGAAATCCCACAAACTGCAGACTAATCTATGGCACCGCGAGGAGAGCCACACAACAACCACGAGACACCAGGAAGACAAACCAAGCAAAGCAAGCAGCTCTCTTTTCCCCATCAAGATGATTGCAAAACTAGAAGGGACACAAAGAAACGTACAACAAAACATAGGACAATTACATAATCCCACAGTGGGGGCAACAATAAACAAAAAGCCAACAACAACAGAACCACCGCCTTGGAACGGACAGCAGCCTATGCCACCGGGGGCTTAAAAGCATTTTTACGGGTACCACACGCACACCCACACACACTTCTGTACAAAATTATGTAGTTGATATTGAAGTGCATGTTTTTTCTTGATAAAGGCCTTTTGCTAAAATATTGAATTAAGAGTAAAATTATAAAATCATTTTTAATTCAAGCAATTTCGGAGAGAACAATCGTAAGCAAGCATTTTGTTAACTAGTGTACCCATCAATCGAACAAAATTATATGTTTTTTCGTTGTCAAAATATTGACATACATAAGGAAACAATAAACAATACAAAATCGGAGTCTCGTGTAGCCTCAGGACCAGTAAAGCTATCGTTTTAAGGCAATAGTTGCGATTTGTATCTCTTTTCCTTCAGTTTTAATTTATGCTGTAGGTTGGCAATCGGCTCGGTGCATTGAGACTGTTTTCTTAATACAATATCCCATGTTCATAATGAGAATTGATCAATTTAATCTAGAATTACGTCAGTGATCTCGAGAGCTGATATCAATATTTGATCTATAGCATTTAATATACAGGTAACTTTTTCACAATAAAATTGTTTTTTTTTGGTGAATGTCCATCGTCGTCTTGAGGTCGGTATTCAAATAACTGACCTGTCAAATAAGAAAAAAAAACTTCTGTATAACTTACAGGATCTAGCCAATATGTGTCCCAAGACTAGCATTTTGAAATTAGATTTATGCAGTGCAACCAATGTTGGACATGTATCAAGTAGTTGAACATCAGAGATACTGGCCACACTGAAGATACGCAGGCTGGAATTCGACTATTTCGCTTGCATAGTGCATATTGTATAATTTATCCGTTGATTGGTAACACTATTTGTATGTCATGGTCGACCGGCACATACTTGTTTGCTGGCTTTCTGAGCCTTAACCAGCTGTTGTATCTTTGTTCAATTGTGATTGTCAAATAATTGTAAAACCAGCTCTACCAGTAAATGGTACCATTTGTAAAACATATATTCAAGAAAGTAAGTGATTATCAGGAAATACCATAATCACACACCGCAAACAAACCCTACAAAATAAAGCCACTACACTAATGTACAGTCAATACATGTACATGGGTAACCAAGAGGATGGAACACATGATTTGTAACGTCATCGTACGTCATTGTATCAACATCGTGACTGCGGCCATACTGCAGCTTGTATCCAATTAGATGATATAATTTTCGTCCGCTCTGTGTCTATTTAAGAGGTAAGCCATATACATGATTAGTGCAGAAGTCGTGCTTTTTCGCAGTTGTGTTAGTATCCAATGCACTGTAGGTTCTGTTATCTGGTAAAAACAAACAATTAGACACAGTCAAATACCTGTTTGACCGTTGACACAATGACCCAATAAAAAAACTCATGCCGAAGTAAAAACAAAAGGTCAACGAAATGCGTTTGGTCCCAAAAGTTAAAATATTTAAATTACATTAGCTGAGGGCTAGCTCACGAAATGGTTGCTTGCTTTGACAATATAAGTCTGGTAGAGAAATAAAAAAAAAACTTACTACACATGGGTACAATTTCCAATGTGTCTGTGCCCTTACAGTAGCAAATATGACGTCACAAGTCACGTGTTTCCCTACCTTGATAATGAGTATTTGTTTTTGACAACATTTGAACCAGCAGAATTACACTATCATTACAAAATACATTAATTAAAGTGTGGATGGAACAACATATAGAAAAAAAGTAAGTGGGTATGATCAGGAAATACATGTACCACAATCACACACTGTAGACCAACGCTCAGCACCATGAGGAAGAGCATCGGGAACCAGCTCTCTCTTCCCCATGAAGATGATTACAAAACTGAAAGGACACTGAATAACAAATCAAGGGCCTAATATGGAACCCCAAGAGGAGCACAGTGGCTCAGTGCTAGAGTGCTGGACCTGAGATCGAAGGGGTTGCGGGTTCGAGCCTCCCAGGAGGCACTGCATTGTGTCATTGAGCAAGACACTTGGTTCAACACAGGAGGACTCGTCCCAACACGACTGAAAAAATGTTCAATGGGACGTAAAAAATAAGAATATAATTAAACAGACATAAACCCTAACAAAAACACGGAACCCCCACAATTATGTGGAGCAATAATTAATAACGAATACACAAAAGCCGAACCACCGCCTTAAAATGGACAGCAGTCTAAGCTAAGCGTTTGGGCTATTCTGAAACCTCCGTTATGTCTGATTTAATTAAAGATATTGGGAAAACCCAGCCAAGTAAGATGAAAATTGAAATTTGATACTTGACTGATAAAATAAAATGTAAATATAAGTACATTGTAATAAATTCATGTTCTTGGCCTGTTCATGGAATCATGAATGCTTCGGGTCTCTTGCAAAGTTAACGTTGCAAGCGACCCAAAATGCTCATGATTCTATGAACATACCAAAAATAATTTATTTCTTAATCAACGTTTAGGTGTGTGTGTTGTAGTTCACGTAGCTTAATTGATTAACATTATAATTTAAAAAAAATCATATTATTTATCAAAGCAGTGGATGGGTGAAATAAATGTGTAGGCGTAGGGTAATAAAGTACGCCTGATTCATAATTCAATATTTACATTTCCACTGCAATCTTTAAATGAACCTTTACATTTGAGATGTCCATCATAGCTTTATGGACAAATATATTTAAGCCACGCCCACATACGCGCCAATTGGGCGGACCAACGTCAATGCCATCCAATAACGTTGTTTGTTTACTGTCGTTTGCGTGCCATTAAATACGTATCGCCATGGCGTAAGCGCTGACATGTGGCGTTTGAGCTAGTCCAAAACAACAGGTTTTAATAAAAAAAATATCTGGAAACGCAGCCAAGAAAATTTAAAATTGATAAGTGACTGATGATATGACATGTAATTAAAAGTAATTAATTCAACGTTTGGTCTGTTCATGGAATCATGAACACTTCGGGTCTCTAGCAGAGTTAACGGGAAGCCCGGGCATGAACATGCCTAAATTGAAATTCATTTCTTAAGTAAAAAATTGATAGAAATCGCAAGCAATTTTATCAATAATGGCGAAATAACTGATTTAATACTCTATTTTTTCAACCTATCTTGCTTATGAAATGAGTCAGTGCATGAGATGTCCAACATTGTGGCATGTGCGACCAGCAAAGTCTCAGATCAGCCTGCGCATATACCCAGTCTGATCAGAGCCTTCGCTAGTCGCTTGAGTATTATATGAGGATGGTGCAGAGGCTCATCAGAGTCTACACTTGTCAACATGTAAAATTGTTGGAAATCTCGTGCAGCGGCGCAAATTATACTATGAGTACATTAGCACTTGATAGTCTTCGTCAGCCCATAAACGTTAGTGTCCCTCGTCTAACATTACTATTAGAGTAGTTGATCCAGAGCACAACAGACTTGTAGTAAACCAATCAAAAGTTACAAAGTTACCGTTAAACCGGTTTAAGCCCTCCAGTGAAATATTTTACTGACCGTTCCAAGGCGGTACTTCTTTTGTGGATATTTTATGTTTTTGTTCTGTCTTGTGTTTGCTATGTCTTTGTGTTTGTCTGTTTATATGTGCTTTGTGGTCACCTGCTGGGAAAGGGCTGACCTCTTTGTGTCTAACTGTGAGTTTGCCACGTTCCCATTGGCATCCTGGGTCAGGTGTGGTACTTGATTGTATCGATTCCTGATCTTTTCACCCTTACTTACTTACTTACTTACTAACTTACTTACAATACTATTTTTGCTACTTCAATATATGAGATAGAAAATCAAACCCTGGTCCTACAGGTAACATTCAGGTCTCAGTAGAGTAAAAGTTATTTTGCGGGCTTTTGGATTTCAAACTCATTGACGATATAAAACATTCACATGTGACAGTATGTGTATTTAAGGATACTTTCTGATCACAATGCTGCGGGTACGGGCTTATAGTATTATATTGCCTGGATTATGTTTTACGGCAATGTTCATTGAAAATTATGGTAAGAGAGTACTTCGTCTATAGTCAATTAAATGCTAATGACCAATACGGTCTTATTTAGTCACTTTTTCCAGCGTAGAATATTGGAATCTGTTGTTAAATATATCATAGGATTTTTATGTTGATATAACTTAAAAAATCCTCCACTTTCTCTTAGTATGAAGGGTTTGTCTGTGGTTTGTGATTAGATCATGGTGGTTCCTGGTAATATTTACTTTTATTAAAAAAAGGTAATAAAATACTAAGCAATATTTATTGAATACATGTATAACGCTATTTGGAAAAAATGTGTTTCACTAGTGAAAATGTACAAACTATGTTATATAAACTTCTTCTCATCGGTGAAAGATGTCTTCTGTGTTCGTTGTCGCCTTCCCTTAGCCTACTTTTTTTATAAGTGGACAAAAACACAAATCGTAAGATTTTATCTTCTTAATTTGATCTGAAAGAACATTTTGGTACATTTAATAAACTTGTCCGAATCCTGGGGTTTCGGTTTTGGAAGAAAGATATACTATGCTATGCAACGTCATCATGAATATGACATCAGGTGCGACCATGTATGATATCATATTACAAATTAATCTTCTATGCTTCAAAATTGTACAGATATACATGTATAATGAAAAAGAAATATAAATATGATATTTATCTCATCCCTCGACGCAAAAAAAATGTATATAATATTCGTAATTTCCGTGGTATACACTTTTCACTTCAGTCGATGAAATAAATGTCATATTCATTCCAAAAATTAAACCATCCTCAGAGTCTTTATTGATACTTTTTGAATCAACTTTTGCAAAAAAGTAAGTAATTATGATCCGAAAATGCCACAGTCACATACTACAGACCAACCAATGGCACAGTGAGAACGATAACAGCGACATGGCATTCAGAACACAACAAAAGTAACACAACCAACTCTCTCTTCCCCAGAGAGACGATTGCAAAATTATAAAAGACACAAAGTACTGCATAACAAAACAAGTATCTAACACAAAACCCCCACAAATAATTGGGATAAATAACAACAGAAACACCGCCTCAGAACGGATAGCAGCTGAAGCCACTGGGTGTATATGTGCATGTCTTCATTTGTTGTACATGTATTGTCACTTATTTCCTCTTTCCAATTTACCAAGAAGTATTAAGCATGGCCGAATTAAATGTTAATATAATGTGGTTGTCCATTGACTTGTTATACATTATATAGGTTTATTAATATATAATAAACCAGTTCGTTGTATATATTTAATTTTAATAAATTAGTGAAAATAATTAGTGAATCTAGAATTTCATCTATCATCTGTTAATGACCTAAATACACTTAAGGAATATCCTATTGTACGTTTTTTTTTTATTTTCCTGAAAACTAGAATTACGAAATAAAATAGAAGATTTCTAAGTAAAAAGGTTTCCATCGACAATAGACTTGACAAACTGTCGAGATTAAACTGATGCTGATTACAAGGATTTTGTAATCACTGGTGCAAGCGAGAGCAAGTTGAATCTAATGCTTTGAACTCTTGGAAACTAAAATATTGTAATATTATTGATACAATTGAGATCTTCTTCCATTTTACTTATGATATTTGAAAAAAGGTGTTCAGAAATTTCATAGGAAGTTTGTTTTCGCACCTGTTGATAATGCAGCTTACACTGTTGTGGTTGTTTGAGAGGTGTACTATAATAGCACATAATCATATAATAATTAATTGGGGCACATGAATTCGACGGATTTGCCTTGTTTGATACAGAAGATGACTTTGGGATGGGACATACGTTTGATTTCTGCTAGGGTTGGGCTGTTTGTTGCATAAACATCGTATTTTGTGTGAGGAACTTTGCGTAAACTGTTATAATCCCATTTCTCCAACCCTCAAGTTGGGTATCATTTATATCATAGCAAAAGCCTGTCAACTATATGTGAGTTTCAACATGCTTAGTTCAATAAAATATACTTATCTGCACAATTTCAAAATTTGACCTTTTGACCAAACTGCAAAGGTCAAAGGTGTGCGTAAGGTCGGAGTTTTTGCTTGCATGTTGGTATACACTTCTGTACCTTCAATCTGATATTTAACATGACCACTTTTAGAAGAAAAAAAAGTTTCCCCATGCAAGCATAAATTGAGGTTATTACTAGTATAATCAGGTTTTGCTCTTGACAATCAGATGTTGCATTAACGTTCCTATTGGTGGCATTTATATAACTGTGAAATATAATATTGGTTTAAAAACTCTTCTGCAATAGTGCATATCGGAGGTGGTATTTTATGGTGATTTATAAATGGAAAACATGATTTTAGTGATCAATTCAAAAAAGTAATCAAACTTAATAGAAAGGAGGATATAAAATGTACATCATGCGACAGTCTGCATGTCTGGGTGTAAAAGTAAGTAAGGGTGCAAAGATCAGGAATCGCTAACTCACAGTTAGACACCAAAAACGAGGGCCAAGAGGTCAGCCCTTTCCCAGCAGGTGACCACAAGGCACATATAAACAGGCCCTCACAAAGGCATAGCCGTCCCGCAATGACCATAGCTGTTGACTTGAGATGTAACGCAGCAAAAGAAACAAACAGAAAAAACAAAGGCATAGCAAACACAAGACAGAAAAACACAAAAGAAGTACCATCTTTAACGGTCAGTAAAATATTTTACTGGAGGGCTTTAACCTGTTTCACGGCGCCAACTTCACCCTTAATTCAGATGCGAATCAAGACGCATAGACATTTGGCTTGCATGAAAGACCCATAACTTTTCAATGCATCATCTCCTTGAACATATGAATCAAGATATAAAAAGGAGATAAAGCAAAGATAAGGACTCAACAGTAATTAAAACTGAATACAGGAGCAAAAGAAATCCAACAGGTAAACCCCGGTGGGCACGACAAACAGCCTAAGAATCAGGCCCCTACCATCTCACCAATAGATAGTCTTTAAGTCAGAACGGTCATAGAGTCTGAAGTCTGACCCACCGGCGTGCAATTAGATAGGAAAGCATAGTTGCCAACCGTGATTGGGTTGACCACAAAGCATGCAGTCTGCTGCAATTCATTAACGTTTTTGCCAATCTTTTTATAATGGGAAATTATTTTAATGAAATGCGCTGAAAAATTATTAGAGCCAACAATCTTCTTAAATTTATACACAAAGTCACCATAGAAATCAGGTTCTGAAAGTCCTTGGCGCAAGAGAGATTTAAGTCCAACATGAAATTAAGATATCAAATCATAGTATCATCTGTAAAATTCACAATAGGTTTTGCGACGTTTATGATACCGATAGCCTTGTTAACGAAGTTTCTGAGTTAACAATTTATTGCGAGTGTTGATGTCAGTAACATACCCAATCACAGTTAACAGCAATGGTTTTTTTTGTTGCATGGCGGTAGGTCAGGCCTCAGACTCAGTGATGGTCCTGACTTAAAGATTAAAATCAGTGAGTTGGTGCCTGATGTTAGTCTTTGGATGAGCCCACTGTGGCTCAACTTGATGTTTTCTTTAGCTTGGGCTGTCTGCGAGTCATGAACCTTTTTCTTTGCTTCATCATAGTGCGTTAATTTGATTAGGTGATTTCCCTATGATGATACATTGCAATTGTTTGGAAGCCTCAATACGAGTTGAACAATTTTTCGCTCTAAAAACAGCAGGATCTAGGACGAAGGTTTGGTACCAGTAAAATGCATTTAACCCCCAAGCGGCTTAGGCTGCTTTACATCTTAAAGTGCTGGTTCTGTTGTCGATAATTCAATGTTTGTTGCTACTTTAATTGTGTGACAGTATGTATTTGATCTTAGTTTTGTTGTGTGGTTGTATAATGCCGTTTTTAGTCAAGTGACCATCTTATGTGTTTGAGGAGGTAGTTTCTTGATTTTGAATGTGATATTGTAGTGAATGTATTTTTTTTTAAAAAAAAACTCAAGTTGAGCCACGGGGGGCCCAGCCGAAGATAAAACTCAGGGACCAACCTACTAATTAAAGCTTTACGTCAGGGCCGTCACTGAGTCTAAGGCCTGATACACCGTCATGCAATTTAAGAGGAAACCATAGCTATAAGCCGTGAGTGTGTTTAAAACCAGACATGCAGACTGTCGAATGCTTACCAAGCCTGTGCACTGCATGGAAAAATAAGACAAGCACAAATGTCAGAACCTCCATAACGAGTCGCTGTTTAGCGTCCATACTGTGCTTTTAAATGAAATGCTAAGTGCAAAAATAACACGCTGCACAATGTTTTTTATGAAAAGTGAGTATGATCTGGAAATACCACAATCACACACTGCAGACTAAACCTCAGCATCGTGAGGAAGAGCCAAAGAACACTGACTGTCACAATGCATCAGGAAGACAGTTAAAATAAAGCAACCAGCTCCCTCTTCTCTATCAAGATGATTGCAAAACTAGAAGGACACAAAGTACTAACAAATTTTCAAGGACCAAAGACAGAACCCCCATAAACAATGGGAGCTAAAATGAACAATACACCAACAACATCAGAACCACCGTCGTAGAATGGTCAGTAAAATAAGTATATTTGGTACATAGGTATGTTAATGTAATAAAAAATAGCATTAGTAATTTATTTGATTTCAACAGCTAAATCGAACATCGCCATTATGCATATATCTAATTATTGTAAGGAGAAGAATAACAAAAGCTTCCAGCATTTGCTTTTTAATCTGTATATTTTTGTATGTGTACATTATATCTTACCAAGTTAATATAAATGTGTTAAAACCAAAGAGCCTGACTCAATATTTTTTAGCTCTTTTTTGCCTTTCAACCACAATTTTACGCTTTAAGCTTCAAATAGCAACATGTCGTTTGACAGGTATAATTTCCAGGTAAATGGGGCTTTAAAAATTCACGTTTCCAGTGACTAACTCCTGATCATAAGCATTGAATCTTTAGGTGGGGCACATGTGAACGAGTCTAACCACGACTATACTCACTTACTTTTTGTGGCCCAGTGCAAATACAAACAAAAACATCGTGTTATGATGTCATCATTGCTAACAACCATTGCATATGTGCGAACTTAAACTATTCCTAAATAGGGCTTAGACATGACAAATGGGTTTTATTTTTCAGGAAATGTTAATGGTGGAGGATGTTGTAAGCCTGGAACTTGTGATGAGAATACACAAGCTCAGCATTTGTCTGTCAGTTCTGTCGTTTCACCTGAGCTCTGTAAAGACATGTGTTGTAATACGTCGCTTTGCCAAATGAGTATTGTTAGAGGATACGATGATTACAGCAAAAATTGTCAATTTTTTAAGACTCATGGATGTAAGGCAATTACATATATCATTGAAGTACACTTCTGTGACAAAGGTAAATACTATTTGACTGATTGAAGATGGTGTAAAGGTGATAAGAGTAACTGGTATACGACCCAGTCTTAGCATATAATGTCTATTCTAACACACCCCGCCTATAGAGCCAATGCTGAAAAATGGTGATATATCAAAAATAATTCACAGTTCGAAATTGCGAGGAAAGTACGTGCTAGCTGACGTCGTGTACTGGAAAATGACGTCATTCATGACGTTAGACGGTGTTACCTCGTTTTCACGCTTCAAAGACTTAACAAATACATGTAAACGTATGCGACGTTGTCTAAGTATTGGCGGGGGTGCTTCAGTGCTATGGCAGAAAATTGGAAGAAGCTGAAGCTTTCAAATAAATTTTCGTCGTCTCTTGTGTGTTAGAATCAAAATAGATCAGCCCAATGTTTAAATTGTTAAGTAATGGTTCAGTGTTTGTCGGTAAGTTGTACAAAGATAAAATCACTTGCGCTGTGTGCTCATGATTTGGTCTTCTTTACAACAGTGAAATATTACTCAACAATTCACTGCTAGTGCTGATCTATTTCTTATATCGAAAGTTGTCATATGATATAAACTACGTATTCTAAGTAGCATGTGATTACAGATAATATTAATGTCATTCCTGACGCTAGAGTTCACAATATAATTTCTAATATTGATTTCCCTAAAGGTCGTAGAGAGATTGCTGCTTCACTAAATGACTAGGGGTCTTTCATGCAAACCAAATATATATGTGTCTTGATCCACATATGAATTAAGGGTGAGTTCGGCGCCATGAAACCAGTTCAAGCCCTCCAGTAATATATTCTACTGACCGTTTCAAGGAGGTACTTCTTTTGTGGATCTTGTTGGACTTTGTGACACTAATTTACATCAAGATCCAACTCATCTTTGCAGTTTTCTTCTCGGCAGTGACCTGGTTCATCTGGTCTTCTTGAGAGCAGGTCAGCATAGGTATTAGTTGTGCCTGCTATGTACTCAATTGAACAATTGTAACCAGCCATGCTCAGTGGCCATAACTGTATTTTCTTGTTCTGCATGGGTGACTAAAGTAGATTTTTAGAGGTTTATGGTCAGTCTTAATGACAAACTGTGCACCATGTAAATAATGGACCAATAATTTTTGTAAGGCAAAATGGATAGCATATGCCTCCTTCTCAACAGCAGACCATTTGCACTGTGTCTTTCTCTGTTTGTTTGAATTATAGTACATAGGATTCTCATTGGATACATTTGGTATAATGTCCTCTGCCACATGATATATGACTGTTTGAGACAAGCACCAATGCATGTTCTACTGGCATCTGTATACAGTGTGTATGGTTTGTTAGTGTCTAGGTAAGCCAACAAAGGAACAACCGAAAGACTATCATTCAAGTACTTAAAAGCTTGATCATGCTTTGCAGACCATTTTTGATGTGCATGTTTCTTTGTCAAGGCAATTATAGGTTCAGCAATTTCCGAAAAGTTTGCAATGAATCTAAGATGTTGGAACTCATTTCAATGAATGACAAAACCTATCTTATACAAGTGGGAACAGGGAGAGAGCTTAAGGCCTCCACTTTCTAAGTAGATTGTGTCCAAATCTATCAAGATTGTGTCCAAATGCTGTAAAGGATCCTTCAAAACCGGGGTAAAACATTATTTCATCAAGATATGCTATAGCTTAATAAACAAGACATTGCATAATCATCAACATCAACACCTGAAATACAGTTGGAGCATTCAAAAGACCAAATGGCATAACATTGAACTCAAAAAGACCCAAATGTTGAGCAAAAGCTGCAATTTCCTTGTCTGACTCATCCGTCAAAACCTGCTAATACCCACTCCTTAAATCAAGGGAAGTAAAATAGTTTGTTTTTCCTGGCAAAGCCAAAATGTCATCAATCACAGGGAGAGGGTTTTTTTTTTAACTTGATTTAATGTTCTAAAATCAACATAAACCGTTTTGAACCATCCTTCTTGTCCACAATCACTACTGAAAAGCTCCATGGTGATCTAGATTTTCATATAACATTTGCTTCAAACATCTCATCTATAGCTTTATCAACTATTTACATCAGCTCTGTAAAAGCAGTTTTCACAATCAGCATGAAAATGCTTGAGACCCATTATACCCTGATATGAGTTAGTCTGCTATGAGTCTTTGTTTTGTAATAAAACTTAGTTTCCAAATTCAGTCATTTCATGACTCATGTGTAATTAAGCGGATTACTAAGTCAGTTGCTAACTAGTAGCACTTAAATTGTCATCATAATCGTTGCCAAAATGGTATCTTTAATAATAATATTATTTTATAAAAAATTCTATAAACATACAAAACTGACCAAATGACCAGTACATGGAATTAAGCCAAAATTAAAACTTCAAACTATCAAGCCCACTTCCTTAGCAAGAAAAATAACCTAAATCTAGAAAATATACACACTGGATAACACAATACAGATACCCCATCTCATCAACAGCAGCAAACATGACAAAACACACAATGACAATAAACCCAGTTATACAACATAATTGTAGATTCTCTTCCCTTGTCAGACAAAGACCAAAGCTTCAAAACTTACTCAATACATCATCATAGTATAACCTTCAAATTAATTGATATAACTTTGTTAAAAAGAAAAGGAATCCATTTTCAGACAGTGCTAAGTAGGACTACTATGTAATCCTGAATATCAGCAATCAATAACAGATTTAAGTCAGTACTGTCATCAAGTGTGAGGTCCTGCAATATATATACGAAAATCTTTATTACCGCTACATGGAGTTTGGCTGGACCAGGAAGATTTGTTACTCTATCAATCCATTCTTATATATACATATATTACCGGAAATAGTGATATGTGTGTTTGTCTAAGCTACTAATCATATAACACTAAGCAGTTAACGTTGTAATTTAGCTTAATTTAATCTTTCATTATACCACGTTTGAAGTTGCCATCGCCAATCGCCATTTTGTAATATTTGTATACGCTAGGTTTGTGCCAATTTTATGATTACAGAATGCCGTGTAAAATACTGCACCAGCCAATACTAACAAAGGCATATAGAAGAAGAAATGTGTCTCAAGCCTACTTCAAAGCACTCAATAATAGTGAGTGTGGCCAGGTAAAGCCGCAATCACAGACCATAGGCCAAGCCACATTACTTTTCAGGTAATGATGTGGTGGTTTATACCGATTTGTGAAGTTTTTTCTTGTCAAGTTAACAAAAAAACACAATAAAGAATGAAATTGACGATAAACTTTTAAAAAGAGCAGCTTAAACAAAAACAAATCTGGAACGTTAAACTTTTTGTTATGTGGCTCTTATGTGCATGTGATGGTTCAAACAGCTTCTAAAAGCTGACCTTGTAATAAAATACAGCCTGTACAATATAACAGCTGACCTTGTTTGTGAATATATAAGTTCTAGCTACACAATTGGGCTACGAGATGACACAACAATGTGACTGTACATCACAAGAAGAATCTAATCAGCTAGGACATTAGCTAAGTCTGATCAGAATCTTTGCTATCAGCAAGAAATAAAATCGTTACCCACTGGGCGCACAGTGAAGATTTGTCATACTGAATTTGACCGGGTTTGCTTCCATTATTCTGGGGTTTGTCATTACATGGTTTATATGTAATCAAGTAGCTTGGTTTGTGCCAGACTATGTCACAGTCCCTAAGAAAAGGTTTTCTTATTTATCGGCAATGCGCTTTGATAATTTAATTACACAGATTGCTATGATCCTCCAGCACCAAGCAATGGAACAGTCAACCTAACAGTAACAGGCGTCACTACATACGAAGCAACTGCGAAACTGTGCTGTAACATAGGCTACTCTCTCAATGGTAATGATATCATGATGTGCAAGGCTGATGGGATGTGGAGTCAGAATGCTGAGTGTACCATTATTGGTTTGTCCATCACTTAACATTCATTGATATAATAACATTATTTGAGATATGGGGACATTATTGGAAGAGGGCATTTTGCAGCAGGCTTGAACGATATGCACCACACTCAGTGTATAACCATTGTACATGACCCTGATTTTTTTTTGAATTTACATTGAGAAAATTTGTCTAGCATATGTTCATATGATATTTGATGATATATTGGACGACCTAAAAAAGAACTGACTCAAACGTTAACAAATCTCTCAAATTACCAAGACTTGAAATATTCTTCAAACAAAATGTAACTGTCAGTTTTGTATGGTTCTGTATCATTCGATCCAGTAATTCTATTGAAACAAAATAACATGTAAAGCCAAACTGTTTCACAAACATCAGACAAGCGAAAATTGGTAATGGTTTGAGTATATCTTTTTATCCAGAAGGATTTTTGAAATTAATTTGAATACAGCTTTTCCAATTTTAAACAGTAGGTAAATCGTCTAAATGTGACACAATTTACGCCAGAAGCGTTCAACGATGACAGCTTAATTAGAAATCTCCAAACCGCTTATTGCAGGAGCAAAATTACATGCCAAAGCCTTTGATTTATGAAATTACTTCCCTTTGAATTAAACTAATGTAACTTCCAAAGCAAACGATTATGATTAGGAAATATCACACACTGCAGATCAACCCACGACACTGTAAGGAAGAGCTCCTGAACAGTTACAATCACAAGACTCTCAGAAGACAAACAAAGTGAAACAAACAACTCTCTTTTGCCAGGAACTACGCGAAGCCATATACTAAATTCTACCACAGACACTCTGAGTTAATTTTTAAATACAAAATTAGCTTTAAAATCTTCTGCAACAATCGAACCAGCAATTATGTTTTGGGTACGTACCTCATAGGAAAAAAGAAAACTCAGACTAGCTAGCGCTTGATCTTAGTCTAACTAGATCCTTCAACACCTTTTAAATCTGTTCATTGATATAGACAGTGTTAGAGACAATTTGATACCCATTTAGTTCCGTTGGATGACTGTGCTTGTACAATTAAAATATGACAAAACCAAATCTATTTTTTTTAAATTTGTAACTGATATCTCTATTGAAGAAGGACAGGACCCGTTTATAAATTGTCTAAACCATAGAAGATATACTTACTTCTTTGTTAGCTGCCACAGAAAGCGCCTTGTAAGATCAGTTTATAAATAAGTACTTGCATAGAAAAGGTGAAATTCGAAATAAGTAGAAGGGGCAATTTAATGATTTACACATATTCGACTGTATGACGGACGTAACGTTTGCACATATATCATATGTGGCTTATTATCCTATTACGTTACTTTTATTTTCCCAAAGATTGCAAATATCCACTGAAGCCAGCCAATGGGGTAGTAAAGTTAACAGTTGATCTTGTTACAACATATGGAGCCACCGCACTTGTCACCTGCAACACAGGGTATGAACTCAAAGGAGATGGATTGCTGTTGTGCAAAGCAGATGGTTTATGGAGTACTTTACCATCTTGTAACATCAAAGGTAATGTAAATCAAGAACAACATGTATGTAAGCAGTATGAATTAGATGTTAACTGCGCACCATATTGGTTGTTCAATAATAGCACAATGATAAGCTATCATCATAATCATTGCCAAAGATGTTAGTATTTAATGTTAAAATATAAATATTTTTTTACGGAATGATGAAAAAACAAGCAAACCAGCTAAACCAAGTATAGTGAGTATGATCAGGAAATACCAGAATCATAAACTGCAGACAAACCCATTGCACCGCGAGAGCCACACAACAACCACTAGACACCAGGAAGACAAACATAGCTTAGCAACCAGCTCTCTCTTCCCCAATAAGATGATTGCAAAACAAGAATTGACATAAAGTAACATACAACAAAACATTACACAATTAAGGACTCCCACAATGGGAGTAACAATAAACAACAAGTCAACAACAACAGAACCACCGCATAAAACTGAAAAAAAACACTGCAGACCAGCCCACGACACTGTAATGAACAGTCACCTGACAGCAGGAAGATAATTAAAGTAAAGCAAACAGCTCTCTCTTCTAAATAATAATACTAGTCAGTTGTTTAAATGTCTGTAATCAGTCATTGTTAAAAAGACTGTCTCTCAATCAATTTGTATCCTGACTGCTAGCTGTGTATGTTTATGGTGACGCATTATAGAAGCTTTTTCAAAATTGATTTTAGTTTCTAATCAACAGAGTTTTCGTTGTTCAATCGACAAAACTGTCCTTCACCCCAAGTTAGTACTTTAGATCTCTTGTCCCACCAATAACACTATCTAAGGAAATGCTTTATTGATGAAAAACATTTCTGTTGAAATAGGGAAAGGTGGTTATAGTGGTGAGTTTTACTTTATAGCAATGGTCACATTAAATATGATCATAAAACAAGGAAAATGGTCAGTTGCTACATTGATACGATAGCAAAAATACTTCTTCAGCCAAAATTATGTCGGGCCAAATTTTTAACAGATGACATTCAAGCTATTGTAAAATATATTTTACAATGCTTTTTTAAAACTCGGGATAAAACTGTGATTGTATTAAAAAAAGGCCAAGAAATCAGATCTGATTTAGTTTTAGCAATAAATGTTTATACACCAGATGCTAATTTTCACTAAACAGAATGCAACGTTGACAAAATATTACAGAAAACTCACACACATGGTAAATGTAATCATTAATAACAAACTCTAATATGTATTTCTGTGCTTAACATTAGAATGAGCTGTTAACTTGCCTAGAATAGCTTCAGAAATAACACGCAAAATGCTAAGTGTTCAGCATTTAGATGGCACTCTCTGCCCTATAAACATATTCACCAATGGTAGCAACATATGCAAAGTTTAAACATATGCATGAACTTAATGGTACACTTATGCATAATTTTATTCAATCATCTTTAAAAGAAATATATTTTTTTTAATGTACAGGATACCATTATAATATAGGAATGTCTCTATTGTCAATTGCATAATAATATGTGTGAATGGTATAGTTTACAAAATGTTTAATACCTTTTTTTAGATTTGTTCTTTTACAGTAGCAAGGTTGCCTTTAGATGAAAATAATTTTGAGCTCTTTTATTGTAATTCATCACTGAATATTTGGACTAGCACATGCAATTTTTGTTCTAATGGCACAATGACAAATGTATTGTTAAATCATCCAGACAGAACAGATAATAAGTGTAATATGTCCTTAAAATTCTCTTGTTATGCATTTTACCATCAAAATCGACATTCTTTTATCGCGAGTCTGGACATAGTTTTTGGTACAAAGCAATTATAACCATAGAGATAGGCTTGATGGTGTTATACCAATGGGAAAAATCGTTATGCTTCTAAATTATTTCAGTTTACATTTTAAAAAGACAAGGATAAAGGACTATTTTAAATTTCAAATTCTCGATTTCGGCCTACGCTTAAAATGACCTAAAAATTTGCAAAATTTAATTACGTATTGTTCCTAAATGGTATCAGCATAGTTGCTGTTGTCAATAGCTGGCTTAAACAATACGTGATATATCTTACTAAGCTACTTTATGCTTTATATTATTGTGTTATCTAAAATAAGGTGTAGTAAGTGTCTTGTATATACCATTTCAAGTATAAAAAGAGGCAAATAAATGAGTATCAGTGAGATAAAAGAGATATCATTTATTAAGAATTTAAGAAAATAATGCTGTTTACATTTGATAAAAAACACAAACTTAAAAAAATACATTCTATGTAATTTAGGTTCAATTTTCATTCTTTTAATCATCCATACTTTGTTGGTATTTTACTTAAACGACAATTAAATGGTAATTAATGGCCCAATTGCAGTGTAAACTCATACACTAACCCAAAGTTCTAAGTGGGCGCTTTTTAATTTCATTTTAAGCGCTAATGATATTGAAATAATTTGCTGCCCAAATATGTGCATTCCAATGGACCTAAGTTAAGCGGTGCTTTAGAAGAGTTTTCTATCACAACACATTTTTTGGGTTAAAAAATGCAAAAATCATCATTTTGAAGTAAAAAAGCGTTTTGATTGTAGTTTTTATTGAATAAAAGTTCAGTTGATTACAAACCCGTCTAGCCAACTTGAAAAAACATAAAACACTTAATGTTTTGACAAAAATTTTATTATCTTTTTTTTAATCTCAATTTCTGCAATTTTTCTGATATTTTCGAAAATAATCAGCTGCACATACTAAAATCATTGTAAATGTTTTATTTAATGTGACCTTGTTAGACCAAACACAATACAGATTGATCAGTCCATTTTCAAACGCTATTTTTTCAAGACTTGTGTCCACTTCCGGTTGTAACGTGAAACCCTATAGGCCATTTAATTGGCACATGTAAAAGATTTTTGAGTGTTTGTGGAAAGAATAGTGACGTCTAATCATAGTAGATAATTGCTGAAAATTCCAATGACATGCGACAGATAATAGTTAAAAAGCGTACAGGGCAATGCAAAGGTAGTATGCAAATTGCATGGTTAAAGCTAAATCTCTTAGACAAAGCTGTGGTTGTGACTCTCTTCATGTTAATGTAGAAGATAAATGGAGAGTTAAATTGTCACAAAACGTTTGATTCCTTTTCATCTTATATCATAGCTGTTATTAACAATTTCAAACTAATTAAAATTTAATGGATAACGTATCTGAGCAATATTTTTAATCACACTAAAAAGTGTGACTTCTTGAAATAAGGGTACCTTTTCTCGGACTTTGTCTGTGCATGATCTACCTGTCATTTTAAAATGAGTAATTTGCAGAGTCTCTACAAAGCCTTTGGATTTTTTCATAGTATTACAATTTTTTAAGAGCGATTTTTATTTTCTGGACAGGCGCAAAAATGTAAAGTGGTCACTTGTAACATCGTTTTAGTGTATAGGACTCTGATTGATATCTCTATGTAAGAAGGATTGGACATGTTTATAAATTGTTTAAATCATCGAAGATATATTTACTGCTTGGTCAGTTGCCACAGAAAGCGCCTTGTGAGATTATTTTAAATACGTACTTGCATAGAAATTGTGAAATTCAAAATATGTAGAAGGGCGATTTAAATGATTTACACATATTCGACTGTATGGCGAACGTAACGTTTACACATGTATCATATATGGCTTATTCTATATCGTTGCTTTTATTTTCCCAAAGATTGCAAATATCCAGAGCAGCCAGCCAATGGAATAGTAAAGTTAACAGTTGATCTTGTTACAACATATGGAGCCACTGCACTTGTCACCTGCAACACTGGGTATGAACTCAAAGGAGATGAATTGCTATTGTGCAAAGCAGATGGTTTATGGAGTACTTTACCATCATGTACCATCAAAGGTAGTGTAAACTAAGAGCATTCTGTATATAAGCACTATGAATAAGATGTTAACTGCGCACCATCCTGGTCGTTCAATAATAGCACAATGATAAGCTGTAATCATTATCATTGCCAAAGGGTGTTATATTTAACATTTAAATATTAATATTTCTTATGAAATGTCTTAAACCAAGCTAACCAGCTAGAACAAAAACTACAAAAAAAAACACTGCAGACCAGTACACGACACTATAATGGATAGACACGAAATACTTACTGCCGCATGGCAGCAGAAAGATAATTAAAGTAAAACACGCAGCTCTCTCTTCCTCAGTGAGATGATTACAAAACAAGAAAAGACTCTAAGTACTGCATATCTAATAGACGGATGGCTGAGAATGGGTTTGCTCCCCCCCCCCTAGGGAATTTTGCAGACATATCCTTTCTTGTAGAGAATTGAAAGCCGAGTCTTTTAAGAGATGTTTGCACTCTGTGCTCCGGGGCGTTAGTATGTAAGAGCCTGTAACATACGTTACTTAATCAAACTAAGAAAAAGTAAATTGAAAGTTTGGGCTACAAATTAAAGACATTAGAATATTTATTTTTAAAAATCATTCATATAGTCTGCATATTGGATATCTTAACTACATATGACAGCCATTTGAACAAAATTTGCGGCTTCCTAAGGTGTCATATGCGTTACATAAATCAGATAACCCATTAAAATTTGCAAGTGTGGCTAACATCATTTATATTCACAATCTCTCTGTGTGTTTTGCAAAATGTTTTTAACCATGTCTGACTAGCTTATGCAATTGGCTAACAGAAAAATTAAAGTTTGTTTCCCTAGCTTGAATATTTTTTCTGGAATAAGCAGTTAAACAACCCTACCCCTACCCAGTTTTAAGGTGAAATGTTTGGTATTAAAACTAAAGTAAAAATAGTTAAAAAATATTTGCAGTTGATGAATGTGTTTCATTGTTTGGGATTTATTTGCTTATATGAAAAGACTCATAAATCTGCAAGTTTGTTGCATTTTTTTAATATCAGAGGCTGTAACATATGTTACCTTATGTAATAAATGGGCAAGCTCATTGTCTTTACGTAAGATATGCCTAAAAATGTTTTAATCTCCTCGAGGGAATTTTGCAGACATATTTCTTCTTATAGTACAATTCAAGCTGCATCGAATAAGGGATGTTTGCACTCTCTATGTTGGGGCGTTAGTCTGAAACAGCGTGTTACATGCGTTACTATATCAAATAAAGGAAATGTAGTTTGAAAGTTTGAGCTAAAATTGTGAAAAAACTTGCAGCTGTTGGATATCTTAAATTAATTAGGGGTTTTAAACTGGGTTCTATGATAAAGACTTATAGATCTGCTAGCTGTCATCAAGTTTTAAAGATCAGAGAGCGTTACATACGTTAGTGTGATAAGTAAAATCATCAAACAGTATTTTGACATCAAGTTGAGTAAGGGCCTGCTCCATCCTAAACCCCTTTGGAATTCTGCAGGCAAATTACATCTTATGTAACCATTCAAGGAGCATTTAATAAGAAATGTTTGCACTCTGTAAGTCGGGGCGTTAGCCTGTAATAGCTTGTTACATATGTTACTATATCAATTTGAGAATAAGAAATTTGAATGTTTGAGCTATTTAAAGAAGACATTAAAATTATCTAATAAACTTTCATTCTTATAGTCTTTATACTGGATATCTTTACTACATATGGAAGCTGTTTAACATTAATACGGCTAACTGTGGTGTTATGTGCGTTACATGAACCTAATTATAATTCAAAAGCTATAATTGTGGCTATCGTCATTTAGTTAAACAACTTCTATGACTTGGTTTCGAACTGTTTTTTTAGATTTTACAAACATATACTCAATTGATGAATAGGAAAAACCAAGTTTGCTGCTGGGAAAGGGCTGACCTCTTGGCTCTCGTTTGTGGTGTCTTCTGTGAGTTTGTCACTTTCCCATTGGTATCCTGGGTCAGGTGTGGTACTTGATTGTATCGATTCCTGATCTTTGCAACCTTACTTACTTTTTTTTCTATCTTATATATATTGTCTTATAGGAGCTAATACGCAGCCCTACTCCCAGTTTTACAGAGAAGCGAATTTTGTTATTACCGTTTAAGTAAAACACATGAAAGCGATTACAGCATGTGGATATTTTTCATTTTCTTAGTCTGTCTTGCTCATATATCTGCAAGATGTCATTAGGTTTAAGACCAGGACACTTAATGTGTACTTATAAGTCTTTGGTGCAAAAACACTAGAAATTATATTCATTTCCGATTATCAAGCCCATGGACTGTTTTTACAGATGTTATCAATGACCCTTTGGACACATTTCCTAATACTGTGCATATAATGCTAAATATAGAGCCACAAATAGAAAAGATAGTTTTACATTTTTACAAGAAAATACAATAAATGAAATGGTCCAAGCTTTTTCTCATCGATTTAACACTCATGTTAAACGTTTGACGTTGTCTGCTTCTGTGGTAATCATTAATATCACACGCCTCCTTGTAACTAGTAGAATCATCACACAATATTTCAATCATTTACTGTTATTCAATTTTACCACCAGTCCACTCAAAATTGATGAGCTATTAGCAACTTTCCAATTTTGCCATTTATGGCTTGGAACATTCGGAAACTGATATGAATTCCTAATAGTTGGCTCTTTAAGTATGTGTTTCAAGTGATACTCTGCAAGTAGGAGAAAGGCTAAAGCTTTACAAGGAGGAAAACTATGCCATTAAGAGCAATGAGTACCTGGACTTATCTACCTTGATATTTCTGTGATAAAGAATCATACCTTAGCTGGTTAACTTATATAAATGTAGCCTTTCCATACATGCAACCCACATATTTTCATCTAATAATGTCTCTGCACTTATTATCTTTCCCCAAGCATTCAAAAACTTATTTGAAGTCTTAGTATTTCTGTAGTGCTGAAACCAAGGTAACTCTTTCCCTTCAGATAAACGAACTAGATGTATCACAGCAGGTAAAGCAATGAAATGCAGGATGAGCAGAGCGCTAATAGACCCTTTCAATTCAATGATTCACTAAGTTTCTAAGATAAGAGCGCTTATTAAAGGATGTAACATATATAACTCGTCATATTAAATGAGCAAGGGCATTGTCGTGACATTTTTTTTTATTACACAGTCAGAGGCAAGTGTTTTCAATTGGATCATGAAATGAGGCACCTTATCAACTTGTTTACTCTGTATAAATCTTCCCTAGAGCATAATATAGAACTACTGGTTATCCCATTCTACCTATAGTCCACTTTCCTTCTTTTGAATGCAACAGCTAATTATATGGCTGCAAAAACTGAGAATTTTTTTAAGACATGCTTCAATGTACTGACATCAAAAAACAACCTACTGCAAACATAATTGATGGCAATGTCCAACTTCATTTTCTTTCTCTTATACCAGATAACTTTCAAGGTGTAACAGAAATTGTTTCAGACGGTCTGCCAAAACCATCAAGAGTCAACATTTTAACTAAAGAAAACTTATAAAGTTCTTTGGGCGCAGCGAAATACTATTGATCTTAGACCTGAGGACTTAAGCAACAAAGGACTGGAAAGTTTCTATGGCAAATGATGCAAAAAAGCAGCCTATCAAATTTCTGCTTGACCAATGTCAGAAATCTTAAAGTATTCTTAGAGGTACACGGTAGAGACATAGATTTTGCAAAATCAGAGCAAAGTTATCATTTGACTAGCACGGATGCAGATGCAGCTGCAGTTAGATTGTTCTTGCCACTTCACAGGAAGAGATATATACCAGAGTCATACTCCATTGTATGCATATATGTGAAATGGCATTAAACCCATATTTAATCAGGTGTTTGATCCCATGACACTGACATGCTGTTTCTGCTTTTGAAGAATGCTAAGGATTCAAATTTGGCTGAGTCAAGTTGTTTGATGCTGGCACTGGCCACACATACAAAGAAAATTAAGTCTTTTGATGGCAAAAGAGGAGGATCACACGAAATACTTATAAGTGATGTTTGTCACAATTACCAATTTTAAAAAGTAATCTTAATTAACGTAACACATATAACGCCATAGGAAGCTGTATATTTGTTAAAGAATCTTTTCTTATGTATCAAAGGTATTCAGCATGCAAACTACATGAATAATTCAAATAAATAGATAGTTTTATGTCTTCTATCTGTTTCTCAGACTTTCAATTCATTTATTCTTAAATTGATATGGTAACATACGTACATACCATTACAGAATAAACCCCTAGTTAATAGAGTGCAAACATCTCTTATTTGATGCAGCTTGAATTGTTCTTTAAGGTAGGATATGTCTGCACAATTCCCAAAGGGGTGGAGGGGAACAGAATTGTACTCAGTTTGCAGTCCTAATACAATGCCATGATTCCACTGGTTGTGATGAAATGGGTGATTATTTTGCCATAGAAGCAGACACAATGATAGACATTGTGAGGGTGACTTAAATAAAGAAGGTTTTGAATAATTTTATTTAATAGTAATATTTATTTAATTGTGTCATTTAAATGAGAACTATTATTTTCTATCTATATGTCTGTATATTTTAATATTATAGGCATAAGGAAATATGTGATTAAAAAGGTTATATATAACATAGGTAACACAATTCCATGGGCTTGTTATCAGCAATGACTGTAATTACTAAGACTAAGGCACCAGAGGCTAGAGATTAATAGGAAAATATGTGAAAAACGGTATTTTTCTGAAATATCATCTCTTATTTCCAAGAAAATTACCTAGCTCATTCATTATGCCATGTAACATATGTTACATACTTTAATAAGTGCTCTGATCCTGATGTCAAACTTGCAAATGTATGATTCTTTATTGCATTAGCAAGACAGTGCCAAAAATGTAAGATATCCACGAGCGTCAAATATTTTCATATATTTTTCTTCAATAATAGATACCAAAATTGGATACTTAAAATTGGGGGTAGGGTTGTTTAATAGCTCATATAAAACAATGTATTTGAGATAGAAAAGCAAACTTTGTTTTTTCTATTAGTCAAATAAGTATTTTAGAAAACTAAGATTCAAAACACTTGTAAAAATGCACAAATTGTCTGTAAAATGAATGATGTTAGTCACGATTTCAACTTTCAAAGGAAAATTTAATCTATGTAACGCATATAACACCATTGAAGGCTGTAATTTTGTTTAAAATGCTGCTTTTATGTAGCTTAGGCATCCAGCTTGCAAACTACATAAGAAATTTGAATAATTAGATGGTTTAATGTCTTCTATCTGTAGCTCAAACTTTCATTTTGATTTTTTCCTTAGTTTGTTACAGTAACATATGTAACAGGCTGTCAGAGACTAACGCCCTGGAGCACAGAGTGCAAACATCTCTTAAAAGATGCGGCTTGAAATTTTCTTCAAGATAGGATATGTCTGCGAAATTCCCTAGGGGGGGGGCAGGACCTTTTTTAGCTCGAAGTCTATAAACAATGATCAATTACAAGACACCCTCAAACAGCCGATAGGAGCAACAATCAACATTGATCAACACCAACATAACTATCGCATTTGAACAGACAGCAGACCAACACATGGCTCCGTTAGAAAGAACCATATAACAGCCACACAATTTGATTTTTTTACAGCATATATTCCTGCAGTGGCAGCCTCGTGTGGAGCTGTAGGACTCGGAATAGCTTCTGTAGCTAGTTATTGGTTTTGTTGTCGTCGTTGGATGAAACCCTTAATTTTTGTTTGGTAACATTT
Organism: Loripinus fragilis; assembly: GCA_964019695.1. NCBI lineage: Eukaryota > Metazoa > Mollusca > Bivalvia > Lucinida > Lucinidae > Loripinus > Loripinus fragilis. The sequence continues at coordinate 2,500,652 of OZ026529.1, forward strand.
GGGCCTCGACGCGAGAAAACCTGTCTTCGGGGTTCGAGAACAACACAGGCGCAGACCAGCCTGCGCAGCCGCGCAGTTTGATCAGCGCCTTAGTTATTCGTTTCCTAGAAAGTAGCATATATAAACTTGCTTCAAGCGAAATTTTAATATTCTAGCTAGTCTCTGTAGCTGAGGAGACTGGTTTGAGTCTCGCTTTATCAGAAACTCGGAAGACAGTTATTTTGCGACAAGGCCCATTTTATATTTCTGTAGTGGTCTTTTAATGTTTGCAGCATCTGAAGATTAGCTGACTGTCCATAATAGCCAAAGAGTCAAGTGTAACATGTTCTAACAATACATTATTAAATGGTATTCAGAGATATATTACGAAATGCACTGTTAGCTGTCTCATTTACAAAGTAGCTATATATACCTGCCTACGCATATTTATACTGGCCTGGATGGGAGCCTGTGCGGATCCAGAGGGAGGGGGGGGGGGGCAGGAGGTCCAGACCCCCCACCCTGAAAAATCACAAATATATAGGGTATGCCATTGGTATCCTTGGTCAGGTGTGGTGCTTGATTGTATCGATTGCTGATCTTTGCATCCTTACTTTACTGGTCCGGGTCCCCTGTAAAACCACAAAGCTACCAAGGCAGCATTTAATGTTGGACCATCGGCCCGCAGCGAACGCCAAATGGCGTTCCGTTGGCGGGTCGATGGTGGCCCGCTTTTAGTAGTATTTGGATTCTCTCTCCCTTCATCGACTAAAAAACGTAGTCAAAGTTGGACCCCCGCAGAAAAACGTTCTGGATACGCACATGGGTAGGGTTTGTTATTCTCTTATACTTAACAATTGAAGGGGTCAGAGGTACTTTTATTGTTCGTAATATTTTGCTATTTGCAAAATATGTGGATTTTTCTTGCACAATTGAACCTGATATGTTGGGAAATACGGAATGCAATTCCGTAGCGATAGCGATTTTGTTACTGCAACAAGGGCTCTTCATTAAACTTACAAATCGCATACAGAACGTTTTCAGTTTTGACAGTACATAAAAACTAGAAAAAAATGCATGATAAGGTGTGGAAAGCTTATTTCTTACAAGTACAGCAGCGAAAACCTGGATACAACACACGATTTACGTTTTTTTATAGATTTGCATATATATTAATGACACAAAGGTCCTACATGTAACTCCATCATCTAAATGTAATGTTATTTAAGGTTTGTTAAGTGACTCCATTAGGACTTTTTGTAAATGGTATAAATTTATTTATTTAAACTTTATAAAGTCATTATACGGTCAAATGGAGCTAATATGATGCGGAAATGATTTTTATGCATGGAAAAGTGGCTAACTCAATTTTTCCTAAAATGGACTAAAGTACCATGTTGCACTGGCCCATTTATTTCAATCATATTAACATTTTGGCTTAATTATTAAAAGTAATTTCATTACTATTTCATAACCTACATAATTACAATGCGTATAACCAAGGAATTTTCGCTGTCCTTGTTCCCTATCCCTGGCCACTAAGTTTGGTTCTTATTACCTGCAATTCATTAAAAAGATAAATATTCTTCTTTTTTAGAACCTCTTTATTCTGTATGATATGTGGCCATTATTCTCTAATCATTAAACCACATCCAGAACCTCATGTACATGTAGAGTTACAACTAATAAACAAGTTGTTTATCTGTATACAATTATGAAAAAAATACCGTAACATAAAGGTCAGCTTTTTTACTATATTTTTCAGCGCATCGAACAGTTCAGATTCTAACGAAGAGAACAAACCTGACCATGATCAGAGCACCGATGGTGTTACACCAGACGTCGAATGGTAGATCAGGAGGAGTGCTGACATATTTGGCACATCTTTAACCATGCATTTAGATATGTTTTTGGATTATTTTAAGAGATTAGTAGAGGATATACAAGGCAATGTTATATACAATTGAATGATTTTGCACATATAACAAAGATACGATTTGTAATGGTTTGGCCAGTAATATATGTTTTAGCTCCCGGTGGATTTTACTGCTGTCCGTTTTAAGGCAGTGGGTCAGTTGTTTCTATTCAATTTTAGTGTTGCCCCGATTATTTATGCGTCTTGTGTATTGTAATGTAGTACGACTCACTTTTTTCAAGAGGAGTACACTATTTTTTTCACAACTGTTCAAATGCATATAGAGCAGTATAAAAATGCGTGCCTATATATGGTGACCCTATGACGCACCCTATATCTATAACTAAATAAATGTTAAACAACAGCAACATGTCTCTAGTTGTCTTCAACTTTTCCTAGGCTTAAATACGACATAGTGAGTTTAAACTGCTTTGTTCAATGAAATGTGACTATAAAATAAAGACGACATACCCACATACAAATTCCGAATTTAACTTAATATGCTGCAAAAAGCAAAACACGTAACTTTCTTATTCTCTTGCGCATACTCTCTTGCTGAGTCATATAACTGACACTCTAGAGAGGATAAGAGGCTAACATACATTTCAATGCCAGGACAAACGTCAAACCCCCACATATACAAAATAAGCAAAAAAAGCACAAACCTTACTGTCTCTGTCTTAGAACAGATGATGGATGCAGCAGTCACTAGGTGTCATGGTTTGGTCTGTATTATATAATTGTTATATTCTCTGTTCACAATAATTTAATATACGAGGGTTGGCCCAGTAAATAGTGGACTTTTGTTATAAAATGAGATTGTATATTGGGAATTCTATAAAATTTGTATGATATGTTAATATACATTTACGACACAATTGCTACAAATATGAGTGAAATCACAGTTTAGATAGCAAAGTTATGAATTTTTACTTGAAGGTATCTCTGCGTATGCGGAGCACTTCGCAAATTATTTGATGTGTTTTTAGATTGAGGTGATCAAATATTTTGACTCTACTCTTTTTGAATAAGCTTAATCGGTGACAAATATTGCCATATCTTTGTTAATTAAGTCTCCCTGGTTCCAGTAATGACTAAATAGTTAGTTTAGATATGTTAAGCAATCCAACAAGCGCGATCTTTTAGATTTAATAAGAGACAACATATTTACCATTAAAATAACTTCCAGAAAAATAGCATGCATTCCGTTAAATTGACAGAAAAAAGCTTGTCTTTGTGATATTGCTAAAGTAAATTTACACAAAATCCATTTTATGACACTAGTGGCTCTTCGACCAATCATTTAAATTAAATTAACGTGTTTTTATGTGATTAGTTAGCTAAAAATTGTTGAAAGTCTAATTTTTGCGCCGTTTCGTTTTCCTACCTTAACATTTTCTGACAAATAAATATGTAGTAGGTCTGTAATATCGTTTATAAAATAAATGCGAAGGGCCATGAAAGGTTTCAAATTTTCAACACTTTACCTTGCATTTTTACTAGTTGATTTAGTAATGCATTGTTTAAAAAATAAAAACGAAATTTGATTGAATGTACACTACCTTTTGGACTAGAATAGTTTCATTACAAAAATTTTGACGTGCGTTGCTCCCGCCGACCTACCGTCAAGTAAAGGTTCATAAAATTGTTATCTCAACAGTGATTCCACCCATATTTATACAAAATTGTTCCCATACGTTTATAAACACATTCTGAAAATATCATAAAATTATTGGTACACAGTCTTGTGTTATAACAAAAGTCCACGATTTACTGGGACAACCCTCGTATACGCAACAAAACAGTTAAGGAATCTCAGAAAACCATACAACATAAAAACACCAAAGCAAACAATTATTCAATTTTTATATATTTGCTTAGATACATGCCATCGGTTGAGAAACATGTTCTATTTAAGTTACTAGCACCAATACCTTTTTTGAGACACAGTGTCAAGTAACCTAGGAGTCAAATTCATTTATTGCAAAAATGTCTACAGAGTATTCCCCCATAAACACATGAATAACATTTAAGTTTTCAAAACCTGAAATGCTATTCCTTTGAATGTCACATGAAATTAGCTTGATAGCCTTAAACATCACATTTCGAAGATGAGAATGCCTTCAGTAACGAATGTGACCCCAGTCAGCGGCAAATTAGGACTAGCACCGGTTTCGCATACTCTGAATAATTCTTCTGATTTGGTGCTGAAGAATCAGCAGCGATATCTACTGCAACACTGAATCGAGGGGCTGGCGGTTTCTTGATGCCATTAATATGCGTTGGACCCTCTGTCTAAAAAAGTCGTAGACATATTAAAATTGTAGACATGCCTGATGGTGTTTTTTTGAAAACATAACATATTTATCTTCCATATAGGTTCCCTTTCTAAAATAATATATCGTCACAAAGCACCAATAAAATCGAAATAAAGAGCTGTTATGGGGATATATCTTTCAAAAGCTCTAAATTGCATGAAATTATTCCTGTATAAACAAAAATTGCTTTCTTGCAAGGAGACGGATACCTTTGGCCAAATTGTTGCATGAACAACTTATACATCTCACATAGATTACTTTACGCCCAACATACCGCTTTTTAGCAATCGGCAGCATGCTTATCAGTCTTCTTAGAGTTACATCCTGGTTTGATACCGTTTACAATATTGTGACACGCTGGGTGACTTTTAGAGAAAACCATTTGCATGAACATGAACTACAATTATCTGACTGCAATATTTGGAAGTAGTTTGACCCAAATATTATGTATTTCTGGTATTATTTACATTTTTCCTCAATTTGACCTTGAAAAATTCATAAGCGAAAATTGAAAATATATATGTTTCTACCAGAAATTTGTACGATTTGGGCAAAAATACTTGTTCATGGTCATGCAATTGTTTTTTTTTCTAAAGTTCATCCAGCGTGTCACAACATTGTAAACAGTATCAAACCAGGAAGTCACTCAAAATAGACTGATAAGCATGCTGCGGATTTCTCAAAAGCTGTATGTTGGGGTGTAAAGTGATCGATGAGAGATGTAAAAGTTTTTCATATAACAATGTGGCCAAAGGTATCCGTCTCCTTGAAAAAAAAATTAATTCTTGTTTATACAGGAATAATTTGATGCAAGTAAGAGCTTATATAAGATATATCCCCTTATAGAACAACAAAAAAGTAACCAAAGTAGATAAATCCATTAGATAAGCCATTATAAGCCAAAAGCAAGTGCAAGAAACATAACCAACCAATAAATGCTAACTTAGGGCTAGGGCCATCACTACCGCTAGAGCCTAACGCACCGTAGAATTGTGGAAGCAACCATAGCAATAAATCGTATTTTGGTTTTTAACTAGGAGTACAGGCTGACTTATACTCGACAGCATATGAAACGCATATCAAACAGCCAAAAGCATTCTTAACGTTAACATTGAAGTGAACGACAAACCCATACGTTCGTTATGGCTCTTTTCGTGCATCATTACCCCGTATTTATATTTTGAAAGATAGATCTATGCAAAGAACGCACAAAATTGGTATACGTTGGAAGAGTTTATATAAGAAATAGATCAGCTCTAGCACTGAATTGTTGAGTAATAGTTCACTGTTTGGAGTGAGTTGTAAAGATCAAATCACGAGCTCGATGCTGGAGTGATTTATGTCCGTACAACTGACAGACAAAAAACAGTGAATTATTACTCAACAACACTTACATGTATTTACAAGCTTAAAAACGACGTTACACCGTCTAACGCCATGGCTTACGTCATTTTGCACGAACAAGTTATGTCAGCTAGCGCACGCTTTCCTCGCGCATTCCTCGCGCTTTCAAAAACGTATAAACTTGATAGTTTTGTACATATATATTGTTTGATTTCGCCAGATCTTTGTATCAGTATTTGGTACTGAGACGATCATATATAATAACGGGTCAACAAATATTTCGGACACATTTTAGTTACTTTATTTTGTCCAGAAAAATGCGGAAATATCCATCTGACGTAAGCGTATCAAAAACTGTATTGATGCGAATTTGGAAATGGTCGAAAGACGGGACCCAGAAAACTTTCCCAGTTTACCGCCGCAAGAATAGTGCGCTTGAACAATACCCGAAATTGCCCTTAAGTTCAAATTAGTATAAACAATGAAACATAGTAATACAGAGCAGAGAACTGGACGGAAAATAATGTCATGAAAGCAATCTGACTGCAGCATACTTTGACTGTCAAATCAAGCTAAATAACCAAATGCAGGAATATGAGGTTTGTATTGGATGTCGATGGATATAAGCTATGGTTGGATCCTAAGTAAATCTGCTAGTTTTCACTGTCAGTCCTGATATTCGTGCCACAGGCAGCATAACCAGTGATAAAGTATTTGTGTTATTTTCATCTGGGCTACATTTTTACAGAAATTGTTTATTTTAAGAAGAACCATCTTATGTTTTTGTGTAAAAGTTTGGTTCCCCACTCATAAAGCAAAATTTGACCAAGGGTTTAGGTATCGCTGGGTGCTGTTTTTTTTGATTGGAATGAAATAAACATGTAGAGACTAATTGCTTCAAACACTCATATATACACCCTAGAAAGACTGATACTTTTTTCTAAGTTTTCATGTAGATGCATTCAATAAATTGTAATTTTAGATAAAGGGTACCAATACCCCGACCACTCCCAATATGACAATGAATACATTAGGAACATGTTTGTCCTTGACTTTTAACATTTTACTTGGATCAAAAACAAATATTTCATTATGTACTGATTTAATTTTCACAGATCATTTCTTCATCTCCTAAGTTAATCACATGACTATTTATCAGCTTTATGCAAACATCTGGCAGCAGCCATCTTACAGCAACACACACACATTAAAATGAGTTTACCTCTTTATGCAGGTCAGCTAAATGATTGAAGCAGCACCTTTAGTCAATTTTTCATTTCGATATTGGATAATAGATATTCTGCTTTAATTACAAGCAAAGGTCAGGTCAATGCAAATTAGAATGTTACAACTGTCAAAAGAAAAGTATTTTATTTTTCAATACGTTTCATTTGATTTTAATCTGTCTTTTCAACAAAAAAATGAAGAGAATCGTTACAAAATATGTCGTTTGCTATAGAAATGATTAGTGCTTTAAGGGTTAAATTTTAGAAATAACTATTAAATATTGACAAGGAATCAAAATATACTCATCAATGCACACACTGCTAAAATTATTACTCTGAAACATTGTTATTTTTGACATTATCAAGGATATATAGCTTTGTTTGAGTTGTGTGTAAGCAGATGGTAGTGCTTCCAGTTTTCTTGTGTAGAGCTCATTGACATGAAAATGGCAAGACCCCAATGAACAAGGAAAAGTAATTTTGTTCTGGCTAATTGAAGAGCATTTGCAAACATTTAATAAGGGATTATTTCTGCCATACTGTAAACTTTATAATAAATGCATTGAAAAAAAGTCTGAATTTAACCTTTAAGTTGAAACATAGCAAATAGTGATATGTTCAAAATATCAGATAATTTGCAGTCTTCGTTTACACGATATCTACATTTTAAATGTACGTCAGTTTTAACAACTGAAACAAGGTTTGACATATTTGGGAACTCACCCATTGCCACTGAGTGTTCATTAAAACGGCATAGTATTAACCTTGGTATTTGTCTCCAATGGCTTACCAGCAATCCATAACCTTTGTTGTCAACAACCAGTGTCCCAAATATGAATCACTTACATCTGCTAAAGTTTATGGCGTTACAAGATATATACACTCAGCAAAATTTCTAATTGGTCACCTTACATTTTTATGTTAGTTTTGAAAGTAAGTTTCGGCTATACAGAAATCATGCATATATAAATCTACCAATGCTTTGCCAAAACTCTGCATGCCATTTCATTTAAAAAGGACTGGTACGTCTTCCACAGACGATGCTAGAGTAAAGGTACCCCCATTTCAAAAAGTTACATTTTTACTACGATATAAAATATTCCATAGAGATGGCATCCGTTTGTATTTTTGTTTGTCTGAAATGTTTCTGACTGCCTTGATTAAAGACAAACACACTTCAAATGATTCGCTTCAATCAGACTCCTCTTTTCTGTTACGCAATAGCATGATGACAAACACTACCAGCAGCTAAATCATTGAAATTCAGCTACATTAAGAAGCTCGCATAGTTCTGTACGCCTTTATTATCTGTGATTGGTATTGAAATTTTCAGCGATTATAAATTACTACTAGACGTCACTTTTCTAATTTGGAAATTGAAAAGAATAATGCAAAGTACCGTCAAATTGACTTTTTAAGTTTTACATTCAAACTGGCAGTGCACAGCAGCAGTAAAATGTTTGTCATCACAAAATGGACTTATCAAGTTCTATTCTGTTTGGGCTATCTTGTTCAGATAAAATAAATGCATACAACAATTTTTGCACAAGCTATTAGTGAATTTTAAAAATCTCAAAAATGTGATTTTTTTCAAAAAAGCGTAAAAATCTATTTTAGTCAAAATTTCAAATATTTGGTGTCTTTTTTTAAGTCAACTAGACCAGTCTATTACCAACTGAACTAAAATTTGATATAAAACTTCAACAAAAACTTTTTTCTTCAAAAAAGCATATTTTTACATTTTTAACCAAAAGACGTGGATTGAAAGATACCTTTTCTAAAAAAACGCTAAACTTTTGCCCATTTAACTGCCCATTTATAGGCAAAATTTCATGTCAATGTTATTAGCGTTTAATCAGAAACGATAAGTTTAAATTTAAAGTGACCAATTAGAAATTTTGTTCAGTGTAGAGAAATTTAACTATAATTTTGACCTGAACGTTTGAATCAAAGGTCGATTTAGCAGTCCAAAACCATTGTTGACCTTCTACACACCCTAGGTAATCAGTGTGCAATCAGTGTGCAGACTATAAACCATCCACATCAAAAAATTTAACCAGAATTTAATTATTTTGACATTGACCTTAGACTCAAGCGCCATACCTGAAACACAAAATAATATTTTCATCTACACATAGTAAGTAAGGGTACAAAGATCAGGAATCGATACAATCAAGTACCACACCTGACCCAGGATACCAATGGGAAAGTGATAAATTTACAGTTAGACACGACGGACGAGAGCCAAGAGGTCAGCCCTTTCCAAGCAGGTGACCACAAAGCACATATTAACAGACGCGTACAAAGACATAGCAAACACACGACAGAGCAAAAACATAAAAGATCCACAAAAGAAGTACCGCCTTGGAACGGTCAGTAAAATATTTTACTGGAGGTCTTAAACCAGTTAAATAGCGCCAACTTCACCCTTAATTCAGATGTGGATCAAAACACATCGATATGTGGTTTGCATGAAAGACCCCTAACTTATCAATGCATCATCTCCTAAAACATATAAATCAAGATAAAACAAGGAGATAAAGCAAAGATAAGGACTCAAAAGTAAATAAAACTGAATACCGGAGCAAAAGAAATCCAGCAGGTAAACCCCGGTGGGCCCGATAAACAGCCAAAGCATCAGGCCAATACCATCTCATCAAAAGATAATTCTTTAAGTGGGAACCATCATAGAGTCTGAAGTCCGACCCATCGGCGCGCAATTTAAGAGGAAAGCAAAGTTGCCAACCGTGATTGGGCTGACCACCATGCATGCAGCCTGTTGCAATACATTAATGTTATTGCCAATCTTTTTATAATGGGAAATTATTTTAATGAACTGCGCTGAAAAATTATTAGAGCCAACAATCTTCTTCAATTTATACACCAAGTCACCATAGAAATCAGGTTCCGAAAGTCCTTGGCGCAAGAGAGATTTAAAGACTCTTCTGTAACAAGGTATATCAGAACCAGTATTTTATGCCGATTTAGTTTATAAATTTAAAAGAATTGTTGGAAAGCCTACTTTTAGTGATCAATTTAAAATATTTTTAAACGTTATAAAAGAGTGGGATACAACATGGACATCATGTGGCAGTCTGAATGCCTGAACCCAATCACGGTTGAAAGCTATAGTTTTCTCTTTAATTGCACAACGGTAGGTCAGGCCTCAGACTTAATGACGGCCCTGACGTTAAGCTTTATTTCGTTGGTTTGTGCTTGATGCTTTTCGTTTGCTGGGCCCACCGTAGCTCAACTTGAGGGTTTCTATAGCTCCGACTAGCTTTGAGCCATGAGCCATTTTCTTTGTATCATCATAATGTGTTAATTTGATTTGATTGTTTCTCTGTGATGATAGATTGCGTTAGTTAGGAAGCATCTTTGCAAGCTAAACAATTTTGTGTTTTAGCAACAACATAATCTAGGGCGAGGATTAAGCGCTAGTAAAATGCATTTAAGCCCACCCCCACCCCCCACCGTTGGCTTAGGCTGCTAAGAGCTGAACAGAGTCATGAAACTTCTGTCTTTTGGTTTTCTCTGTTGAGTGCATTTGTGAAATACAGCTCAAAGATTAGGGCCGCACAAACCCTTTTCAGGTCATGGAATTTTTCATAAAGCTACAGTAACGTACAATGTTGTCAGAAGGGTCAATTATAAATGATGATAGGTCAAAGGTTGTAATTTTCAGAGAAAAATATATTTCAGTCTCTGAATCTCGTTTTTGCATTAGCAAGCAGTGCCAATCCTGATTATCTGGGTCTTCATTGTTTGCAAAACTAAAAAGGGGTACGTGCATAAAGGGTCTTTTTTTGCCCCCCCCCCCCCCCCTATGAGGCTTAAATATAAAATTTGTTTTTCACCAATTGGTTATTATTAGTTTATTATAAAAATAACCAAAGTGTAAAAGTATGGCAACAAAAATGGCCACCAAATTAGACTGAAAATTGAAAACTGACCATTTTGGGGCAAATTTTAGAGGTTTGACGGAGAAATTAATATAGAGCACAAGCAAATACCAAAAAGGTATTCTAACAGAAGATGAGAATTATCACAGCACACAACAAAATTAAAAGTTTTTTTTTTTGTATTTAGGTGCGCTAATATCTAGTTCTGTAAATATCGGTCTCCAAAAGCCTGACATTTGGTCCAAAATGGCAATTTCTCTATGTTAAGACTATTTTTTGGCCATTTTTGTTACCATAACAACGGTAAAATTGAAATAAATGCATAAATTTTACACTTCAGTTATTCTTCTAATAAACCAATCAAATGAAATTGGTGAAAAACACTTTTCAGTATTGGCTCCAGAGGGGGCCAAATCAGCCCCTTCATACACAAACCCCTTTTAGGAGTTTCCAGTCTACAAAGGGTTAAAATACACACTTTGTAACAGTCTGCTGTATTATAACTTTACGTTTACTGTTGCCACGTCGACAAAATAGGCTTAAAATAGAGAAAATGCCATTTTGGACCAAATGTTAGGTATTTGGAGACCGATGTTTTAAGACAGCTAATACCCAATATTAACTTTTAATATGTTTGTGCCATTATAATTCTCATTATCTGCTAATATATATTTTTGGCACTTGCTTGTGCTTTATGTCAATTTCTCTATCAAATGTCACAAATGTGCTCCGAAATGGTCACTTTTCTTCTTTCAGCCTATTTTGGTGGCCATTTTTACCATAGCAACACTTAAAGTTTAATTGATACCAGACTTTTACACTTGGGCTATTGTTCTAATAAACTAATATGAATTATTGGTGAAAACAATTTTAATTTTGTAGCCTCATGGGGGGGGGTCAGAATAGCCACTTAATGTACGTAGCTCTTTCTTTAATGTAGCATCAGAGTGATCAAAACAGGTTTTATGCATATTTACATCACGATTCATACCTAGACTATTCGATCAGCATGTCAAAATCACATAGTTACCATAATTGACAGTCAGTGTTGTTTCTTATAAGCATTTACATGTAAGCCCTCGCTGACTTCTTTTCATGTTATATTGACACTTTCATTCATCTGTTCATAGAATCATGAATACTTCGGGTCTCTTGCAATGTCTTCACTTAATTTGCAAGAGACCCGCAGTATTCATGATTCCATGAACATTCCGAAAATTCTTTGCGTTTCTTAAATGAATTTATCGTGTAGATAATTAATGTATATCCTGATTAGCTGGGTTTGCTAGACGTCAACTGATCTGGATCTACACTACTTCCAAGAAAGAGTGAGCAAGTGGTAAGTTAAACACGAAGTGTGCATGTTAAGAGTGGCCAACTTTATAGTTCTTGCTCGATAAGAGTAGAGTGACGAAACAGATTAACAGTTAGAAATATGAAACAAAACGCTATATTTGTCCAATCAGGTGAATAAAGTACCATAACGTGACCAACTACGTAACTCCACTCTTATCGAGCACGGATTCTACTTTGAGTTAATTATATAGCGCACAAAAACTACCGTTTACGATCAAGATATTTAATAACAAATGTTATTCTGTTCTGTATTTGTAAGGTGGGTCAAATTGTGATTGTCTGTTAAGGAGCAGAACCCTCTTCTCGCAATTTAAGGAATCTTCCACGTCTAAACCCACACTGATCGCTCACAAGCCAATTGTGACATTTCATATCATCAGGACCACACACACATTTGCAGTCGTATTCTCGGCACCAGTGGCCAAATGTTACGTTGGTTCCTGGCTCAAAGTGGTGCCATCTACCCTCCGCCCAAAGTGTACAATTAGGACAGATAGGTACCGGTTCAAGTTCAAATTGCTTGGAACTGGACACTGAAATAAAAAAATACCCCAAACAAGCTCATAGTGTCGTATCCATAAACGTTATAGGCCAATAATTTAACCTTCTCCTGTCGATTCTGAATTTATCCTTCTTGAAAACACTGTAGATCCAGATCAGCTGGCTTCTGACGAAGCCATCTGATCAGGATCTACACTGTTTTCAGGCCTGATTGGAAATGCATGCTTAAAGCTTGAATGCTGCAGGTTAACAAGACAGAATTAGAGAGGAGTGTATGACATTATATATTCAGCATGCCAATGACTAAGTTACTAAGTTAGTATCCTGGTTCAATAACAGTTTGTACATTAAATTTTGAACTTAAAACTCAGCTTGGCATCTCCGTGCAAGTTGACGTGACCTGCCGCAATCTAGTGCAGTCTTGCTTCAACGTGTTTGGATTATTTTACTTAAATTAATATATCCAAAATACAAGTAAATATATATAGCTATATCCCATACTGATCTCATTTAATTTGCCCAAACAGTTCTATACATTTGAATCAAATCGCAACACATCCACTATACAAAAAATACACAGAATAACTTCTTCTCGAATGAATGATAAAGTGACTGTACAAGCTCGTAAATGCCGTTTTTTATAAACAATACTTATGTGAGGAAACCAGGAGATCACATGACCATGACCACATAACAGGTTTTTTATTAACATTCATGGGCGGATCCAAACGGAGGGACACGGTGTCGTGACTCTCCCCTGGGAAGTCATAAGTTGATAGTTGTTTCCTTGGAAATACTGGTACGTACCCCCTCGAGAAGCAATTCGACCCCTCTTTGGATAAATACGTTGATGAAAATGCGTTTTCAGTATTACTTGACTTTTCGCTCACTGTAAAGGCGGCAACTTTAATATTCATATCTGGGTGTGGTTCGGCTATTTCATCTGCTAAGGAAGGGAAATCAGGTTTTATTTATAATTTGGTAAAGAGTTAATAAGCTTTTTGAGCCGCGCAAACGTGCATGCATTTTATGAAAATCCTAACCGTATACACAACGAACTTGCATTTATTAACCCTTAAAGCGCATTATCACAAAATGTATGTTTTTGTCGTCCACTAAACTATTTGAAGCCTCATAGATAAACAGTGTTGACCAAGATTAGACTGCTCCTGTAAGAGCAGTCTGATCGGGGTCCACAATGTTTGCCTCCCTGCTAATGTTAAATTTTCAGATGCAGTTATTGTGCTGGCGTTTTAAGGACTAAATAATGACTGAGGTTGTGGCTAAAAAATGATACAGTTACTTTTGAATAAAACCACGCCTCCTTTTCAGCTTTTACCTATGCCTAATGTTGACTAGTCCTAATTACGCATTCATGAGGCACCGCCTTTACAGTAAGCGAAAAGTCAAGTAATACCCCCAGACGGAATCACATGTAATACTCACCTAGAAGGAAAAGCGCTAGTATCACAATACAGATCTTCATCGCCAAAGGTAAGAGTAGGATAGAATCGTCCACTATCTTTCGAAATGTCACAACTTTGATTAACGAAATTATAAATTAACCGCACGCAAGAGAAAACAAGCCGTACAGGTTTTGCGACCAGGTAACGCACAGACGTTTCCTCTAAGCTACAAAGACTAGAATATTGTAACAAATTGTGTCAGGCCTTTAGTAAAGAGTGTTTAAAATAAATATGTTTTCCTATATATGTTGTGGGCTCTAAAAATAATCGCCTCGTTATCTACGTAATGATGCCAAGGTTTAGCGGGGACAGTGGCTTGTCTACAGCATTGCTCGCATACTACAACGCCCGGGTTTTCTGTCACAGTGGTCCCAGTGTTATGGATTTGTAAGAATGCAGTCTATGTTTCTGTCAGTTTAATCAGGTTTATCTTTCATGGAAGGTCAGAAGTGACAGCATCATATCCTAAGATGAGTCATATTTATACAACACATTCGGACATATAGACTCAAATTAACCCTTTGAGGTCTGGGAACTCCTAAATTGGCGCTATAGCAAACAGTGAAGACCCAGGTGAAATGCCACATTTCATCTGAGTCTGCACTGTTTGTTAATACAAAATGTATCTTTAGAATTAAGAATTAACGTTGGAAATGACAACATGTAACCCGTCAATACAATAGACATCATGACATAACAGTTATTACATTTGTAACTGTACCAAACTTTATGTACATGTAACACACGGGTTAAATCCATGAGCCCTCATCAGAGGGTACTCACAGTTTGCCGCGTGGACGGACGTTATATTTAATAAATGAAAATATTCTCTGAGCAGCGCCACGTATTTGCTGAATATTCTTAGTGGCGACACAATACTATTGTAACCCTTTATGCACTAGTGGACTAAATTTTATAGTGAAGTCTGCCTTTTGATTTGATGCAATAATTTTAGAATGGTCACTTGTATAATTCAAGGGGTCACAGGTTAAACCTTCCAAATAAAATTGCATTTCTTTCTCTAGAGATCGTTTTCGTCTTAGCAAACAGTGTAGATCCTGATGGAATGTCACATTATGCTGTATTTCATCTGGGCCTTCACTGTTTGCCAAAGTGTGCATTTAGGAGTCACTAGTACGTGAATACAATATGTTAACATAAAACGGCCACTAACAGCCGACTGGCAATAAATATTGCTTTCTTGTCTTCTTATTATCAAAACAAGGGTGGGTCCCATTAAAAAAAATAGGGTACTTGGCCCCTGGGTCGCGCACCTGAGAAAGACTGATCCGTGGAATGGAACCATTTGTGAAATTTAAGTAGAGCGCAACATGTGGAATAATTCTGTGAATTTCAAATTATTTTGAATTTGGGTCAGTGGTTCAGGAGAATATGTCGTTTTAAAGATTTCTTATCTGGAGCTCTGGTACTTCTCCTGTTTGGTGCAGCAGGACCATTTATGCAATTGTGAAAGAAGGCATCATGGTAAATATTCATGTAAAGTTATATGGAATTTGGACCAGTGGTTCAAAGGAGATGCCATTTAAAGACATTTCTTATCTAGAGCTGTGACAGCCCCTTTGTTCAGCAGACTCAAACCATTTGGCGCAGCTTTGGTAGAAGGTATCATGAGGATTGATTCTGTGAAATACTTTGAATTTAGACCAGTGGTTCAGAAGGAAATCCGGCTTAAAGGTATTTCTTATCTGGATATCTGGCAGCCCTTTTGTTCAGCAGAGTGTAACCATTTGTGCAATTTTGGTAGAGGGTATTATGAGGAACAATTCAGTGAAATTATTTTGAATTGGAGTGAGAGGTTCAGGAGCAGATATTGTTTAAAAGATTTCTTATCTGGTGGCCTCTGGTGGCCCTCCTGTTCGGTGGAGCAGAACCATTTATGCAATTTTGAAAAAAGACGTCATGGGGAGCATTCATGTGAAGGTATGTGATATTTGGACCAGTGGTTCAGAAGGAGATTTCATTTAAATACATTTCTTATCTAGAGGTCTGGCTGCCCCTTTGTTCAGTGGACTAGACCCATCTGTGCAATATTGGAAGAAGGCATCATGAGGACATCCCAGTGAAATTATTTTGAATTTGAACCAGTGGTTCAGGAGAAAATGCCATTTTAAAGTATATCTTATCTGGAGCTCTGGCAGCCCTTGTGTTCAGCGGAGCGTTACCATTTGTGCATTTTAGGGTAGAGGGTATTAAGAGAAACATGAAGAAGGCTTTATGAGGAACAGCACTGTGCAATTATTTTGAATTTGTACCACTGGTTCAGGAGGAAATGCTTTTTAAATGTATTTCTTATCTGGACCTCTAGCAGCCCTTTTGTTCCACGGAGCGTAACCATTTTGTGCAAATTTGGTAGAGGGTAACTGGAGGAGATGTCGTTTAAAATATTTCTTATCTGGAGCTCTGGCGGCCCTCCTGTTCGGTGGAGCCAAACCATTTATGCAATTTTAAAAGATGGCGGCATGCGGAACATTCATGTGAAATTATATAGAATTTGGACCAATGGTTCTAGGGGAGATGTCGTTTAAAGACATTTCTTATCTAGAGCTGTGGTAGCTATTTGTTTAGTGGACTAGACCCATTTGTTTAATATTGGAAGAAAGCATCATGAGGACAACCCAGATATTGATGCTTAGTGCAGTTTCGACTTTGGTATGAAATTAATATACTCTTTTTTTCTAAAGAAAAGATGTGGTATAATAAGGGTAAAGTGTCTCAGAGCACGACAGCAAGAACAAAGTTGATGGTAATTGTATGACTAAAATCTGTTGATAGTGATGTTTAGCACAAACCCAGCTATATGAGAACAAAGTTATACCAATGAATAATAAAAAAGGTCAATAAAAATATATATTTATCTTTATGTTTGACAGGGTTCGAACCTGCTACATCAGGGTTTTTGTCTAGCTCTCAGCTATTTTGGCCCATTAATCTATAGGTATACAATACATCAAAAATGAACGATGTGCAATGTAAAGGGAGATTACTGATAGGTGTTAAACTCAAAATATTTGAAAACAGAGATATCGTTTCAATGAGAAGGGATTTTAAAATTTGCATTTGTTCTTATTTTTCTGTTGAAGAATACATCAAAATGATTAAGCAGACATCTGATTTATATGAATCAACTTCATTTTTATTTTTACCATATTAAAAATAATAGTTTCTTCACATTTAAGTCAAGTGAATTTATACTTACTCAATTGATATGTTTTCCTTTCTCTGTCCAACACAATTTGGACAGTGCATGACGAGCCCTTATACAAGCATTGTCGTCAAACGAATTTCTCCGAGGGAGGATTCGTAAATAAAGTCCCCTTTCTTTTATTTTTTTAATTCTATTTCTTTTTCTTACCTTCTCTCTTTTTTGTTTCTAATGTTCTTTGCCACTTTGTCCTTTTTTTTCAAGTGGGTCCATGGCCAAGGGGGGTCCATCTGATAACACAGGGGATATTGGTAGTCAATTTTAGGTAAATTATTTGCCAAAAATAACTATATAGTTATGAATAAAGTAAGCACTATTGCAGTAAATCATAACTTATAAGGTGTGTTACTGATCGTTATGCATCTTAAAATGGCGAAATGAAGCTCTATTTTGACCCAATGTTTAAACAATGCCCTGTAATTGAAGCACGTGTTCTCATGCCAAGGTCAAAGTGCCCGCTCACCTAGTTAGTATTGCATGGACCTTTGTCATTGGTTCTATAGTCT
Source organism: Loripinus fragilis (assembly GCA_964019695.1). Classification (NCBI taxonomy): domain Eukaryota; kingdom Metazoa; phylum Mollusca; class Bivalvia; order Lucinida; family Lucinidae; genus Loripinus; species Loripinus fragilis. The sequence goes on from OZ026529.1 coordinate 2,518,388, forward strand.
TGAAAATAGCACACGCGGCAATCATTGTCGAAACAACGTGGGTACAACGATATTTTTAAACTAGTGACTGGAAGTTAAAGACCTGAATACAATATTTGAGCCAGCACATGAGATATGGGTATGTATTGCATAAGCGAGGGGTTGTTCTACAGATATCTAAGGACAGCTGCCTTGTGGAACTAGAGGCCTCAATGGTGTCATAAGAGTTCATCTTCATCCATTCTTTGTGTATACGAGCATTGAATACTCTGGCCAGTGTGCGCATGTGCACGCATTCGCATGGGCCTTTTTTGGTGAAAACTACACTAAGCATCAATATCTGCTGTGCTGGCCCGTACTAGTGAGGCTGCACATAATACCTAGTGGATAGGTTGTCAGATGACAGGTTCGAATATGGGAGTGGACGGTTTTTAAGATATTCTTGTACAGGCATCAAACATGTATTATTTGGTCACTAAAACTATAACATAATTATGCTTAAATTTGAACTACAAGACTTATATAGTGATTGTTTCTACAAGATGAAATTAAATACGAAACTAGAGTAGCAGTCGATGGTACACCGTCGCTTATACCCGCTTTTTATGTTTGACCTACACCTTGGGGTTTCACGAAATATTACCAAGTATACTCTACATCATATGACATATGCACCTGGAAAGTTTGACGTTGCTATATCCAATGATTTCGGAGGAGATAAATTTTTCAAGAAAAAAATTATTTGACCTTTGACCTTGGCATTAAGGTCACATGATATATTGCCCAGTACCCTCTAAATCATGAAACCTATGCACCTGCAACGTTTGAAGTTGCTACGTTCAAGGGTTTGGGAGGAGATGCATTTACAAGAAAATACATTGTGTGACCTTGACCCAGTGTGTCCTTGACCTGGGTCAAGGTCACACAAAATGTAGCCCCGTACCCTCTACATCATGTGACCTATGCACATGCATAGTTTGAAGTTGCTACGTCAAACGATTTGGGAGGAGATGCATTTACAAGAAAATTCTTTGTATGACATTTGACCTTGACCTTGGGATCAAGATCATGCAAAATGTTGCTACGTTGCTACGTCTTGTAGTTCAAATTTAATCATATGTTATAGTTTCAGTGACCAAATAATACATGTTTGATGCCTGTACAAGAATATCTTAAAAACCGTCCACTCCCAAATTCGAACCTGTCACCTGACACGCTATCAACTAGGCATTACGTGCAGCCTCACTAGTACGGGCCAGCACAGCAGATAGTGATGCTTAGTGCAGTTTCCCCTCAAGAAGGCCCATGCGAATGCGTGCACATGCCTCGACTGGCCAGAGTATTCACTGCTCGTATACACAACGAATGGATGAAGATGGACTCTTATGACACCATTGAGGTATCTAGCCCCACAAGGTAGCTGTCCTTGAAATATCTGTAGAACAACTTCTCGCCTATGCAATACATACCCATATCTCATGTGCTGGCTCAAATATTGTATTCAGGTCTTTAACTTCCAGTCACTAGTTTAAAAATATCGTTGAATCCACGTTGTTTCGACAAGTCCAATCAATAAACAAGAATGAGATACCCCTATGACCGTCATGTTTTACCACTTTATGGCCCCTGAAGGTCGGCACCCTACATGAATGGAAAATTTTACTGAAAAAATACCAGAGTGCAAAGTCCTTTTTTCTAAGCCAACCCAGTTAACTTAAACAACAAAAGCAATGAGATGTTGTTTCAAAACACACGGCAAAGATATACCCGTCTAATAAATACAATATAGTATTGACCAATCATGAAACACCTTAAAACTTAAAAATATTGTGCTGAGCTTCGACCCACTTTTCGAGCCAATCACTGCCCTTTTTACAATTACAGGTCTGTGACCACCAATCTACTACGACTATTAGAATATTGCTCGTGTAACTACGATGTAAAACCCTGCCATTGCATTATCTGGGCCCGGGGATGTTGTGTCGTCTAACAATCGGCGGCATAACAGCCGTGTTTGCTTATTTGTTTAAACAAATACTTTCGCCTGAAAGTGCAAAATTTAAAACCCCCTGGGTGCATCTATAGATAACTAGCAACAGCTGCTAAAATAACTAGCTTAGCAGTATACATCTGTGTATGAATGATGGAAAATTAAAGAGGTAAGATTTTACTTTTACTATCTTTATTGTCTATCAGTCCTGAAGGAGCTTGTTCTTTGGTGTAGGTGTCAGTAGTTCAAAGTATCCCACCCACTTCTTCAGTGGTTCTTTCTTCACCCCACTTTATGTTGGCTTGGGAAAAGGGCAATCGGAACTGCATCGGCCAATTCCCCGGAATTCCGTGAAAACAGACCACGGATGTACATCGAGGATCTACTTTGATAACGCGGGTGATAACATGACGCTGACGTTATGTAACGTGACGCTGACGCTGTTAACACAATAACAAGTTTTATTGCAGCAAAACAAACGGCTTGAATGAAGTTTATGTTTTTCAATAGAATATCGCTATCATTTATTCTGCTGATTATACTTTTCGGATAATCAGATTAATCGATTTTAATAGAGCTGAGCCCACATGCTACAGAACGTATTCTCCAAACGCCAGTTCCAGCTAGCAAAATGGAGCTTTTTTGGTACATAGTACTACGCATAATGCTCCTTACATACACCGGAGCCATGATTCGATTCTCGAATTGTGGCGGACTTTCGCGAATGGGGAAAAGGGCTTGGGTGCCCAAAAATATTATGTATGGGGGAACCCCTGCCCATTTTTACTGTTTGTTGACTTCTGTAAAGTCTTAAAAGGGGGAGCCCCTGCCCAAATTTATCTAGGATGGATTTGCTTAGGTATTATTCAAGCCTTTAATTGATGGTTCACCTTCCATTTTCTTTTTTGCTGCAGGTAGTCTTACTAGTCTAGACCAAAACTATTTTCAAATATACCATAGCCTTTCTCTTTTTTTACACCCATATTTAAATGCTGCATACAAGTTTTTGTATAATCAGTCTTATATTAAAGATTTTAACTGTTTTATCACCTATTTATGTGAGGGACCGTTCTTTTCTTTAAATGGCCGCCTACTTTTGGTTTGGATTGGCCCAGTCGCCTCCCCTTTACTGCAATCCTAAATTAAACATGGCAGATGTTTTATTTTGCATTTTGAAATGTATTTAAATTCTCTGTTTGTGGAATGTAAAGCTTAATCCTAAAATACTTTGAAAAAGTGTCAAAAATATTAACTTCTGGAAACTAGTTTCAGCTGGTTTAAATCCAAAATACACATGTAGGCCAATTTAGACAAGTGTTCAGGTAGACATTGAGATTAATGAAGACAAATTGGGCCAATCAGGAGACAGGATTCTCTCCAGTCATTTACCAATTGTCCATATTTTTTTAGTTAATGTGGTAATTTTACATCATTAGAATACTAAATAGTATCTTCTCAATGTGAATGTTTCGACCATTTTAAATAGGACATACACTCAGTGGCCATAAGTGAGTTCCCAAAATGGCAAACATTGTTTTATTTGCAAAAAATAAGTACATTTAAGATTGGTATAATTTGAAAACGAGGAATGCAAATTATCTGATTTTTTTAACATATCACTATTTGCTATTTTTCAACTTAAGAATACTAGATTATTTTAGAAATAATGTCACCTGGAGTTCGTGTGTGTTATTCCTTTCGACCACCCCTGATTTCTGAAACAGTTCGAAAATTTGATGTGGGTTCGAAACTTCTTCCATTTTACATGACTATAGATATTGCTTATTTTCTATATATTTTGGTAATAATGGTGCTTATATGTTATAACAGAGAGCTGTGTACAATATGTGTTCACATCTTCTAATTTATTCACCGTCATATTAGGGGTGGGTTGGGTATTTGTACCCCTGACCCGAAAATCTAAATTATTTAATGAACCCACATGGTAACTTAGCAACAAGTATCAGTCTTTCTAGGGTCTATATATGTGTGTTTGAAGCAATTATTCTCTAAATGTTTCATTCTTTTAAATCGAAAGGACAGCAACCATCGATACCTAACCTTGGCAGAATTTTGCTTTACGAGGGGGTACCCAAACTTTCATACGAAGTCATAGGATAGTTCTTCTTAAAAGAATAAATGTTCTGTAAAAATGTAACCCCAAACGATACTTTCAACTGAAAATAATTATTACACAAATATTATATCACTGGTTATGTTGCTTGTGGCACCAATATCAGGACTGGCAGTGAAAATTAGCAGATTTTCTTAGGATCCAACCAAAGCTTATGCCCATCAACATTTATTCAAAAAGAATATTATTTTCAAATAGAACACTGTTATAATACCTCAAAAAACATACATACACCATATTCCTGCATGTGTGTATTTAGTTTGATTTTTACAGCCAAAGTATACTGCAGTCGGATCATTTTCATGGCATTATTTTCCGTCCAGTTCTCTACTCTGCATTATTTTATTTGCAGTGTCTATCTATACTAATTGAAAATAAACAGAATGTTTTCCAGTACATTTCAAATAATTATGCAAATTTTCAATAAAAAAATATTACGATCTGAAGTTTTTACAGCAATTTTTCAACACCTGCCATTTTTTTTTTTGAAGAAATGGAGCCAACGTTTGTGATACACACTATCTCCATTGCAACAGATGATGACATAATACAATTTGGTGATGATGTAAACATATAATCTGTATATTTATCCAAGTTAATTATCATTGGAGAAAATTGTCTTAATTGGCTAGAAAAGACCATTGTTTCAGACCATATTTTTTGTAAGTTTCTTGTAAGCTGATTTGGGAACTCACTTATGGCAACTGAGTGTACGTTCTACCATGGAGGCCCTTAGGGGGTCTGTGCTCCCTTGATCCCTGAAAATAATGCACAGATCTCCCCAAATCCCTGAAAGAAAATACCTCAGCTCCCTGAAAGTATTTTTCCTTTGCTCCCCAAATTCTTCAAATTAATTCAGCTTCTCCCCAAACCCCCAAAATTAAAAGCCAATTCTCCCTAAAATGTATTTTTCTTTACATAAGATTAAATTCTCATATTTAAAAACTATGAAGCTATACACGAGCGGATGAATTAATAATCACTTAATATTTAACGTTATACATGTAAAGATATGGATTAACCACGGGAAGGGACTCTCTATAAATAGAGTCATTGGCCACGGAATAAACGATATATAATCATTTTAATGAAATGCATGATATATAGCTCAAATTCTAATGCACTTGAAAATGCAAGGCGACGTCTGATTGGATAACGTCATAAATTTGGGACAGTATATCCTGCGATATACTGTCGGAAACCCAACGTTATTACGTAACGTCACTTTTCATTGGTTGACAAGTTTATATATGCAGCTGGCAAGCAATTTTATGCAGCTGGCGTCGCTGGACGTATAGGCGCAAAAAAGTACATTTTCACTGCCTTTTTTTACTTCTGAACAACCTAAACGATATAAATTTTGGTCATGTCAGAAAATGTGTGATGCGCTCCATTATCTTCTGGACAATATATTTATAAGATTTGGTTCGAAATTATATAGACAAGTTGTAGGTATTCCAATGGGTACTATTTGTGCTCCTCTTGTTGCAGATTTGTTTTTGTTTTGTTATGAGAGAGACTTTATGTTGTCTCTGTCTGACAAAAATCATACTGATATCATTGAAGCTTTTAACTCAACCTCCAGATATTTAGATGACTTACTTAATATTAATAATCCTTATTTTGAACAAATGGTAGGTCAGATTTATTCCACTGAACTTCAGTTAAATAAGGCGAATTGTTCTAATACTGAAGCTCCGGTTTTGGACTTTAACTTGTCAATAACAAATGGCATAGTTTCTTCTGAAATTTATGATAAACGGGATGATTTTAATTTTGAAATATTAAATTTCCCCTTTCTTGGTAAAGGTGTTCCTCGCTCTTCTTCATATGGTGTATATATTTCTCAGCTTATTCGTTTTGCTAGAATGTGTTCTCATGTTGATGACTTTAACAACAGAAACTTATTTTGAACTGCTAAGTTATTATAAAACAAGGTTATAGATATCATAAAATTCGAAAAGCATTTTCTAAATTCTACCACAGGCAATCAGAATTAATTGTTAAATACAACATTGGGATAAAAATTCTTCTGCAACAAGGCATATCAGAACCTATATTTTATGGTGATTTAGTTTATACATTCAAACGAATTGTTGGAAAACCTAATTTTAGTGATCAATTCAAAAAGATAGTAAAACATTATATAAGGGTTGGATATAACTTGGATATCATGCGACAGGCTGCTAGCCTAGTTTTAACCAGTTTTAAACCCATTCACGGTTTATAGCTTTGGTTTCCTCTTTAATTGCACGACGGTGGGTCAGGCCTCAGACTCTATGACGGCTCTGACGTAAAGCTTTAATCGGTGGGTTGGTGCCTGATGCTTATCTGTAGCTGGACCCACCGTGGCTCGATCTGAGGTTTTCTTTAGCTCTGACTATCTGTGAGTCATGAGCCCTTTTCTTTGTTTCATCAATGTGTGTTAATTTGATTAGAATGTTTCTCCATGATGATACATTGCATTATTTAGATGGCAATGCGAGCTGAACATTTCTTGTACTTCAACAACAGCAGAAGCTAGGGCGAAAATTTGGTACCAGTAAAATGCATTTAAGCCCTTCGGTCGCTAAGGCTGCTGTCCATTTTAAGGCGATTGTTCTGTTGTTGTTGACTTATTGTTAATTGTTACTCCCATTGTGGGAGTCTGTAATTGTTCTATGTTTTGTTGTACGTTACTTTATGTCCATTCTAGTTTTGCAATCACCTTGATGGGGAAGAGAGAGCTGGTTGCTTTGCTTAAGTTGTCTTTCTGGTGTCTCGTGCTGGCTGAGCGGCTCTTCCTCGCGGTGCCACGGGGTTGTCTACGGTTTGTGATTATGGTATTTCCTGATCATACTCACTTACTATTCTAAAATTTCGAACACTTACGGCCTGCTTAAAAAGCCTAGCCAAACGGCGCCGACCCAGATCAGACTGGTTCGGAAGAAGAAGTGTGGTCATGGTATTTTCTGTTTGCTATACTGATGGGCATATTTGATAATTCAGGCCCGATAACTACCATTTTATTTGAGAAGACAGAGAGTGAAATGTTTGAAATTCCAAAACAATTACAGTAGTTTGGAAAAACATCAAGTCACGAGTATTTTAAATGTACAAAATACATTTGTATGTATCATGTCTTTTCCATAACACGTATAACAGTTGCAATATAGTTCGAAGCTTAAAAAAAGGTATTTGTGATACATTAATTTGGTGTTATGCTACGCAAAATGCTTCCTCGTGAGATATACGTTTGAGCCGTGACACATGATTTCAAACATTGTGGTGTGTGCGACCAGCAAAGCCTCATATCAGCCTGCACATACGCACAGACTAATCAGAGCCTTTGCCAGTCGCTTTAATAGTCTATGAGTGTTAAGCTACTGACTAAAAGTCATTAGGAGTTCCTAAGCTTTAAAGCTGGCTGTACAGGATCGTCTGAGTCTACACTTGTCAAAATGCCACATTGTTTGAAATCACATGTCGAGGCTCATTTCATCATCTTAGTGGCGTATTATTCAAATTGCTCAATCGCACCAAATCAGCAAAGCAAGGGTATTTGAATCGTAACCATACCATCTGACATTTCAGCTGATGCTTCAATTAGTTATGCATAAGAACCATCTTCATTCAATTTATAGAACCGACCGAAGATAAACACACATTCGTTGCCTTGCCAACTGTGGCACATCATATCATCAGGACCACACACACACCGGCATGTGTATTCTCTGCAGAAATGAGAGAACGTTGCGTTGGTACCCGGCACAAATTCTATAATTCTACCATTGGCCCAAAAGGTGCAATTAGCGCAAGTATACATCGGCCCTGGTTCCACTTGCATGGAACTGGAAACTGAAAAAAAGCAAAAATAGTATACATGTTTTTGTTGTAGTTACCAATAAGCGACATACCCATGAAGGTACTTGCACATATTGAATGAGCTCAATGACAATGCGATAATGACACTTTGTGAACAAAACATAGCGTCACTGTCACTCTTGGCTGGCCGGACAGTACATCAACTCATTTTTAAAAATGTATGTCCAAATAATAATTCGCTATATGCCTACTTTGACCTCTGGCGGATCGAGTGTGGAAACGGAAATCTGGATGAAAAACCAGTTGCACAGCCCGGTAGTACGGGCAGTGAACACGTGGTTTGAAGAAGTTCGCAATATAGCCTGCTTGGCTGAATAGAATAAACTCGGTTTTTAATCCGGCTAGGGTCGAAATCAGGCTATAGTTTAGTTTCATAGCACTACCTCAAAGTCCAGGTCGGTCTAAAAGACACAGTCATAGAGAAAGTTCTGTTTTCGAATGTATAGTGTCAAATGCTACATGCGCTTGCTCGAGCGCTCATAAGATTAACACGACTGTCACGTCTTTTGTTAAAAATTGAATAGGTGCACTTACATGTACCTCGTGCTCGTGCAAGTAGTATGTCGCACGGGCTTATTAAGCGGTTACATGTAGCAATAGGCTAGACGGCCTAACCGTAAATTAAGCCATGTAGGTCAAGATAATTTGGATAAAAAACATATCGAATACCAAATTATATACATGTGTACATGTACTCTCAGTACAACAATAGACATTTAGGCAAGTAAAGCAGACAGTGTGATAACATAATTTTAACGGGGTCGATGTGCAATTGTTTTAATATCCAAGTTAATTTAAGTTTACATTCGTTTTTATGTCTTATGATCTTACTGAACACGTTAGTTACATGTTTTATCGAATCCTTTACCATTTTAAATCACAAATGCTTATGTACATATTGTATATTGTCTTTATACAGTGGAGATTTCGGTAACTTATACAATCACTCAATTCAACAGTCACTCACTACTCACTTGCACTCAGGTACCATGGCGGTATCGGTACGATCACTCAGTGGATCGATAATTTGAATGATTGGAATGATATCGGTCATACCATTCCACTCCTTGCGGGCAATCGCAGAGCTCCAGAAAAAAAGTCTGAACTCAGAGGATTTTATCCCTCATAATGAATTCAGCAAGTACCAAAATTGAAATAAACATGTAAATACTTTTTCATTATACAAAAACAGACTTAACAAACCCTATAGTCAAGTTAAAATAATAATTAGTAGACGTAATTAGAGAATTTTCTTATGGTTTCCAGAGAACAAGGTTCTGCATTTCATTCCTGCCACCCCATGTATTAGTGTAGCGCCATTATAAACTTATATAAATAGTAAGTAGTAGGTAAAGAAATCAGTTATTTTTATGAGCTATTCAAAACCATATTGATAATAAGCTGAATTTGACTTAAGAACCTAAGAAACTAATTTACATCCAGGGAGGAGGGAGGATGGTGCTTCAGCATCTCCAGCTGATCACATTGTAACAAATCTTAACCTATCTTTTCAGTGTACCTTGGTACCTTTTTACGTGCTCTGTGCGTCCAAGAGATTAAAATAGCCGTTAATTTTCACACCTAATCATAAAATCAGCTGACCATATACGTAGCTAGGCAACCAGTTGCCTCTAAATTTGGACTGCTTTATCGACATGCCAATGTGAAAAAGGGAACTTCCATAATGTCTGATAAATTTTGTAAACAGTATAATAGTGCAAAACTGTTTTAAACACAAGCCTTGCGGACTGGCGAAATGCTTTTCTCAAATAATGCGTTATATTTTTTCCAATATTGAAAAACAAAAGGAAGATAATGGCAATGTCTTAGAGTTCAACGATTTATCATGTATCATGTATGTTTTCATACGTCATGGCCATTGACACGACACGCGACCTAATAGAATACCCATGGTCTGTTTTTGATATTTTATGGTTTCTTTTATCAATGGCCTAATAACATAAGCAAACAGTTTGGACTCAGATCAGACCCAAAATTTTATAAGGAAAGATATTTCAAAAAGTTATCATGACAAATAGTAATCTTTTAATGAGACATATCGCATTTTGTCTATTTTGCGATAAGTTAAACGTTTATGTTTGATGGTCCCGTGACATTGTAATATTTTAAGTTTCTTCGGTCATGTCGGTGCCTTTAAAGAAGCATAAAAACGCGTACATGCTTGACATCGCCACAGGGTATCACAATATTTATAATTAATGAAATTCCTCACCTGAGTCGATTGGACCAGTCCATTTCCGTTCAAAGGGTTGTTGAGATGTATTCTCATTTTTATTCAACTTAAGATTAAACGTTTTAAACAGTAGAGACCAAAAAAGACGCCGAAAAATTCAGTTGCGCCTCATCTAGGCTTGCAATGTTCGCATATGTTCCACAAAAAGGACGTTGGCTTATATGGGTTGAGCTGACTGACATATTTCTTCGTAAAGAAGTTTTTAAACAATAGCATACTGTGATATAATCACTGGTTTGTGGACAATACTAAAATCTTGTTCATTATTGAATTTGTCGACCGTTGACCTCAGCAAGAACACCAGCATTATATTATAGCAGAATCTGGGACGTTTCGCCCCCAAACCATTTTCTACCCTAGTCGTTTCGCCCCCAAAACGTTTACCCCCTGGTCGTTTCCCCCTGGTCATTTCGCCCCCACTAGTCGTTTCGCCCCACTAGTCTTTTCGCCCCCATAGTCGATTCACCCCTAGTATATATGTATATAAGCAGTTATGCCTGCATACGGCAAAAATCGCCACATATTTTAAAGGCGCGCATGTTCATAATGTTTGGTACTTCAGTACGTCACTCTTGGAACTTGCATGCACAGTGATGTAGTTGGACTACATGCCTATATCGTCTTCGTCTTCATCTACATCCCTACTTTAGCTATATGAGTTGAAATGGCTCTGGCGAGACTGCATAAAGGCGCAAGGCTCAAATTTTTGTTTGTTTGATTTGATTCTTTACGTCCCATCAACAATCTCTCAGTTAAACAGGGACGGTTCTTCCTGGGTTGAACCAGTACTAAGCTAGGATAAATGTGTCTTACTCAAGGACCACAACGCAGCGATGCCGGTGAGGCTCGAACCCGCGGCCCTTCGGTCTAAAGGCTCAAATTTGAGTGAGCCAGTACCAAGAGAAAATAAAATCGAGTTTGAATTAGATCTACAGTGTATGTTTATGATTGCGCGATTTTCAATTTTGTGGGGAACTGAATAAAAAATATGCAAATTAAACATGTTAAAGATAGAAAGAAAAAAATAGCATTTTCTGTTTATCCACTTTTTTTACAGATATCGATATCGGTCTTAGCTAAGCTATTTACTTAAATGAATATGAACCTTGCACACAGCGCAGACTCAGCTCTGGGAGACTCGGTGGTGTTTTATCAGGTCAAGCTCAAACCAGCATGCCCAGCAACAGGGGCTACATGTAATTAAAATAGTGAGATGCCGCGTCTCGCTCGCTTAGTTGGAGCGAATAACGAAGGCCCTGATCAGACTGCGCCGATGCGAGGCTGTTATGCGCCTTTGTTTTTTTCGCATCCAACAACATCGTTTTTTTTTTCTCGCATGTACAGGCTAATTTTTATTTACATGCTACCCAGATCTTAGTCTATGAGCCCTTATGATAATCATTATAAATTAAAGAACGCTAAAACAATACATCATAGGTCCAGAGAAGGAATCTTTAGGAGAATAAAACTGTAATGATATACTTACCCATCAATTTAAACATGTGTGTGGGGTGATCAAAAGAACCGTCTCGATGAGACGGTTCTTTTTAGTACCCATAAAAAAGTTTGGGTTGGACGAGACCGAACTTTTTATGCATTTTTCATTGATGTTAATGATTAATATATTTCAGCATTTATAATTATTTTTTAATGATTAATGCATGAAAATAAATAACTTTTAAATCAAAACCTAAGCGCATAACCCCACTAGATAGCTGCGACTGCAAGCTTAATAATCTTACATCTTGTATATACTTGTACTATGTTTATCTATTTGTATTTATTTGTATAGAAACTAAAGAATAGACTGTTTAAGATAGAAAGTAAGCACACTGCACCTTCTCCGAAAGATTACACTGTCCTTATATGCCATCAAGTATTATATATAGATTGTATCCTCACATGCTTTATAGCCTATTGGAATTCGAATAAAATTCTGTTCTGTTCTGTTCATCTTCATATATATCTGGGATCGGATCCGGAATTACAATGCCTCCTAAGAGTTAAGGAAGACTTAAGTTAAGTATTGATATTTTGCCATGCAATAAATGCAGTACTTATGGTCAAAGATATCATTGTGATCTACAGAAAAAATGAAACTATTTTTGAAACATTATTTTTCGCATCCTGACCCCAATACTAACTTAAGTCTTCCGTAACTTTAAGGAGGCATTGTAAATCCAGGCCCTGAACTGTAAAATTCCTATGTCGCAAATGCATAATCCAGTGGCTACGGCTGTTTAGCAAACAGCAATGTATGGGCGACTCGTTTTCGTGTACTGCATTCCGATTGTGGAATGCTACCAAACTGATGCATCCTCTTTCAGTTGTAACAAAAGTAACTCACGAGAAGACACACTGCGTATCTACTTGGTCTAGAAGTGTTATTTTTTGCATGAATTATCATCTACGTCCTTACTGTACGATGCGAGCAAATGCTCTGACGAGACTGCGCGGGCGCGCAGGCTCGTCTGATCGTTCACTATTCCAAGGACGCTCTATACACACATACGATAGGTACCAAAATTTTATAAACTGGCTCATTTAATTTCACAAAAGCTCTGATATCAGACTCCTTAACGCGTACTTTTGCAAACAGTGAAGACCCAGATGAAATGCCGCATAATGTGACATTTCATCAGGGTCTACACTGTTTTTAAAGACAACAATGATCTACAGAGAAAGAATTTTTTGTTTGTTATACGTGTACACTGTTGGACACGCTGACGGCTTATAAACACTCAATCTATCAATAATCGATAATTGATAATCGTTCACACGCTTCGATAATCTAATTATCGCTGTTATTGAGTTAAGTGGATATCTTAAAGGCTCGTCGACAATTTTGATGGCTACCATTTTGCTCGAAAAGAAAATACAGTATATTGCTTCGAGCCATTTTGATATTATTCAAGTCAAGTCAAGTCAAGTATACTTTATTTAGGCATAAACAAATACATGTTTCTCGCCCTCACATGGGCGACATGGCATCTGAGAAATGCATAAATTCTAAGGCATGATCTTCAAGTCAAATTCTCAAATTAAGTTTCCACCAGACGTGTACACTTATATTTTGTGGTGTATCGATAGGGCGCAAATCAGAGTAGTCTGAAGGCTAATCCAAGAAGTGCCCTATTATTATGACCGAAAATGTGTTGCTCTACCGAACAGTAGCGATTCTGACGAGACTCTGCAATCTGTAATGCCTCGCCGTGGTATTCACTTACAGTAGACTGGAATACTCTATTAATAAAGTTTTAATGCAAACATATATATGTGTATAATGTCATACATGTCAAGGAGAAACTGGATTTCCTTGTTTTTGGAAAACGATAAATGCGCCGATCAGTCAGCTCGGCTATGCAGTCTGACCACCGACATTGTTGTTCAATGTTAAGAAACTGTTTTATAGCAGTATACGTGATATATCCGTTTGGATTTTATACGAAAAAATAACATGCATATCAGCCTGCACAACCGCCGAGTTTTTCGGTGCTTTTGTTGTTAGCTGACTTGTAATTGTTTGATTAATATAATACTTGCTATCCGTATTAATAGCTTGCGAAAAACAAGGGCGCATATCTGCAGTCTGAAAAGTGCCTTTGCTGTTAGCTGTCTAGAAATAGCTTTTGTCAGGTTGTGGCTAGCATTTGTGAGTAGGTATGATGGTATTGGCCAATATTTGGAAACAACTATGGGGTAACGTCTTGGGGGCGAAGCGTCTTGTTTCCATATTGCAGGAAGTCAGTGGTGCGAAACACCTGAATAATTTGGGGAAAACGCCAGAATGACGTTGACGTTCTGGACACAAGCTGTCTGTCGTCGTTAATAATGTTTTAGCCGGACCACATTTAGCAGAATATGTTTTGGTCAGGTCATTATTTAGTCTGTCTGGCAGGCTGGGTACAGGTTCAAAATTATCTTTCAGGAAAACCGAACACCATGATCTAAGCGTTGAACATTTTAGATTAAAATCAGATAATGTTAACAGCAGATGACAAACGTCTCCTCTTGTAGATAAACGGTTTTATGTGTAACTTGGCATGCAGTGCACGTCCAGATCCTATACCCTGGGTTCACATTGCTTGTGCTAGGATAATTGAGTTTTGAAGTAATTTAGTGTTTTTTTAAACAAGATTATCCCAGCAAATGTTCATTGTTTGCATGGATCATAAAATTAATTTTATGATCCATGTTGTTTGCTTTAATTGCCGACTTTTTGGTACACGGTAGGTAAGTGCTAAATCCTTTACAAAATTTTCTATTAACCACCTGTTTAAGGACTTCCTGCATATTTTTGACAAGTGTTTAATAGTCGGTCAGATATCGTGACACGCGTCGGTAATCAGTAGCAAAAAGAGGTACTCCAGTTAATCTCTTTAAAGACACGTGTTCGATAATTTCGAAAATGACATGAATATTCAAAATGACAGGAAGTCACCGTTTGGATAAAACGACATGTTTGCATTCAATTTAACATAGTTACTGTCCTGTCAGCCAAGAGTGACAGTTACATCATGTTTTGTTTTTAAAGTTATCAGGGATTTATGATCGATAGATCACTTGTGTATTCATCCTATCCACAGGATAGGATTAATACACAAGCGATCTATCGATTCGCGTAGCGCAAGTTGGGTGTACAAGTTATTGTTTACTTACCAATTGTAAACAAAAAAAAATACGTCACTGTCACTCTTTGTTGGCACGACAATAGATAGTCTCCCAACTAATATATGCAAATGCGTATTTGCAGCATTTCGGATTACATGTAAGATCTCGCATGCAATCTAGCTATCTTTGCTAGACATCTGATTGAAAAGGTTGCCCAAATCAGTTATTGAGATCTTACTGAATAAGTTTGGACCCGAACTGGGATATGCGTGGCGCATGTTCAGGTATCCACCTTTATTTCCTATCTATTCCTAGGATAGTAACTTCCACTAACAAAAGTTAGATTATAACTAGCAAATTGACAAGTCTTTAGTTCCTATAGACACGGAGAGTTTTGACGTGTAAATGTATTGTTAATAGTTCTTAAAACAACCCCATGCTGTAAAGGGGAAATGACAGATTCTGAAATTCTAAAGTATTCAAAGTAATGATAGCCAGCCAGCCAGCCAGCCAGCCAACCAGCCAGCCAGCCAGCCAGCCAGACAGACAGACAGACAGACAGACAGACAGACAGACAGACAGACAGACAGACAGACAGACAGACAGACAGACAGACAGACAGACAGACAGACAGACAGACAGACAGACAGACAGATAGACAGACCTCGAAAATTCAAACTTCGTTTTGTTCAAAATAGTCGCTAATTCGAAATAAATTCCTGACACAATATATGTAGAGAATATGGCCTATTTATGAGCTATTTTAAGCACTAACTATAAAAATATATTTTGTGTCCGTAAAAGAAACGTCTCCCTGTTAGATAGGGGGGGGGGGAGAATTGATAATGGCCATTTTTGGGTTATATTTACTCATGTCTACCTCCCTATAATTCGAATTTTCGATAATTCGAAATAAAACCTTTAGTCCCTTGGACTTCGAATTTACGAGATTCGTTGCTAGGAGAAAATTACAGCGGACTGCATTCTAGGCATAGTGGCTTAAATCATTCACCAAGAGAGAAAAGTTCGATTTTCGAAAGTATTCAAAATAATGATATATTGATCAAGCCCAGCCCGCACACCCGCCCTCCAGCAGCCAGCCAGCCGCTGGGGCGTAAAACAGGAAAACCAACAAAAACACGTGCATAAGGAAACGCACGAGATTTTGCTAATTATCATATATTCGAGCAACGAACGCTCATTTAAGTCTGCGCAAATGCCAAGACTCGCCTGAGTCTTCGCTTTATTCTAGTTCAAAGCAACAGACAGGCAGACAGACAGACAGGCAGGCAGGCAGGCAGGCAGGCAGGCAGGCAGGCAGGCAGGCAGCAGGCAGGCAGGCAGGCAGGCAGGCAGGCAGGCAGGCAGGCAGGCAGGCAGGCAGGCAGGCAGGCAGGCAATCTTTGTATCGACAGGGGTGTTAAACATGAAAACTAACAAATACATGAGTAAACACATACGCTTGTGATAATTTATCACATTTTCGAGCTCAGTTTAGCCTGCACCAATGCCCAGACTAGGCAGAGCCTTCGCTGTTCGTGGTCAAATATGGATATGGTATGGACGTACATGATGACTCAGACCAACACTCATACTTCTAGGTTAGCAGGATACGTTGGCATGGTCGTTTACAGAGGCGTATGCGCATCTGTGATAAGTACTAAACTCTAATGTGCTGGCCCATATATTATTAGCCAATGTTGTTTTAAAATGTCCATCCAGTATTGTACCCAAACTAAACTAAGCTATAATTCAGCAGTAAATTGCTTGTAAAGAACTCGATATGACAGTAATATTAGCAGCTTCAATTCAATCAGAATGTCAAACAGTTTGGACCCAGATCAGGCTATCTATCTATCTTTACTGGTTCGCTCATATATGAGCATTACACCAGGGAGTGCGAATTTGGAAATTTTGATAAAATAAAAAACAAAAAACACAAAAAAAACAAAACAACACAAAAAAACACAAAAACTTTTGGCTGAATTTTTGTTTAAATAAGGAGTGCCCTAAACTCCTTTGTGGACTGGGCATTTGCCACAGAAGGAGGCAGACTATTCCAATGTGGAATAGTACGGGGGAAAAAAGAATTCTTCAGGGCATCACTGTATGTCTGGTGTCTGCGGTATTGTGCACTATGTGATGACCTGGTAGTTTTCAAACTATGAGCAGGGGTCATATACTTGTCTTTTTCAATAGACACTGCTCCACAATGAATCTTGTGAAAGAGAAGCAAGGAGGACTG
This sequence comes from Loripinus fragilis, assembly GCA_964019695.1. Taxonomy (NCBI): domain Eukaryota; kingdom Metazoa; phylum Mollusca; class Bivalvia; order Lucinida; family Lucinidae; genus Loripinus; species Loripinus fragilis. The sequence continues at coordinate 2,535,465 of OZ026529.1, forward strand.
GTCCCTACGGGCCTCAAGAGATGGCCAATCAAGCTCATCGAGCATTTCGCCGACGCTACTCAGGTGTTTCGCCATCTCCTGCAGGTCCAGCGGGCTGCTGTCCTCTGAACTTTCTCAATCTGATTAATCTGAAGTTTCAAGTGAGGGCTCCAAATGGGTGCTGCATACTCTAGTTTAGGCCGAACCAAAGTTTTGTATGCAACTTCCTTTGTACTCCTAGGTGCAAAAGCCAAATTCCTGCGAAGGAAACCAAGTGTCTTAGTTGCTTTGGAAGAGATTTCAGAGACATGCTGACCCCAATCCATGTTATCTGTAATAGTGATACCAAGGTATTTTGCCGACTGAACATTTTACAAAGTTTGATTGTGTAGTGAGTAGTCGAAAAGAATTTGTTTGTGATACTGATGCCGAGTCACTCATTGAGTGACATTTGGCTACGTTAAATTTCATTTGCCAATCGGCTTCCCACTGTCCTAAGCTGGTGAGGTCTTCTTGCAAGGTCAAACAATCCTGAAGTGAATGTATATTCCTATACAGGCGCAACAAAATTGTAGAAACCTTTTTATTTGGCCGTTATGTTGGAGCTAATCCACGATTTTGTTGAATCCCCAGTCACGCATTTTGCTCGTGCCTTGGGCAATGTGTGAAAGCAAGCCGTCATGGACTAGATGATAATACAATGTACCTGTTTGATTTTATAACCGTTTAAAGCCGTATCAAAAGAAAACCTGACCTGGTTACAGGTGGACAACAAGTTACAGACCAGTCTGTGCATACACGCTATCTGGCTAGTGCCTTTATAATTCGCTCACTTGTAAGTGTCTTTTATAACATGCTGCATGCAAAATTACATCATTCTAGCTAGTCGTTTGTAGCTGATCAGGTTGGTTTTATTCTTACATGATCAGGGACCATTTTCGCACTGGGCCCATTTGCCAAGACATTACAGTTTAATCCTCTGAAATTGAACATATGTAACTTCAAACGATTAAGACGCATACTATGAATATGATTCCTAAAATTATGCTTGAAAGAAAGAGAAAAAGAATATAATAATAATGAAAAAAAAGCGTTCATTTATTCGTTTTACGCGCAACCATTCCAAACGTTCCAATTGAGTTACCATTCCATGAAATGCACCGATATGACCGCTAAAAGCGGGGCGGTAGCGGGGCGGGACCAGTCCATTCACGTTTCGCTAACGGTTAGGTCCCAGATCATTCCAAATGGTAAGTGAATGATGTCTGTAGTGTACCTGTATGTATAACTGTTTATATGTTTTGTTTTATAGAGGGCCACTTGGTAGACTGGCTAATTTAGCTAAAAGTGCAACCCTCTTGAAATTTTGTATAAATAAATAAAATAAATAAATGAATAATGAAACGAGTAAACAAACCTGGACTTTTAACTAGAATTGTTTTCCAACGGAAAAAAAGATGTCTCCCCCTTTTCGGAATTAAAAAATAGCACAAACTTTGCATTTAGTTATGTTGCACGGGGAATAATTTGAAAAATGTACACGAAAGAATTATGGTTATAATGCATGGCACGTTGTCTGAATGTGCTTTACAAATGTATAAAGTTGCGTTAAAATATCTCTGACGGTTATCAAGTTATAGAGCGGACACGATTTTATGACGGACAGACCCACGAGCAGACGCAAGGGGAAAATATACATGCAAGAGTTATGTGTCTTATGCATGCCACGTCGTCTGATTGTGCTTTACACATGTATGAATTTCGTTGAAATGCTTCTAATGGTTATCAAGATATAGAGCGGACACGAAATAGCATAGCAAATGATTAAAGGGAAACAACTCCAAAAATACCCAAAGCAGAGCAATGGTTCTTATACATGTCACATTGTTTCATTGTGCTCTAGAAGTGTATGAAGTTTCAACCAAATAACTTGCATTTAGTTATGTTACAAGGGAAATAATTTGAAAAATAAACATGCAAGAGTTGTGTGTCTTATGCATAACACGTTGTCTGAATGTGCTTTACAAATATATGAAATTTCGTTGAAATACCTCTAATGGTTATCAAGTTATAGAGCGGACACGAAATTGCATTGCAAATGATTAAAGCTGCATACTCTGTAACTATGAACATTTTTAGAAAAAAATTATTTTCTTTTTAAATCATTTGTAAAAGTAGAATTGAGCTATGTTTTCACAATAAAACTGTTCAGTACAGCTGAAAACTGCATGGAAAAGTGAATTATCTTATCAAATAGCTGTTGTTTTTCTTTTGTTGGTAATTATTTGCGTCCCTCCAATAATTCTAGACCGTTGAATTTTAACATAAATGCAGTTGTTTTGATAGTGATAACTTGTTAAGATTTACGAAAATGGTAAAATGTTTAACTGAATTTGAGTATTTTTACTGTGTTCTTGAAAAATAAAAACATTATTTTTAAAATTAGAAGATCAAAAGTTACAGACTATGCAGCTTTAAAGGGAAAAACACCAAACATATACAAAGCAAAGTTATGGTTCTATTGCATGAAACGTCGTCTGATTGTGCTTTACAAATTTATGAATTTTCGTTAAAACACCTCGAACGGTTATCAAGTTAAAGAACGGACGCGAAATAGCAGCGCAAATGATCAAAGGAAAATAACTCCTAAAATTCCCAAATCACAGTTATGATTCTGATGCACCAAACTTTGTCTGAATGTGCATTACAAATGTATGAAGTTTCGTCGAAATATCTCTTACGGTTATCAAGTTAAAGAGCGGACACGAAATACCGATGCAAATGATCAAAGGGAATAACTCCAAAATATTCAAAGCAGAGTTATGGTTCTAGTGCATGACACTTGGTCTGAATGTGCTTTACAAATGTATGAAGATTCGCCGAAATATATATAACGGATTCAAGTTCTAGAGCGGACACAATTTTTGTGACGGACAGACAGACAGACGACGGACGCAGGGGGAAAACGATATGTCTCACCCCTGATCCGTTGATTTAAAAGGGGATAGATCTAAAGAACATGTCGCTTATTTGGTCATACATTGTAGTAATAAAAATATTTCACAAACTCAGTAAGTTATATTTCTTGTTGTAACATCCATTAATCTATGTACAATGGGAATCTCGTGTAAATTTTGTGACAATTTTAGGTGAGCTATACCAAAATAAATTGTGGGACATTATGTAACAACTTAAACCAGTTCACCCATCTGAGTTCTGAGTCTGGGCCGAATGTTGACGTCGTCAAAATGGCCGCTAAAGTGCTAAATGCACATTTATAACTATTCAGATTCAAAGCATTAGTTAAGTGGGTATTTCTTGCTGGAATTAAGTTTTGTCGATATTTGATTGAGTTCGTGTCATAGAATACGACAATGACGTGTTTCTTCTTTTTTCTAATCCCTGGAACCCGTTTAGGGCTTCCGATTCAATAAGATTGACCCAGGACCCATTTCCGTACTTGTTATCCCGTAGGAAATCATGCTGAAATTCAGTGTATTTGTTTTCTTTTGTTTATCTGTTTGTTTGTGTTTTAAGTCCCCCTAACAGCTACATATAAGGGCATATGGAAACGGGGCCATAGCTTAAAGTCTCATATGACTGACTGGTGAAGCCAGAGATCGAACCCGCTAATCCTGGTTTACAAGGTGAAGAGTTTATCCACTACACGACAGTGGTACCTATGTATAGTTGGATTTGATACCATACTACATTGTACATAAATATGACAGATCCCTGGAGCTAATTTTAGGGTTCTTTTGTTTTTTGGTGTAAAGTCTCAGTCAACTGTCATGTGGAGACGGTCAGTTGACTTAACCACACCGTTCCGGGACAAACTTAGACTAGCAGTACTTAGTGCACACGCTTTCGCTTCTAACTGACAACATCTCTTCTTGAATCAGCAGAAGGAAGAGAATGACTATAGAAAATATTTCATGATCAATCTCCGCGAAATTAGTGGGCCCCGTTCGAACTCACGACCCAGTGTATCAGCAATAGAATTCACTACCGATTGCGCTACAGGGCCAAATCATTTTGGATTCCTATTCTATTGAAATTGACCCTGTATCAAAAAATTCAGTTGTTGCTCTATTTGATTGCTTTGGAGCCATACTATATGAATTGCTGATTGCTGGGCTCATGAACCCGGTCTATCAGTCAGGTGCAAATGAAAGACAATATTCCAGAACAGGGAACATAAGAAAAAAATCAATTTGAGGGAAAAGGAAACACGCCAATTTATGTCAGGGGAGCATGGGAACAGGTACCCCACCCCCTCCCTGATAGGGCGTCGCATATCACTGATGCGACCTTGCACCGCCAAAGTAATGGCATACCACATTACTTTAACGTCACCATGCTGTGAAGTACACGTTAATTGTGGTGAGAAGTGACGCAAGCAGATTTGCTGCAATCATTTATTACTAGCCAACGCAGTGTCTCCAAAACTAACGGTAATGTTGTAATAATAGGAACATTAATGTCACCTTATCATCTCCAACAATTTTCAAACAACTGTATAGTGGGAATTGGCTCATTTTATTATCTGATACCGAGATATTTTTACACTCTGAAGAAGAGAGATTTTAGTTGGAGGTAGCTTATTGGACTGCATGTCTACCATCTTAACCCGAGTAAGATTGCCAATGGTTGCTCCTGTCTGATAAAGCAGGCATATTATATTGTTCGAGAGCATTCTTAGTCCTGTCTTCCAGTGGGACATGACCAAGTTTCCTGAAAGCTTCATGGACAGAGGAATCTGCGATACTGTAAGCTCTTCAACATAATAATTTACCTTGCCTGGCATTAATCCAATACTATCAGCGGCATCGATTGACAAAAGTGAACGTAAAAAAAGTAAAAAAAATAAAAACATTAAGTTTTCCCTGGGTAGTAACCAGTACCGCTGGGAGAGTTTATGATTTGTGTGTTTTATTATATGACGGGGGCACTCTGAGGCACACCAAAAGAACTAGTTTTTTATGGAGAAGCCGGGAATCGAACCTGCGATCCCTGGTTTACAAGGTACAGGCTTATTTCCTACACCACGGTGGCTTGGCTGACCGGCTTATCTAGACCCGAAAGCTATAATAATCGCATCCACAATTTTAACCTACCTGTTTTGCTTGGTAAGTATATCTCATCCTGGCCTTGACAATAAAGATCTTACTCTTTTTCAGCTACAATCGATAAGCAATTATTGTGCTAACTTTGAACACCTTCCATCAAAAAATGAAAGACGTTTGTGTTACGAGTTGTAAGACAGGTTTCAAGTATACTTGACCTTGACAGTTGACTCCGAAATTGTATCAGTTTGAAAACCTTCGTTGTCAAGCAATCAGTGCGCTAAATACGAACACCTTCAGGCAAAAAGGGCAGCTTGTATCCGATTTGTGCTCCCAACTGTGGGTGACAGCGTTCAAGTTTCGATTACTGCTTCACATATACAGCACATCATTGCACTCTCTCATTGAGCTGGTCATTTCACCATCATTCCAGGGGTAAAGGGGATAGGGTGCGGACATACGAGGGTTAGTCAAAAATAACTGAGCCCTACCTCATTATACCTTAGCCTCACATTGTAGACAAGAAATGTGATCATATTTTATAAGTATTACATGTCACAGACGTTTTGACCCGAAATACATGTAATTACCCCGGTGAAGCTCCTGTTATGGTTGCTAGACAACTAAAGATAGGTTGTCAGAGCGATGCGTTCATGATCTCCGTCACCAGGAATATACAGTATATATGTCTTAAAAAAGCTTGTGGGCTTGATAGTTTTCGAGAAAGACATATTTGACATTTATTTTAATAATATATGTCATATTGTCTTTGCAATATACTTGGTTTGTAAATGTTTAGGTGAACATTGATTGCATGCGTTGCCTAGCAACAAAAAATGTCAAAATTCCTCTAATTTTCAAATACATGAGGATTGTGTTGCCATAGAAACAGAATCATTTATTCAAAACATGGATTTTACTATTTCTGAGGGTTTGTTTGTGTATGCAGTACTGCAAAAGCATTATTAGGCTATTATTTTATGTTTTCTGTTAAAATTGTGTTTATATGAATGTGGATGGGGTAAATTATAGGACTTGAGGAGCGTAAAAAATGCTGAATTCTGAAATTAAACTACCACAACATCTATAATTTGGAGTCAGTTATTTTCTTTTCTGTGGCACTGAGTGGGTACAGGTAATAGGTATCAAACGACAGTGAATGCAGCATTACATTGGCATTATCGTTTCCATGGCAACGCTTAGATATTGATGTATTGCAGCGTGAACGCACGCGTTCGACAGGTCATGTTTGGTTGCCTAGCAACCAGTATATAAAGCCTACCAACAGATATAAATTAGGTTATTGAATAGATGACATATAACTGCGATGAAATATCATTTAAATATGTGTCCATTTTACTTGAGTTAAATGTTATAAGGTAGGGCTCAGTTATTTTTGACTAACCCTCATAGAATTAAAGGGCCAAATTTGTGATTACTAATGGTGACCATGACCTTGAAGTCCCAGGGGGTGGGGGTTCTCTGATATTTTCATACATATGTAGGCACGGGCCTTTTTAGCTTCAAAATTTTAAACTTCAATATTTTGGGTGTTTTCAGAAAAATGAATAGTCTTGGGGTATAAAGATTTTGTAGATTTTTTTGGGGGTCATCACAAAATTTGTTTATATTTAGGGGTTATTATATGCATTTTAGGGCATTTTCTTCAGGTCAAGATAAAGAATGGGGGATATATTTTGTGGTTGCTAAACTTTCACATATTTTTGGGGGTGCTTGAAATTCCTGATATATTTATGGGGTGAACGGTACATGCTGGGCCCGAGCCTACGTATGAAGAAAAAAATGAGAGTAACCTCATGGGATTGTAATCAAGACTGAATTTCACGCTTCGCACATCATCTAACATAGATAAATATTCAACCAAAATTAAATATGGGGCGGACATGAAATTGTTCAATCAATTACCTTCGACTGTGACATTGAGTTTGAGTTTGCAGGGTTGAGCTATATGTTTTGCACACCCACGCACTGAGGTGAACATTTTATTAAAGGAAATGAAATATCCTCAAGGGGTTGAGGATATATAGAGCATAAACGTAATTAAAGGCTAAATTCCATTTCCTGTAACTGTAACCCTGACCTTGAGTTTGCGTAATTCAGTCATGGCTTCTGTACACCGTCTCACTGAGGTAAACTTTTGACCAAAGCTAAGAAAATGTTTAAAGTGTTCAGGAGATACAAGAACTATGGATAAACGGATGAATAGACGAAGGCATTTCTATAATACCCACTCTGCTTCGGCTTGATGGATTTATGAATGTGGAGTTCGCTTTAAGCGCTGTTAGGCAAATTTTAAATGCATTTGACCTTGGCCTTTGATGCCATAGTCATATCGGTCATCTTAAACTTGTGTTGTAATCTACACAACGCAAGCAACCATTGTGCCAAATATGAACACCCTAAGTCAAAACATGAAATAGGTGTTTGTGTTACGAGCCATAAGACAGATAGATATTTTAAGTATATTTGACCTTGAACTTAGACTCCGATGTCACATCGATGATCAGATCTGAGGCCTATGTTATAATTTACATACAATAGCCAATTATTGTGCCAAATATGAACACACTCAGGCAAGTACAGTATGTAAGTGTGGTTTCTATCAACAATCTGGAGCGGCACGAGCACTAACCTATATAAAAAGCTTCGTCTGGCAAACATCGGATACTTCAATATATGTATATGCGTATCACTAGCGCAATGACCGCCATTTTAATGGCGTCACTACATGTATACATCCCAGAATAAGATCTTAGATACCTTAACTAGATAAAATTGATGCTAACCCTCAAAGTTTAATTTGATATAGGTCGCAAAAATTTGATAGTTAGTGGGCGAGGAAATGAATTCTCTAAATAGCACAAATCGTGCGCATTTTGTCTTAACGTTTAGCTTAACCGAAATGACTGAAAACCACAATCTTAACCTTTTGAGCAGGGAGAACCTCTAGAGGGGCATCATGGCTACCCGTAAAGACCCAGATTAATTCCGCCTACTTACAAGTACGATAAATCAATCTTCAGATAAAGAAACAGATATTGATATTTTTTGTGCCGTGGGTTGTCTGCAGTCTGCGCGTGTTATTTCCTGATCATACTCACTTACTTCTTGATGAAAAATTCAACTTGTTTAAAAGGGTTAAAAAAACTCACATAGAAGAAATACCATAAATATCTCAATCACGAAAATACGGATCGCCATCGTCAATATAGATGTTTACGTGGAATGTGTATGCCAGAATTGTTGAACAAACTCACAAAATGCCATAATACCAATAAATACCATGACAAAGGTTAAAATCGTGATTATCCCATTCATGTCCATTAAAGTGTTGATCCGTATTATATGACGTTTTGGTAACTGTAAAGGCGGCTCCTTATGAATTCGTAATTAGGACTGGTCAACCTTAGACATAGGTAAAAGCTGAAAATGAGGCGTGGTTTTATTCAAAAGTAACTGTATCATCTAACGCCATTACCTTAGTATACGCGCAAAACACATTATGTAGCCCTTAAAACGCCAACAACATTACAGCATCTGAAAATGTCCATTTAACATAAGCATAGAGGTAACCATTGTGGACGCAAATCAGACTGCTCTTGGAGGAGCAGTCTGATCTGAGTCCATACTGTTTGTTTATGAAAGTAAGTAAGGGTGCAAAGATCAGGAATCGATACAATCAAGTACCACACCTGACCCAGGATAACTATGTGAAAGTGACAAACTCACAGTTAGACACCACAAACGAGAGCCAAGAGGTCAGCCCTTTCCCGGCAGGTGACCACAAAGCACATATAAACAGACGCACACAAAGACATAGCAAACACAAGACAGAACAAAAACATAAAATATCCACAAAAGAAGTACCGCCTTGGAACGGGCAGTAAAATATTTTACTTGGGGGCTTAAACCGGTTTAACGGCGCCAACCTCACCCTTAATTCAGATTTGGATCAAGACACATAGATGTTTGGTTTGCATGAAAGACCCCTAACTTATCAATGTATCATCTATGAGGCTTCAAATATTTGAAGTGGACGACACAAAACATACATTTTGTGATTATGTGCTTTAAGGTTTTAAATGCGAGTTCAGTATGTAAACGGCTAGGATTTTCATGAAATGCACACAAAGTTTGCACGGCCCAACAACTTATAAGCTCTTCACCAGATTATAAATAGAACCTGATTTCCCTTGTTTAGCAGATGAATTAGCCGAACCACGCCCAGATATGAAAATCAAAGTAGCCGCCTTTACAGGAAGCGAAAAGTCCATTAATATGTATATTTTTGCATGATGGGTAACTTTTGAAGGTTTTGTTTGCTGACTTTAGTCTGCTTACTTTTAAAAAAAACTTTATAGTTGATTTTACTAGGAATGGAATGGTAATAGAGCCTGAAAATTATTTTATAAAAGAAATATGGTCAGCGCGTTTATTGGCACATTATACGCTACTGTTCGCATGCATGCACGCACATACATATTGTTCTAATGCATGGTTGCACGACAAAATGAGCTAACTAACCGGAAATGTTCAAGTTTTAACCAGCCAGCTCTTTATTTAAGCATAATTGTCGTATTACTACACCACAACTGGAGCTAAGTACGGAAAAAAACTATAACTATTTATTAAGGGTACTCATTGACAAACACATGTAGTATCACACATGAGCAGCAGAACTCTTATTGATTCATGATATACATAAGTTATTTTGCTAAGTTTACTTTTGTGTATTCATAAATGATGAATTGTATTTATGAGAGCTGACATTAGATTATTATTGGTACGTGTTATGTACGTGAAGCAGCCGGCTGAAGCGACGTTAGCAACATCGTTCGGCGCGACGTCGCTATACGTTTCCATGGACTTAGATACATTATTAATGCCAGTAGGTGTAGACGCTAGAGCGGTCTAGTAGCCGTAATATATCGGTTTACGAGATCTCGAAGCTTGGGCGATGTTAACGTCATTGAGGATGGTGATATTTATGTGTATAAAATCATCCCATTTGGAAAGACTCATTCCAATCGAGGTATTCCGGTTGACGCCGACAAATGGCAGGCGATGCAAAGACTTCCATTATGGTTGCGTTCATCTGTACCCGACATCTACGATCATGCATCTGCGATTTTGGGTATCGCATATCAATCGCATTAGGCCAGTTGTGGGCCACACATATGGTGTAGGCCAAATGGGCGCTGATGCTATTGAAATATGTTAGGCAAATATGATGTACTTTGAATTGTTTCATATGCTTAACACCAACTATATTCATGGTGTTTAGTTTCTATCAAGTAATATTTGTTTTATATTCCAAGGCGGTACTTCTTTTGTGGATCTTTTATGTTTTTGTTCTGTCTTTTGTTTACTATGTCTTTGTACGCGTCTGTTTATATGTGCTTTGTGGTCATCTGCTGGGAAAGGGCTGGCCTCTTGGCTCTCGTTTGTGGTGTCTACTGTGAGTTTGTCACTTTACCATTGGTATCCTGGGTCAGGTGTGGTACTTGATTGTATCAATTCCTGATCTTTTCACCCTTACTTACTTTATAGAGAGTCTCTGGTATATCCCCTCCACCAAGTGGTAACCACTGGTGTATGCCCTAGAGGCAATACAGGGAACCATCATTAAGAGGTTAACCTGGAAGTCAATCAGGACGTTGCTTGATACAAGAACCCTAATAATATTGGGGCTTATATTGAGGGACGGTAATCGCAATCTCAGATTTTGGACGAATTTCCGGGCCACGGCCCCTTTCCACATATCGCTGTGTTGTTGCTTAAAATACATGTGAGCCGCGAAATGAGATTTCCAACAATGTGGTATGTGCGACCATCAAAGTCTCAGACCAGCCTGCACATATGCGCAGTCTGATCTGAGCCTTTGCTAGTCGCTTAAAATTCTATGACTGTTAAGCTGCTGACGGAACATCATTTGGAGTTTCTAAGCTGAAAGGGGGCTGTCAAAATGCCACATTGTTGGAAATCTCACGTAGCGGCTCATGTGATACATACATGCCTATGAGCCAGCCAAAAGTCAGTGGAACGTGTTGAAGGAAGGAGGTCTCTTACAAAACTGACTAAAGCAGGTATTCAATCAGCTGAAAGTGCACCGACCTGTAATTCTAATATTATATAAATCACTTTTATGTCCCTTTGGCCTCGAAGATTAAACAAAACTTACCCCCAATTATCCAAAAAATTCATTTCGACTAGAAACAGATAACTAAATTAGATAATATTCGTTTATCTAATACTTACTCCAAGAACTCAACCGGGGCTTATATACTGGCCACAATTGTAAACCCATAAGTGGTGTTCTATCTAGTCTGATTAACATTACATTACGACACGCTTAGTTCCCTGCCAGTCTAAAAAGGGCCCAAATGGTCACTATTCATAACAATTATTGACCCTCTGAATACAGAAAACTATCGCCCGGTAAGTGTTTTACCAATAATCTCAAAAGGCCTTGGACAACCATAAGTCTGCTGCTGCTGCTGCTGCTGCTGCTGCTGCTGTGTTCACGGATTTGTCTAACGCTTTTGACTGCTTGCCCTTTGGTCTCTTAATTGAAAACATGAGTGCTTATGGGTTGGCCCCAGATACAATGGATATGCTTATCAGCCATTTAAGTGACAGAGTGCAACAGGTTAGCCAGCACATCCGAAAAGGTTTAAAGGGTTTCAATCGAGGTTCGAATTGTTGGAAAACCTAATTTTAGTGATCAATTCAAAAAGATAGTAAAACGTTATATAAGGGTTGGATATAATTTGGATATCATGCGACAGTCTGCATGCCTAGTTTTAAACCCAATCACGGTTTATAGCTATGTTTTCCTCTTTAATTGCACGACGATTTTTTTATAAACCATATTAGATATAATAAGCACACTATTATAAATTTCATCAAAACAACATAGTTCCAGATCAACAGGCTTCTGAACTGACTGAACATTATATGCATGAACCATGATGGAAATTATGCTAATTTGTATTGGATGCGTGAAGAAAATGTGTGGAACCAGTGTAGTCAGGTTCATTGCACGACGGTGGGTCAGGCCTCAGACTCTATGACGGCTCTGACGTAAAGCTTTAATCGGTGGGTTGGTGCCTGATGCTTATCTGTAGCTGGACCCACCGTGGCTCAACCTGAGGTTTTCTTTAGCCCTGACTATCTGTGAGTCATGAGCCCTTTTCTTTGTTTCATCATGGTGTGTTAATTTGATTAGAGTGTTTCTCCATGATGATACATTGCATTAGTTAGATGGCCTCCATGCGAGCTGAACATTTCTTGTACTTCAACAACAGCAGAATCTAGGGCGAATATTTGGTACCAGTAAAATGGATTTAAGCCCCCCGGTGGCTTAGGCTGCTGTCCGTTCTAAGGCGGTGGTTCTGTTGTTGTTTACTTTTTGTTTATTCTTACTCCCATTGTGGGAGTCTGTAATTGTTCTATATTTTGTTGTACGTTACCTTATGTCCATTCTAGTATCGCAATCATCTTGATGGGGAAGAGAGAGCTGGTTGATTTGCTTAATTTGTCTTCCTGGTGTCTTGTGATGGTTGAGCGGCTCTTCCTCGCGGTGCCATGGGGTTGTCTGCAGTTTGTGATTGTGGTCTTTCCTGATCATACTCACTATTTTTAATCCGAGGGCCTCTTCTTTTTAATGTATTTTAAATGGTACATGCATATTTTTCTTTGTTAACCAATCAGTCATTTACAACTATGCTGATAACAACACACTGTATTTTATACTTGTCAACACAGATGTGTTGAAAAAGGTTTCAGGAGATGAGAGTTTTATTCTGATTTATTGTTTTTAGTGTATGATAGCAAATACCACAAAAAATCAGGCAAATTGTATAATCCGAATAAATATAGATTTTATGCCGCGATCTGATATTTATTTGCTGAAATATGTCGGCACGCTTCAAAAGAACTGGCCTGGTCCATTTTAGTTTTAAAGGGCTGTTGATGGTATTTTTCACTTCTATTTAAATTTTAATAGAACATTCTGTAAGCAAGCACTGGAGACCCTGATCAGAGGCCGCGTTCTGCGGCGTCTGATCTTGGTCTGCACTGTTTACCGATGTCCCACAAAAAGACGCTAGGCGTATATTTGTTAACCAAACAAGGCTTATTTGTTTCTAATTTTAGTTAATGCCCGCTGGCGTGGAATTTGTGCAAGAAAGGGATTACGTATCATACTCTTAAAGTCTACAAACACAGCTCCATTACACGAAGGAAAGATGGCTCCTGGCTATATCAAAGATTAAGTCAGCATCAAGACATAAAGTTCAATCTCATGCGAGAAAATCAGGCAAGTCTACTAGCAGTCGAGAGAATAAGGTATAGGCTAAGGTATTTCCGCTATTAGACTACCCAAATCTGGAACCGTCTCCCGATTTATCAGCGGCTGGCTGAGTCCTTCCCTCATTTAAGGAGACCGTTCCATGCTTAGAATGATGACATTTGCGGATGTCCTTGGTGTTTATTTTAGACTTTGTTCTGTGCCATTTCAAGTTTAGTTTTTACTCCCAAACACCCCATTGCTTTCCGCTCTTGAATTTTCGTTTTCTTGCAAAGGTTATGATTCTTTTGTGTTTCAGATTACTGTATTTGATTTTCTTTATAAAATTATGGCCAAATTGACATACATGGCTGCGATCTAAATAACTACACAAATGCCCTGCCCAGTAGTTCTTATCAGTAATTGGCTTGATATTTAAAGCCAGACTGGCTCATCAATCATCCTATTGGTACGCGTACCTACTCAATGTTTATTTGACTTTTGCATGCTATATAAATTCGTCTATATTTGTACAGTTTTCTTCATTCTTATAATACTGGTTTAACATCTGCATGCTGCGAAAGTTGTTTTTAAATGTTTTTTTGCTCGTGTTTGTCAAAATAAAAGCTGTGCTTTTTTTCCATGTTGTAAACTCTTCGACAAAAACACTCTATTAACTCAAAGCACTGTACGAGCTAGTTTGATAATGTTTTTTCTCCAGTAAACAATATCTTGTTTAAATCAGCTATAACTAGGGTATTATATTACCAATTGCCTTTCAATTGCGCCAGTCTGGCAAATGTAGTAGGTGGCGTGACGAAGGAACGCACAGGGTAGCGTACAATTTGTTTGGCGCCCGTTTTAATAGCGTTAAAGTTGCTCAATGCACTGGAAGAAACAGAAACCTACGTTCTGGACATATCAATGCAGATGGACTGCTTTTGGGCCTTGACCATGAGGTCAGATTTATTGCTAGGGGCTGAGCCAGAGGTTTGTTTTGCGTAAGTCTGTCTTGGTTATGTCATTTTAATTGAGCGTTGTGTATCAATATTATTTAGATTAAAACGTTTCACTTTTTTACTTAAAATGAACAACACTATTATTCTATGCATTTGTGTCTGAATTTTACTTATTAATACCATGACATAACCTTACTGTATTAGTTTTTTTATGGAAAAAGACAATTTGGTCAGTTTGATTCGGTTAGTTTAAAGAAATTTAAAGTAAGAAAGACAGCATGGATCAGAAATCGATACACTCAAGTACAACACCTATCTCAGGATATCAAAAGGGAAAGTAACAAAATCACCATAAATCTCATCTATTACCTCGACTAAGTTTCTCATCTAACCCTTAATGATCTAACTGATTATTCCTTCTGATTTCATACAATACACTTTGGAAGTTCCATTAACATTGTATATATTGAGAGTCGCAAGTTATAATGTCGAATCAATATTGCATTTCTTTCTCTAAATATTGTTTTTGTTTTAGTAAATAGTCAAATAGTATCTATCGTCTTAACAGGTACTTTTTGAAACAATGAAGACTCAGATGAAATGGCGCATAATATGGAATTTCATCACGGTCTGAACCGTTTGGTAAGACTAAATCGATCTTCTGCGAAAGAACTGTATTTGTAAAATTACAATTTGTGACCCCTCAATATATAAAATGGACCATCCCGACTTTATTGTATATAGCTTTATGGAAATTTGCATTCATCTGACAATGCTGAAGGACATATGCTACTAAATACTTCCCATGTTGAAATCTGTTCAATATTTTGCATACGGTTTGTTTTATGCAAGGGCTATCCATTAATGAAATAAAAGGGATATGTCATCGTGCCTTTTTTTTATCATCCTCGTTTACCCAGGGATGAAGCATTCCGTTTCACTATTTTTTTTTGATGAATGCAGTGTAACGAGTTTTCAGCATTTGACCAATTTTCTAAACAGATGACAGAATAATACTAGTCCCAAATATCGAGATAAAATTGTTGTAATCTTCAGCCAGCTTCTTTCTTTTAACTTATATTATTGCCCATGACCTCAAACCTTTTAGAAAATGTGCAAGTTTATTTTTTATCTAAAGCTGTGACAAAAAAAATAGTGCATGATATAGTTTGGCAATTCGTCGAAAATTGGAATTTGTTTATAGACTAATCATATACTAAAAAACTGATGTTGAAAATCTTAAGAATTTCATTTTTATTTCATGGACTATTATAATACCTTTCAGAAAAATAAAGATCTGGGGTCACCGAACTTGTTCTCTTTCAGGGGAGCCAAAGTTACCCCCACCCCCACATATGTAGTGCACAATTCAATATAAAACGTCAAGAAGTGAAGACTATATAACTAGTATATATAAATACTGTATGAAGTAATTCATTATAAAAACGCTAAAACGAAAGAAAATAAAGCACACTGTAAAATGTTTGCCCACCCGGGAATCGACCCTAGTGCGCCTGTACCATAGTCCGACACGCTAATCACTAAGCTAGGAGGCCAGATCTTTCGCAGCTCAAAATAATCGTAAATCAAGAATAGATAAATCATTTCTGAGTTATCCGACGCAGAAATGGTGCGCATGGTATATAGCCTCATATGGGTTTTAATCACCTGTTTGCTGTAATGTGACATACTAAAACTCAGGGTTCCCTTGCTTGGAAGAAAGGCTTATTATCTTGGAACAAACTGCAAACACAAACATAGTTCAGCTATCGTATTTATTTTAAAACATATGTATAACCTAATAACATTTGTATAAAAGAAC
This sequence comes from Loripinus fragilis, assembly GCA_964019695.1. Lineage (NCBI taxonomy): Eukaryota > Metazoa > Mollusca > Bivalvia > Lucinida > Lucinidae > Loripinus > Loripinus fragilis. The sequence continues at coordinate 2,551,602 of OZ026529.1, forward strand.
AAACATAAATGACATGTAAATTACCAAAAATGATGGTATACCTAACAGCACTGACAAAACATAATGTGCCTTATACATATTCGAGAAATGAGACAAACTGATATTTATGCTTTGAACCCAAAATTTGAGCCACGCCATGTGATTTTCAAAAAAATGACTTTTTGACTAGTGTAGACTCAGTCGAGATTGTGCAGCCTCCTTTGAAGCTTAGAAACTCCAAATGATGCTCGGTCAGTAGCTTAACACTAATAGAATATTCGTGCGACTAGCGAAGGCTCTGGTCAGACTGCACGTATGTGTAGGCTGATCTGAGCCTTTGCTGGTTGCACATACCACAATGTTGGAACTCTCATGTCGCGGCTCATTTGTTCTTTTTGTCAATATGTCATTTGATTCCTAAAGCAATGTTAATAAGTGTCTTTGCCATCTTTGTGAAAGGCCAACATATTCAATATTGAATATTTGCATTATAAAACATGCTTTTGGGAATACTGTCTACCCACAAACAAGTATTTTGCAGCCTGTGACAATCCAGATCAAATAATGCAGAACTGTGGCTTTTCACCATTTAATGTACTGCTTGAAAAATGCAATACTATATCCCTGTCATGTAGTCTCATGAAAACCTATGTTGCTGACAAACATCGTGTTTGGAAGTATATTTAAAAAGTAAATAATACAGGAGCACAGATGTTAGATTTTAACAACATATATATAAATGAAATTAACATTATTTTGAAACACGTTATTGGCGTATGCAGGTACCAATTATTCCGTATCTGTATGGGTGGCGGTATTATTACACTATCAAAGTATGTACCTCACTATAATGCCTTCAATGTTTACCGTCGTGAGTTGGCTCCCGGTACCGTTAGTTTAACAGGTGACAGGGCCAAGGGCGACGACAGTAAACATTGGGCTTACAGTAGTGGTATATAGATTTTAAAACCTGTCATTATATCACTTCCAGACACGACGTCATATAGTATTCTAACACACCTCGCTTATATAGCCAATGGTTAAACTCAGTGATTTATTGGTTGATAAATCACTGCACGGACTGGGCACGGACCGCCGTGACGTCATTCGGTCGCCAGTTTACCTTTCATGACGTCATCTACCATATACCGCATTGTAATGTTGACAATAGACGGCGTAACGTCGTTTTTACAACTACTTGACGTTCATAATGTACGTAAAAATACGCGTTTTAGTCTAAACAAGAGTTGCGGGAAATTCTGACAGTCTGTGAAAGATGGCGAAAACCTTATATACTATGAAGGATTCGTTCATACTTTTAATCTTTTGTGTGTTAGAGTCGAAATAAATTCGCACTGACAGCGATTTGTGGCTTAATATATCACTGTCTGTCGGTCAGTCGTAAGTGGATAAATCATTCGCGCTTTGCGCTCATGATTTAATCACTTTAACGACTGACCTCCAGTCTGTGATATATTAAGCAACAAATCACTGCGAGCGCGAATCTATTTCTTAAATCGAAAATGAAATATTACAGGACTGGTAAGTTTTCAATCCTGACTGAGTCAAGCGTTCACATAATGAATATGAGCTCCAACATAGACAAACAACATTACAGTACACGTAGCTTGACTTGATATGTATACATGTGCATGCATGCCATGCACGGATCCAGAAGGGGGGACAAGGGGTCCGGACCCAATCGCCCCTGAAAAATCACAAAAATATAAGATTTCTTAGCAATATTGGTCAGCATCCCCTGAAAATCATGAAGCTACCAAGTAGCATTCAATGTCAGGCCATCATCGACACGCCAGTGAAACGCCATTTAAATGGCATTTCTCTGGTGGGCGGATGATGGCCCGCTCATAGTGGTATTCAGTTTCCCTCTCCCCCTCATGCAAAAAAAAAAAAAAAACGTTGTCAAAGTTGGAAAAATGGGAGAAAAAGTTAAATCCCCTCTGAAAAGACTTTCTGGATCCGCGCATGCATGACATTGTTAAATACTTATGGTCAGTTTAAGATATGGACAGAGGATGCAGCTTATGTGTTTTTGTTTTCAGTCATTCAGTTTAGATTTTGTCCCCACTTGTATGTGACGGATGCTGTATTCGGGCCAATCTCTTGGGATATTTCCTCATATATCTTAGCATATATGAAACATACATGGCTACAAGGTTACACTCAATATGGAAAAGTCATGGAAAAGTCAATTTAGCAGAATCTGTCAAAATTTCATTTTCATAAATTGAAATTAACATATGCTCAATTGATAGACCGTATAAAGGCACCATCGCATTTCATTTTTACACAAACGCTAGAACTTGAACTCATCGCTTAAAACCGCGTATTCCAGTGACCTAAAGTAAAAAACACACACCAACTTAATGGTGTTATAAATGGACATTATTGAACATTTTGGGTTTCGCTTTTATTAAGTAGGAATTTTCAGGTAATCCACAATGTTCCTATGGAAGCCCATATGACATAAAACAACCCAGGAACGCTTTATGGGGATGACATGTTTTTGTCCACAATATTATTGAAACTTTCTGGTGCTGTAAATGGACATTATTGAACACTATCGTGTTTATTTTGTAATAAAGAAGCAATTTTCATGCAATTCAGTGTTCCCATGGAGGCCCATATGGCATTAAAGAACACAGAAATGTGTTTATAGTGATGAAATGCTTTTGTATACAATATTATTGAAACATTCTGGCACCCATTAACCGTGTACTGCACATCAACCTCGACACTTCCTACGTTCCAATGCAGCGTTTGTACATCACCGAACCAAGGTATGGTGGACTATACAGGACATTTTATGGCATACGTAATACTCAGTTTTTGTCGATTTTTCTCGTCATACGAGTGCAAAAATGAAAAATGACCGACAGGTTGTGGTGTAAACTTTCAGCTCTATCAAAACATGTCACACTTTATGATAAATTATGAATCAGTCTCAGCGAGGCCCCGTTTTTTATTGAACCCACAGCCCGACCCCTCTACTTTACACTCATATAACCCAAACGTTGGCATTTTTGTGATAAAATAAAGTTATCGGATAGTTGTCAATGAAAATACGAGTATACACAAGGCGAAAAACATTTAGCATCGTGTGCAACGTGCAAAACCGGTATTAGTACTGTATCGTTACGCATACATGAACATCCTTATTGAATCAAACTTTGTTATGTTCAATCGACTGATACATGTGCCCAAATATATTGTTTCAAATATCATTTCAAACAGTTTAATAATAAATGAGCTATATTGAAAAAATGTGTTTTGATAACTGGCGGTTTAGAAGTTTCGTTCAGTATAGTTTCCCAATTTATGAAGCATTGATACAGTTCTATTGATTACCCCTAAACACATGTTTTGGCTATGAACTACATGAAGTAACAATCATACACTTATCTGGAAGCCTGACATTTAAACAAATAACGAATAAAATAAATGCACTGCGTCCACTGCAATGGTGTCTCAATATATACAATGTCCAATGAATGATGTCAAATGAAATGTATCGCTACACCCTTGTCCCCTGTGCACTAAGTTGTTAGTCCATTGTGTAAAATGTCTGTTGCTCTCTTCAAGGAAATGATGAGAAAAGACACCTGTTCTCCAAGTCTGTTCCAATACTCTGAGTCAGCACCATCACGTAGAATACGAGTTACTCCAGGAAACACAATTTCATCGTGGAGATTGTCAAGATCTGGAGCCACTAATAAATTCCTGTATGAAAGCACATGGGTGAAAGTTCAAATGAACCGTGACATGTGATTCGCATCAATGTGGTATTTTGACAAGTGTAGACTCAGACGAGCCTGTGCAGACTTCTTTTAATCTAAGAAACTCCAAATGATGTTCAGTCAGTAGCTTAACACTCAAAGCATATTCAAGCGACAAGCAAAGGCTCTGATTAGACTGCGCGTATGGACAGGCTGATTGGAGGCTTTGCTGGTAGCACATACCACATTGTTGGAAATTTCATGTCACAGCTTAAATCATTTACGTGGGATGGAATTTCCCACTATTATAAATTCAACCAGACCGTTACCATTTGAAGGGTTGATAGGTGGTATATTGATTTTTTAATTAAATTTTTATAGAACATTCTGTAAGCAAACAGTGGTTACTCTGTTCGGACGCAACCTCCTGTGGATTCTGGTCTCGGTCTGCAGTGTTTGCCTATGTCCCACAAAATGGCTTCAGGCTTTTATAGTTTAAATTAAGATACTCCCATTCTTAAGGTGTAAATCTTAAAGTTTGCAGCTTACATACATAATATTAAATATTGCAAGTGTATTGAGATACTCTAAAAATAATCTTTATAATATGCAATAATCGGCTGAAATTAGTATTACCATTGTTGTGTGTGTTAAGTCTGTGCTTAGTAATGCAGTACTTTGTGGCCTTGCTGTTATGCAATCATCTCGTTGAGGAAGGGCAATATGATTGCTTTATTTTAATTGTATTCTTGCTGACACATGGCTATTAGTATTACAGGGACACCCGTCCAAAGCGGACACTCAACAATTCGACAAAACAAATGTCTTTAAGCCATATGGTAGCAAAATGCAGGACAAAAGTACTCCAGAATGCTGCAATAAGTTTGATCTGCATTAAGCGAGTATTAGTCTAGGAAACCTGTTTTGTCGTCTTTAAATGGCCTCTAAAGGCAGGTTTTATTGTATGTGTTTCTTCCTGGCAGTGCCCTTGTTGTTTTGTGTTCTACTACTGTAGCATTACCTCGTTATAATTACTTACCTGTTGAGTTAATCTAAAAACCCTTAATTTATGAAAAATTCTGAAAAACGTTCATCCATGACAAGCAAAGTTTATAACTCTGTGCAGTGCACAACTAGTAATATATATTGTGCGCTCATCTAACACAGCTATTAGCCAGAACAGTAATCTAGTTAAAATGAAGTGCAGCATAACATCACTGGGTGTTTTTGTGCCCATCAAATAGTCTGCGAGAACTCTGAACATAATTTATGGTTGAACAGGCTTATTTCTTGCAATATTCTGTCAAAAATAGTTTGACGTCATTAATTACGTTACATTTCGTTGGATGGCATGCGGCTTTTTGCAGATTTTATTACGCTCCTATTTGAGACAAAACTGCAGAAGTGCATATAATGGGGATAATTATATTCAAACTTTTGAGGAGCACAGTAGCTAAGTGGTTGAGTTATTGGCTAGACATTGAGAGGTTGTGGTGTTGAGCCTCGCTGCAGGCACTGTGCTGTGTCATTGGGCAAGACCTTTTATCCCCTACTTAGCACTGGTTCAACCCAGGTATAATACATTCAAACAAACAAATATTGTTTTTTTTATTTCGGAAGGTATATCGTTGGATATATGGTCAAAAACAGCTATCCCCTAATTACCTGTAATGCCTTTGTCCTGGAAGCCCTCGATCAGAAAGAAATGCTTTTGGCAACTGGAGTAGCTGGTCGTTGATAAGATATATGTCAAACTCACTGCAATATCAATACACAAGTCTTTTGAAAAAAAGGCTCTATCCAATTAGCAAATAAAAGCCGGCCACTTGGGGCCTGCTAGCAAAACGCCAGACCATTAGCGTTTTGTTGGCAGGCCAAACCGCGAGACAGTATGCTTGCTGGAGTTAACAAATGGGTCAGCTCATTAGAGTAAGTATGGAGGCAAATATCAGGTATCGATACAATCAAGTAACACAACTTTACCAGGACACCACTTGGGAAAGTGACAAAAACACAATAAAACATAACATACAAGAGAACCAGTGGCCAACCCTTTCCCAGCAGGTGATCACAAGGCTGCAATTAACAGACAAGAAAAGCATGACAAACACGAAACATAAATAACAAAATGATCCACAAAAGATGCTCCGCCTTGGAACAGTCAGTAAAAATAGTTTTACTGGTGGGCTTAAACTAGTTTCACGGTATCAACCTCACCTTTAGTTCTGATATGGATTAAGACACATAGATGTTTGGTTTGCATGAAAGATCCCTAACTTATCTATGAATTATCTCCTAGAACATATAAATCAAGATATAAAAATGACTCAACAGTACATGAAAATGCATACAGGAGCAAAAGATATCCAACAACTAAACCCCGATGGGCCTGACATGAGCCAAAGCATCAGGCTCCAACCATCTCATCTATAGTTTCTGGAACATGTGTAAATTTGCTCTTAACTGTGCATCCGCAGCTATCTAGGGGTGCTAGCAGCCAACACGTCCCTGAGCCTTCATTTACAATTTACTTAAGTGTGTGTGAGGATCCATTACTCTGCTGAAACAGCACAGATGGGTAGGCTTGCAAGAGCCTTTGTTCGTAGCATATTTAATAAAATCTAAATTTCCAAGAACTTGCTTAAACAAACGATTGCCTTTGTCTTAAGAGTGTGACATACACTGGACACTAAATAGCTCGAATCCTGCTATTTCAAATCAACAGCTTAAGTAAATTTACTTTGAAACGCATTCAATACAGATCCAAATGCGTATTTCTGATTTTCCTAAACCATGTAAACGGTTTTCAAAAATGTATTGTTGGAACGTTAAAGAATGATGTTGTTGGGATAGTTATTTTTGTACCTACAAAGCTTAATATTTGATTGAAATGAAAGATCTGTGAAATGCCAATATATCAATTCGTATTTCCTGTACATACATGTAATTAAACAAAATGAATGACAGCTGTTCTTGGCATGTTAAAGTGGGAGGGTGTACCATCATTAATCTGAATAGTGATAATAATAATGGTATTAACTATGTATATGATTACTTATTTAAGGTGCACTGCTTAATTTAATGGATACCTTACATTTATTATATATGTTTATTATATATGTTAAATATTTTTATACCCTATATAGATCAACATGTCCAACTTTTACCCTTTTAACTTGCAGGATTATAGTTTAAAGTATGTATTTTCAATCACAGTGGAAAATACTGTTGATTCTTATTAGATGGAATTATCAGAAGCCAGCTGTCTTGGGTCAATAATGTTCTCAATAAGGATAAGTCCGGGTTAAATGGAAAAGGCTAACTTTTACTATCACACCAATATTTTATGCCAAAAGTAAAAAAAAAGGTAAAGAGAAAAATTTGATACAATCAAGTACATGTACCACACCTGACCCGAGGCACTATATCGGAAAGTAACAAAACATAAATGTAACACATACCTGAGTTTCGACGTTTGCAATGATTTAAGCTTGGAATCAAATAGGCGCACCTCATCACCAAACTTATCAATATACATCCATAGAATGTCTGAAAAACAATATTAAAATATCAAGATAAGAACAAATAATGATATTATAAAGGAATGCTAGCTACTGTTTATGGTTTTTTGGTAATGGCACACAATAAGTTCGGCAACCTCTAAAACAACTGGTTTTGTAATTAAGGCTTGAGTTTTGTCTCTGATTTGGCAATCATCTTCTCGAGAATAAAAGGGCTAGTTGCTAGCTTATATATGAACATTTCAGCATTTGTTGACTTATTGCGCGTTGTAAGATATTATACAGTTATTGACTTATATTGAGGTGGACATGCGGTGTTATTAAACAGTAAAGTTCATATTGACCGACGCGTAGCTGAGGTCAATATCATTAAGTCTACTGACGAATAACACTTCATGTCTACAGTAATATAAGTCAACAATCGTTTTATTACATGATAAAGATGTTCTATGTGTTTCCTATCTTTTGGATGATATTGACGTTACAGCTAGATCATGCAAAATTAATTTACTTTTTGACGTCCCTTCCTGAAAGCAAAGCAATGTTTCTTCATGTCCATGGTTTGTAGAGTCACTCCCAGAAAACCATGCCAAATGTATTTATATCAGAGGCAGTTGATAGACATCTTGGCCAATCAGAATATGTTTATATATAGATTATATAATAAAAACATTTGCTATATGCATGTATTAGAAAAAGAGTGTATTGCATGACATTTAAATTAATTAAGTTGTTGATATATTAGATCCTAACTAAAGCACACGTACATTAGATCCTAACTAAAGCATGGTAGGAAACTTCATAAACAAAACCGTCACCTCTGATCAGCAAATCTGATAAGGCTCTGCTCGGTTCTGTATATGGAGGCTGAAAAAATAGCCTAAAACCCTTAGTTTGCTATTCAGTCATTTTATGGTGTAAAATTGCAAAAAGGGAGAATGTAGTTGTCCACTCTGGTATTTTATATTATCTAAGCTGATGCAAGCTGTATATTGCGTACGTTTTTATCTAAATTCTGCTTTGTCGTCAGGATATTTACCTAACAACTAAAACGATTCAGATTAAACCATACACAATTTGTAGCTTGCTTTAGCTTGGTTTAGAAGCTGAAAGACATTCTCATTTTTTTTTCGAGAATTAGCACGATAAAAGCACTGAATGTAAAACAGAGATTTTTGGGCGATTTTTTTTGCATCCATATACAAAACTGACGGTTCAGTTTATGTAGATTTCTACCAGTGTAAAGTAACCTAGGTTTTCAGTATTAACTATAAAGGTTAGTCTAAAGTACGTTTAATAGGGCATAAGCAGGTATTTTACTCTCCTAATAGATCATTTCCGTAAAACTGACAAAATGGATTTTTAGTTAATAAGGGTCATATGAACCTAGTTCATTATCTAACTATGGTAGACCATAATCGATACGATCTTGTAAACTCAGATTAGCCAAAGTACACAAGCAAGAGCTAACAAAAATGTCAAAGAATAGAGCAATATTGCGAAAAAAATGCATATGACTTGTAATATGTTGACTTTAACATATATAAGAGCAGCTAAGTTTCAGATAAGCATGTCCATCTGTACAGACTAGGTAGAACCATTGCTGCTCGCATACACCTGTTTGGGGCGAAGATAAATGACCGCATTTAATTCAATGATTTTACTTAAAATTCAACACCGAATTAACATGCATTGGTTAAATTGAAATATTTTGCTGATGCGATAAGCACAAAACGATTATAGGATCAAGTACAAACACCTCATATACTGGCCCTTTTTATGAGGAATCCTGCATTTACTTTAAGTAAAAACACAAGACTAAATGCAGCATAGCAGGCCAATAAGATATTATGTTTCGCTTTATAATCTGTACATGTATATAACACTTTATTTTCTTCATACACTATGTAAAAAGAATTAGATAGTATGAATCGTTTTGCAAACACATTTGGGACAAACCTATTTACAAACAGGTCAAAAAAAGATTGAAGTGTTTTCGTTATAATATTCTTACCTATATTGATATCAGCAGATCGAAGTGCTGCCTCATATCCTAAAAGGATTTGTTTCCCTTTGTCCACTATATCAATTAATGATAAAACATCAAAGGGAATAATTGATGAGTCTGACAATCTTAGTATAAGATCAGATAATACTTTTGACATTAATATGTGTAAACTATAGTCAGGATCTATAAAATTTTGCACGTATTCGATGTTATCGTCAAGTGTCCCATATGCTGGATATGTAGAGAGTGTGGGATACTTCTGAAATGAAAATGAAAAGAAGGATTATAAGGGCCTCGTTGCGAGAAAATCTGTCTTCGGGTTTCTGTCAAAGCGAGTTTCAAACCGGTCTCTGCAGCTACTGGGACTAGCTAGAAAATTGAAATTTCACCTGTAACAAGTTAACATATGATACTTTCAAAAAAGCGAATAACAAAGGCGCTGATCAGACTGCGCGGATGTGCAGGCTGGTCTACGCCTGTGTTGTTCGCAAACCCCCGAAGACAGGTTAAATTTCTCGCATGGAGGTCCAATTTAAGCGATGTACTAGGACTTAAACCAATATCCTGTGCTATATAGAACAGGTAGAAATTTTTCAAAAAGCAAGCTTAGATATTATGCTTTCAAAAAAGCGACTTTCAAAGTCACTGATGAGACTGCGCAAATGTGCAGCGTGGTATGCACCTTTGTTGTGTGTATGCAAAACAAAAGTTAGGTTTTCCAGCGATGTTTATAATTCGGCCTCATATTTAGGGTGTCCAACTGTGTTCAACTCGAACCAATCTGATGAGTTACAAAGACTAGATAGAATATTGAAAGTTTGCATAATGCAAGCATAGATATTATAATTTTAATAGACGACTATCAATAGCGCTGATCAGACTGTGTGGGAGTGTAGGCTTGTCTGCACCTTGTTGTTTCACATGCAACAAAAGTCAGAGATTCTCGTGACGAGTCCAATTTTTAAAATGGGAGCTAAAAAGCAAGTGAACATGAATGGCACATAAATCGACAAGAACTAACATGTTCTTGTTTTCAGTGCAATACTTAAACTGAGAAAGACTGCAAAGACCAGGAATCAATACAATCAAGTACCACACCTGACCTAGGATACCGCAACAGAATGTGACTAAATCACAACTAGACATCACAAACTGGAGCCAAGAGGTCAGACCTTTTCCAGCAGGTGACCACAAGGCAGCAATGAGCAGACGCGAAAGCATGACAAACACAAGAAGAAAACAAATTACAAAAACAAGGACTAAAGACAGAACCCCCACAAACCAGTGGGGCAACAACAAACAATGAATCAACAACAATAAAATCAATGCCTTAGAATAGACAGCAGTCTAAGCCACTTGGGGCTTAAATATATTTGTCTTGTACCAAATCTTCACCTTAGATTATGTTGTTTTAATACACAAAAGTGTGTACACCCTGAAAATTACATCTTATTGACAATTTATTAAAATGTCAGTGTGATTGGGCAGATCAAACACAAATATTGAATCTAAACTAGTATTTATTCCAGAAAAAACAACATATCTTACCGCACCACACACGCTCTATTAGCATCGCTGAAGCCTTGAAAATTAGTGCAAAGTTACCAAAAAACAACAAGTCTCTTTCATGTCGCAATGTTAAATCTATGCATTATCTTTAGCGCTTTTTCAGAAAAATGAGTTTGAAAAGTGACCACTTATAACTTTTGTTATGTGTATATTCTGGCCCTATTGTAACAATGCCAGATTTAGTTCCATGGCAACGTAAATGGCACAGACTAACATGCACATTTGTCATTGCTCCTTTGCTATTACAGATTAGCAGATATGTATATACTTTATTGATCATAAACATCAAAATAGTGATTCAGCGCTGTTCATGTAATTCTATACGTTTCAACTTACCTTTTTATTATAGGTAAAGTAAGGACTCAAGGAAGGGACACCAATACGGTAAACAAATGGTCCATGGTCACTATCATCACCAAGCACTTCAAAACTGAATAAAAACGTGGATACAAAAGTGGGAAAATGGATTAAATTAAGAAAATGGAGTGAGTATGACCAAAAATGAGACTTTCACATACCACAGTCAAACACACGACACCATGAGGAAGAGACAAATAAACATAGAAATTACTGCTCTTCAATTTCTAAACTATAGAGTCACACTTGCCTCTATCCATAAATGTATATCAAATAGTGTGCACAAATATCATATCAGGTTTCAACGTTTTCCTGATCATACTCACATACTTGTTCAACATAGTTTTTGAAAGCTTAAACAATTTAATAACAAAGCACCTTCAATGTCAACATTTTTTAAATTTTACGCAGTCTGGCCATATATTTGTTTAATTAATGTTAACGCAATGGCCCACATTGTTATACGAAATGAAACTCCAACAATATGAAATTTGTTGCAAGATATAGATTCAGCAAAGAAGATTCATTTTGCGTAACAAAAATAGTAAGTGAGTAAAATAGTAAGTCCGATAAACATTATGATATTTATATTATTAAGAAATATGTCTATCCAGACGACAAATATCAATGTTTTACTTTCTAGTCAGATCACGATAATTGCAGTTCATTTGCAAGACTACGTTTTAGTTGAATGTTCTAACCCTTCATTTGTAGGCATTAAAGTAGATATTGAGGTTCCTGTTTTTATTGAATTTATAAAACGAGTTGAGGAAAAGGGATAAAATGCAAGGCTTGCTGAGCATTTTATTTCTTTAATAAATTCAAGAATACAGAAGCACGATTGTTAGATTCTTTTTATCATATAACATTAAGATAACTTTGAAGTATCATTTCTGTTGTAAAAACGTTTTAATTTTGTCATTATGTACGCAACGTTGTTATTGATGTCATAACGTTTCCCAAAAATCTGTAGACCACTAGTGGTTTATCGATTTTTGCATGGCGTTAGTTCACTCCCAGACGCAACGTCATATGATAAAACAAAATCTTCAATGTTGAACATATTATTCCAATGCATGAGAGCTAGATTGTCTCAATTGATATTTTGCAAATGAATGCACGTTCTTTAAATTCGAAGAGAATATTCTCACTATATTTCAAACAGCCTTTAATACCAAGGTAATTACTAGAGCTACGTTATGCTGATTGTTGTAAATAGGAAAGGTGGTGAGGCATAATACTGTGAAGAAGGTATGGGTAAAAAGAAGTTTGTTTACCTTGGTATAAACTGCTGATGTGGGTTAGGTAATATGCTAACCCAGTCATCATAAACAGTTTTATTATTGGTGTCACACTGTCTTAAACAAAGTGAACAGTTAATCTCTACTGTTTTTGCAGCTTCCATAATCACAGTATGTAACATTTCACTTGCTGCTGCAGAGAAGCTGTAGTTTCCTGAAAGAAAAAATAAAGTAGGTATGCATACATTTTGTATCAACACAAAGTCCATGTTATCATAGGTTATTTAATATGATATATACATTAGGTAGTCTACTTAACCCATGCTGTAATCCGTATGTTTAGCTTCCACAATTAAATTTTAGTACAAGTTGATGTCAGTAAACACGATCATATATAATGCATAATGTCTAAATAACCGTAATAATATGTTTAAGCTTGAAAATTCATAGCAAAATTTTATTTGCTCATTTATGATTTAACACATAGAGTCCATTGGCTGCCATAGTTATACACTACCGCTTGGGTTACATTTATAAAGTACTGCCGCATTAATAAGAAACGCGAAAAATCGACTTTAAGTGCATCTTTTCACGTTATTTTCTCTAGTACTTTTCGATATGCGAATAGAAAAAGCTGCAGTATTTTTTGACAAAGTTTTCAACTTAGTGTTTTTGCTGTGTTTTTCTGTAATTAGGTGGAATTTTTGCATATGTTTGGTTCTTTTCAGCGGGGGAGTATTACTGTTGATAGAATGGACATAAACTGACCCAGTTTATTAATAATATGCAACGGTTGACTAAATAATTCGATGTCGTTCGGGTCAGTGATCCCCGTGTTGGTTATATACTGAAAAAAGTAAAAACGCTACACCTGAATTGTTTGTAATTTATATGCAAAATAATGCAATCCAGTAAAGCATATGAAAGTATACCTGGCTGTTCAAAGACTGGGTTATGCATAAAGTAAAAGGTTTACGGATGTTGTCCCGAGGAAACTCATGAAAGTAAGAAAGAGGGCAAAGATCAGGAATCAATACAATCAAGCCCACACCTGACCCAGGATACCAATTGGTAAGTGACACCTTCACAATTAGACATCACAAACGAGAGCCAAGAGGTCAGCCCTTTCCAAGCAAAGGACCACAAGGCATCAATAAACAGACGCGCAAGAAAGCATAACAAAAACAAGACAGAAAAATGTCATTTAAATGTGACAGGGGTCCAATTTTCAGGTTACAAATTTGAACAGAAATCTCACATAGTTAAGGCCTTCAGAAATCCTCTGCCAAGCAGATCCGACTGGACGAAATTGTAGTCTTAGACATGTGACGACCAAAATATGCGTTGATCGTTTAGAAAAGTAGCCTAAGAAAGCGGGTTTTTCATCAGGCCAAGCTTGAAATTTTAACACTGAAATCGCCATAGGAAAATCAATGTGTTATTGCATCTTAGTCTGAGCACATTTCTGGTCGAGAAATGGTAGGAACAATGTCCTGATAGGTCTACCTGATTTGGCATAAGGAAGAAAGTTATCGAAAATCGTGATAAATTAAAGATTACCAAATATTTAATATTCTCTACTTGTTTTTGTCAATGGGGGACATTTTACATTTTTTACACATTTGATAAATTCAAAATTGATTTCTGAGCTTGTTTCAAGTGGTAATACAGTTTTCTTGCGTATTAATGCAACACAAGTATGGCGAATTCTGAAAAGCCTAATAACCATTGCGCATGCGCAATTGCAAAATTCAGTGAACAAAGTTTTAAACACAAAAAAGGAATTAACTCAGACATCAAACGAGACAAAAAGGTTGCGCTTCGACGAATTGCTTGCTGGATGTCTTGAAAAAAATTATCATGCTTTAGTAAATACTTTTCGTCCAATGCTCTCTCACAAAATATAAGATATTGTAGTGTAGAATTTTCACTATTGTTCAGTATAGCATAAAGTGTATCGTACCTATAAAGTACTGCTGCATAAATAAGAATCGCGAATAAATGACTTTATACTTACGTTTTCAATTTACATCGCATTGAGCATTCAATAATCGTGAATCATTTCAGGGTATATTTTGACAAAAGATATTAGCTGGTATTACGGCTAATTTTGCTCTAATAATTCTGATGTTAGAATTTGGGCATTTTATTCCACTTATTTGACACTTGACAGGGATGATCCAGGGATAGGCCTAATCCATTTTGTTAGAAAACTATTTTTTCTGCTAAGTGGACGTTATTTTTAGCTGGGCCTTATATATAAGCTATTCAAAGCTCACGTCAATTATGCTCTAATATAGATATTAAGGATTCTTGGGCCCATCAAAATTTGCAAAGGCCCCATTGAAATTTCGAAAGGCCCATCAAAATGTAATTTGCATGTATTTGAATAGGATATGGGTCATTGGCCCATTTTAAGGGCCCATCATCATTTTGGTCCAGCATTATCCCTGACTTGAGTGTTACCAATGAAAAAATGTATGTAAACAGCTCAAATTAACTAATTACAGAAAATGGTTGACTATAATACGAGTACTACATAGGTAGTTGATATCGTTTAGGCCGTTTATCACTGTAAAAGTTGTTTTCATGAAACTGTCCATTATAGCCACGTCACGCTGTTTTAGTAGAACATGTCCTTACAAACATAGCAAAGAGTGTTTACCCGGATCAAACTGATCATATTGGATCAGTTGGATATGTGTCTACGCTGATTGAATCGATACTATCAACTGAATGGCAGTGCTTAAAAATAAAACTGGCATATATAAAGCAATCACAATTTTAAAATGGGTGATGCTTTTGACACTTACCTGTAGAAATATAAGTACAGATATATAGGCCGTCACATGGCTGTTACACCGTTTAAGTTCCCCCGCTTTTCAGAAAGCCTAAAATGTCGAAATTCCCAAGAGATAAGGGGTAAGGGCAGTGGTAGTAGATTCTTCAAACAATTTTCTTCTGACACTGCAGGATATTCTAAATCCGAATTTGAGCTTAACGTTCTGAAAAATGCAACTTATTAAATAATATTCCAAATTTTCACGTTTCTTATTATTGCCGCAGGAATATAGTAATAATGATAGTATGCGGCGGTGGTAGAACGTCTCCCTGCCCTTCACTATAGTGTAGATTTTATTTTCTTGTCCTTTGGGATCATGGGTTTCATTGTGGATCTTTGAAACTATTAGAGGGTCACTGATGAAGCCTAAATGGCAGAAACTAGCTAGTCTGGCCCAGAAAATATGCACACTCTAATTCCAGTTCTTTGGTGCAGTCTTTGCTTCCAAAGAATACCGTTTTAAGAACATATTTAATGTAAGCCAGTTTATATTATAATGGATACACGAACGTTCAAGTTATATCTTACTGAGTACTAAATATATACCTAACTTTATGATACATTTTTATTGACAACAAGCCATTAAGCAAAACAGCTTGGCTTAATCTGGGTCCAAGGTGTGAGAGGTCAATTAACTTTATTTCTTTAAATACCTACCCTGTATAATAGCATCCAAATTTATATAAGCTACTGCACCTGCAATTAGTTGTTTTTCGTATTCCTGCAAAGAAATTGCATTATTAAAATATGTATATTATTTCACGTAAATGGTAGTAGTACTCTGTATGTTTACAACAAATCCACAATATATGTATATACATTGAAGTACATAGCTGCACAGCATTGTATAATAAGTGATAAATAGTTCTAGTTGACAATAGTCTGGTATATTGTTTTGTTTGTTTTACACTTTTGAAGCATGCTTTATTTTGAATCTTTACTGTAAATGAAATAGTATTGAATTTATTGATTTATCATAGTGTAGTGTACTTAATACATTTTTGTATCTTACTCTCTAGAAATTGAAACAGTATATGGACAACACACAATAATCTTGTATGTACCACATTGTCGAAAAGATGCCCACTCTTGCCTGGGCATTTGCTACTCACACGCACAAGCAATTGAAAAAGAGGAAGTCTCCATCCAAAATGTATACCTTTAGCCCTGTTGCATACTTCCGAAGACTGCTTTTGTGTATATGTGACAAGTGCCAAAAATGTCAAATGCCCATAGGCAAGTTACACGAATCTTACAATACACTCCTGGTAAAATCAAGTATACATTTGGCATCTATTAGTTGTCTAATGGTAAGCTTGATGTCCGTTCTAAGGTAGTGGCTCTGTTGTTGTTGACTTTTAGTTTATTATAATCCCATTTTAGGAGTCTGTTATTGTTCTACGTTTTGTTGTACGTTATTTTATGTCCATTCTAGTTTTGCAATCATCTTGATGGGGAAGAGAGAGCTGGTTGTTTTTCTTAGTTTGTCTTCCTAGTGTCTCACGATGGTCTTGCGGCTCTTCCTTGCAGTGCCATGGGTTTGTCTGTGGTATGTGATTGTGGTATTTCCTGATCATACTCACTTACTATTTTTATTGGATAATTATGATTGTGCTTGGTATACACGGTGTAATCTAAAACCAACAATGAATGTTTTAAGCGCAATATCAAAGCAATAGAAGTTGTTAATGGTCAGTTCTATCAAAATAAGGGGTTCATTGCCATATCTTATGAACTATTTTTAACTAAGTGATGCTATTTTTGTGAATTGCATTTTCAATAACATGCATAAATATACTAACCTGCACCCATTCATAAGATCCGACATGCCCATACTTTGATGCATCCCACAAGGCAAACATTATTGTCCGTCTTGGCCTCCAGCCTTAAATAGTTGATAGGTGTACCAGTCAATGATATTTATCACATGTTTGTAAGTAATATGAAAACTATAATAAGCCAACATTTAAACAACCATGCACAGCGTTGCAGTTCTTTGAAGATTGCCTACGTTCTTAAACTGCATGAGCTGGCTTTACATGTTTTGTTATAGCATATCGTTAGCTATGATCCTATAAGCTAAACCAAAACAAGAGGACCATGGGTTACTTGAGTCCTAGCTAATGTGAGTTGATATTTTAAAACAACTCTACTTTAGCACGAATGGCATCGATACTTTTTGTAATATTAATGTGATATTGTTTTAAACCTGGAAGAGTGGTACAGGAGGAGATGTCGTTTAAAGATGTAAATAAAAATATCTACAGCTCTGATGGGCCTTTTGTATGGCAGAGTGAAAGCGTTTGTGCAATTTATGTATAGGGCATAATCGGGAGTAGTTCTATGAAATTAATTTGAATTTAGACAAGTGGTTCATGAGGAAATGTCCTTTCAAAATATTCCATATCTACAGCTCATGCTACATTTTGTTCAGTGTAGCAGAACAATTTGTGCATTTACCGTATAGGGATCTATGATGAAACATTTCATACAATTTATTTTGAATGTGAACTAACCGTTCAGGAGGAGATGTCATTTAAAGATATTTCTATCTACAGCCCTGGTGGCCTTTTGTGGTCAATTGAAATTATTTTGAATTTGGACTGGTGGTCTAGGAGGAGATGTTGTTTAAAGAGATTTCTTATCCACAGCTACATTTAATTGACAACCATACAGCATACATTAAACTTTTTATTTTATAAAACTTACTTGGCTATGTAGATAGTAATGATCATTCTACTTATACTGATAATATGACTAATAATGTAATTGGTAAAATAGTGCACATTATACGTTGTAACGTCACATGACCAGATTACATATACACCATCTTTGTTCAGGCTTAAACACAATGTAGATATATTTATGCCTAGAATGAGCTAAAAGATAATCGGACATTTTTCCAGAAGAGCGTTTTCCCAAATTACATAGCTCTCACACACTTTATAATGCATTTATGATATGATATTTGCTGTCCAGAGATAAGTTTTGACATAGAGTACTATGTTTTATTATTCTATAAAATGTTATAAGTACTAGCGATTATAAGATAGGATGTTCACATTTTATAATAATTACTATGAAGTTCTAACCTTTGCCAATATGATATGCAAAACTTCTTGATAGCTCCTGCATGATCGTGTATCCTGTTCCTGAGTCGACTGCTCCCTGAATCCAGGAGTCTATATGGGCTCCAACAATAACATATTTATCTGAAATCATATTTACCCGCTGACATAATCAAGAAAAAAACTATATTAGATGATTTGTAACAGAATTAAACAATGTATGTGCACGTTATAAACATTCTACCATTTTGATCATTCTGCTTATTATAGCAACTTAATCACAGGTCAAATGCACTTGCAAATGTATCGCAGTGTCTGATTGAATACTGGCATTAATTTGCGACACATCATCCAGTGGTATATTGTCAAACAATCGACGTCATTACGAAAGGTCGCTATTCATTTGTTGAAAAGTTGTTTTACGCAGCTGACCAACACTTCTGTATAGATGCAATATACAACAGTTATACAGTCGTTTTGACTGAAAAATGCCAATACTGCATTCTAATGAGGTTTGTCATATTAAAAGTGGAAATTATGTTATATTGATCGTATTTGCCAAAGTCACTAAACTCAATTTCCATTTGTATATCCAACAACTTACCTCAAAAATATTTTTAAGATAAATTTAAATAAAACCGGGCCCTGCAGCGCAATTGGTAGTAATATAGACTACAGATCCAGGGGTCATGAATTCAATCACAGCCCAGTCCAATAAATTCGTGGAGATTGATCATAAAGTAATATCTATGGTCATTCTCCTCATTTGGCTGATTCATGAAAGGCTGTTTTAAGTTACAAGCAAAAGTATGTGCACGAAGTATTGGTTAACACTTTAGACAAACTTGCTCATTAAAAAGTGGTTAGGTAAACTGACCGTTTCGACATGGCTATAGCTGTTGACTGGGTCGTAAAACCTCAAACAGACTAAACATTGAATACAGTAATCCCTTAAGCATTTTAACTCAGATGTTTTATAATCTTCTCCTGAAAATAAAAATGACAACATGCACGTGCAAAGCACAGGCATGGGTGGGAAGCTTAATTGCTATTTATTTGCATATCATAAACACCTTGTCAGGAATGTTGTGCATATTGCGATCAGATAATGCAATGTGTTAGTAAAATTGGATTTGGGTTTTATTTTTTAAAATTAATTCTAGATCTATTTTCTATATTACACAATAAATTATTAAATAGACACCATATAATTATAATCCATAGCCTATGTGTTTTAAGAGTATTTTCAAATGGTGTAGTTTTCAACAATAGAAACGAATGTCTGAATGCTAAGTTTAACATTAAGTGAGTAGAATTAGGAAATGCTACAATCACACACAGCAGACCAACCCATGCCACCTCCAGGAAGAACTACAGGACAGTTACAGTAGCAAAGTAAGTAAGGGTGCAAGACATCCAAAAACAATAAAAGCAAAGCAGCCAGCTCTCTCTTTCTCATCAAGATGGTTACAAAAGTAGAAAGTCATAAGGTATATGTATCATAGTGTGTTCATTTGATTAGATTGATCACCTGTAATGATGCATTGTATTTGTTAGTAAACCTCCATGCAGGCTAAACAATGTTTGTGTTTTAAGAACAACAGAGTCTAGGGCGACGATTGGCGCCTGTAAAATGCGTTTAAAGCCCCTGTTAGCTTAGGCTCTGTCAGTTCTAATGTAGTGGCTTTGTTGCTGTTTTTTGGCAAACCTCTTAATGCTTGCGGAGGTTTTGTGTCGGTTTTTGCTTTGGTGTACGTTGCTATGTGTCCTTCTAGTTTTTCAGTCCTCTTAACGAGAAAGAGAGAGCTGGTTGCTTTTCTTTTATTGTCTTTCAGATGTCTTGTTTCTGTAAATGTTATTTGGCTCTTCCTCACGGTGCTGTGGGTTAGTCTATAGTTTGTAATTGTGGTATTTCCTTATCATACTCACTTACTTTATGATGCAATAATGTCAATTACCTGTTTCAAAATGTCCTTTAATCACTGCAATAATATTTGAAACGTCTCTATGTTGTATGATATTTTCAACTGTTAGGGTTACTTTCCTGCAAGCAGACAGTTTGACATGTATAATACCTATTCATATGTAACGTTATTGTAGACTACTCTACAAGAGATATCCATTAATATAAAGACAAATATAACTAAATGTTAAAATATAAACAGTATTATTTTATACTTAGCAGTGAAATCAAAGCATATCAAAAACAAATAAAAGTGAAATCAATCACTAGTGAAATGATTTGATATATTTTCACTGTTGCATTTTTTTGGATCACCTCTGACTTTTCCATTCACTTAATGCAACTCACTTCGAAAGTTCAAACGCCTATAACTTTCTTATTTGTGAACAAAAATATCAAGTGTGGGTAGTCATTTTCTTAGTAAGAACATGAGGAACAATTAGGTACTTAATAATTCAGATTTGCTGAAATTTTTCGATTTTGAATTTTCAACACCTCGGCTTCAGTGAGTGAGGCAATGCATGTAACCTATGCTATGCAACGTCATCAACAAATTATGACGTCGCTTATGACGACACTTGTCTCGCACTTTAACGCTGTATAAATTTCTTTTTATCTGTAAGTCCTCTGTAAGTCCTGATGACTATAGATCATGTAGATTAATCAAGGTATTCTGTCACAAATACTCCTTTGTCTTCTTTTACATTATTGTGATTCGGCTTGAAGCATGGTTAACAAATTGATCAACTGTAAATTTTCTAAAAAGTATAGAATAAAAAGAAAATTTACTTTTTTAGCAAATACCAAATATATTTCATCTCGTGAGTTGAAAACATCGAAATTTTCACTCATGAAAATGCTGATGTTTTCAACACACTCGATGAAATATATTTGGTATTCACCTCAAAAAAGTAAATATCCTCTATCTATGTCACATTAATCTGGATATTCAAAAATGTCAAGAATTACCAACCTCAGTAATTTATTAAAATGTATTTTAAACCTATAGCATCAACTGTCTTTAAATTGACTGAACATGTTGTATGTCAGGGTTTCTATTTAGATATAGCTTGTTGGAATGCTTATGCAAAAATATACTCTTTTTTAATCCCATGTGACTAAATACCTTTATTTCTAATAACATTGATGTGGTTCTTTTTTAAATACTCAAAATGCTCACATTTTATCCCTTTTCCTAAAATTATTAATAAATTTGATGCAATAGGAATACTCATGTGAGACCCTGCCTGGCGATAATCACTTAGTTTGTTTATAATTAGACTATTCTTAACTTACCTTTTATCAGTATAACCTGGTCCTGTTCTATATGTAATATTCAAACCACCCGCCCAGTCGTTACTTACAACTGCACCATCCATTTCGCTGTAAAAGAAAATTGGTTATTATTATAACATGGGAGTGTAGTAATAATATAGCTGGTTACATTAACCATGGTTTGTTAGACATCACACAGTTCTGTTAAATAGCAATCTGCTGTCATGCAAAAGTAGTATAAATGACTTTAAAGATCTGTATATAGAAATATCTTTAAAAATGATATCCGGCTGTGTTTCAATTGTGTTAATTATTTTTATATGTACAGCTTTTTGTTACACAAGGTCATCCTAGTTAATACTCTAACAATGCAAACAGGTCCATAGTTGTATTATTGTAGTGTTTTAAACCAATGCAGTGCACTAATACAAAATTAGTGCTAAGAAATTTAAACTAAACAGAAGCCTCATACCAGCTCAATATGCAAAACTATGTCAACGGTTTGAAGACATCATTTTAACATTTTATAAAAATTTAATATATGATTACAAACTTGGGTAATACAGTTTTAGTGAAATTAGTGAATTATTATCTTCAACAGTGACCTCTCTGATTGGCATTGAAATGAATATATTTGTCTAAAAACTGACGTCTACGTCCTATTTCCTTGACATTTTCTGAGAAAAAAATGCAAAAGTACTCTAGGCTGTTTCAGTCTGTATCCCTAGAATCTGTATTTTCAGTGAATTTTGTCACCCACAATTAGTTTGTATGGACATTCTGGTTATTAACCAATGAGATTTTTCATATTTGATATGGTACTCTAATATGCAAATTTATGGCCATTTCTGATTTGATGAATGGAGAAAGGTGAAGTGATATCATATGTCTTGCAGCTGAAAAGCTACAGAGGGGGACAATATTTTAAAGCATGTTCTTTTTGGTCGCTGGTCTAGTCAATTTCTAATTACACCAAAACAACACTACTTGATTCAGAGCGCCAGTAGCACTCTTCCCTACTTTGATTATATTCCTATTTTCAGTTTTTTATAGATGATTGCTCCAAGTCCAACATTTAATATTTAAGCTAACACATACTAAGCACAAGGAGTGATGCAATATATACTCTCTACATAGCAAGAATAATATAAAACATGACCATGATGTATAAAGAAGGAAATGCACTTTCTATACAGCTTGAGCAATAGTAAAGGGGCGTCTGTAAAATTTCTAAATATTACATATACCGGGCAATATCTCTATGAGTAATGGTCAAAGTCTTTGATATGACTGAAAACATTGACTGGCCAAGTAATTTCTGGATAAAATAAGGACATTCAATATCTAATCATGAGCTCTTTCTACGTGTTTTACTAAGGATACAAAACTTTTCGACGATATATTCCCCTAGTACCTATAAACAGAAACAGTTAGCATGTATGGCCTTGCTCAAACGTTAACACTTGTGGGTACACCTTAATATCAACATGATTGCAGAAACATAGTAATTTAACACAAGTTTTTTGTGGAGGACAGATAGAAGAAAAAAGGTAAAACATACAGAAAGGCAGGCATAACAAAAATTCCAGCCCCTATTGCTTACCACATTTATTTGAAATACAATAGTTTAATATACACATATTAAGTGCTCACAAAAGTACATACTTCATTTTAAGTAATTTATTGAAATGCTTTAGAGATTTAGAATTCAGTAAAGTGAAATTAAATCTACACTTATTTAAAAATATAAAACAATTCTATTTGTTAAAATAACCTCACCTTAGCAAATACTTGGCATCTGAATACCTTATTGGTTGTACTGGTATTTTAGGAAATTTTCCTTCAGATTTTGGAATACTGTGAATACCAGCTGAAACAAAAACAGCATATATCAGTTTATATCAATTACAGCAATACATCCTAATGACATATTACCACTCAAATATGCTAAATAACTGATTGATAAATAGCATATGTAACCAAGCTACATTTCAGCTTTTCAGATAATATTTTACAATTATTGACTTGAATTAGGTAGAGATGGGGATATATCACTTAAAAGGATAGATAAATCCGTATGTCAACTGAAATTGAAGTCAATAACAATTTTGTTGTATGACATTTCAACTATGAATAACAATTATTTTAAAAAGTCAGAACTGTATAAGTACTATATTTAATATGGTTTGTATATATATACTTTTCGCCTTATGAAATTGACCTCATAATTTGATACATCTCAATGCACATGGGCTATACCTAAAAGTACAAACTACTATTGAAGTGGATGACTAATCGAGAGCTGGGTTATATATAAGGCATGATATGTCACATGATCTCATTTGGCAGCAGATATTTTGCATGGAATATCAAAGAAAAATGGCAAAGATCAGAGAAAATGATACAATCAAGTACCACACCTAACCCAGGATACCACATGGGAAAGTAACAAAAATACAATAACCATCACCAACAAGAGCCAAGAGGTCAGCACCTTTACCAGCAGGTGACCACAAGGCGGCAATGAACAGACATCTCAAACCTAAAGCATAACTGTTTTGCGAAAGAATTGAACAATGTGCTTTTCAGTTATTGATTCCAAAGACAGCATTACTTTAATGCTAAATACCGGTTTGCAGACTATTGTAATGCCAAGCTTTTAATTGCATTTAGAATATTGATAAAAGTATATAAATTTATTCTGTACAATCCACTGGCCTTGACTTTAATAGCACAGTATTTAACATGATGAACTATTCAAATTCATATTTTTGTTACCTCTCATATTAATTGCCACAATTAAGTGTTGACCTGATAAACGTCGCCCATCGCACGACATGTGTCTTTTCAGGCCACCATGACGTTGCACGTTTGAATGACGTCATCAATGACGTTGAATCGACACGAAAATCGACAATTACCTCATAATCGCTAGTTTGAAGAGTGAACCAACTTGTAAACTGATAGATAGAATCGTTTGATATCAAGTTTACCAGGCTCAGCTTAGGGAATGTATGTCAAATTGCTCGGCAAGCCTCGCAATTTAACAGGTTTTCTCTAAGCCATGCCTTGTAAACTTGATATCAAAAGACATTCACCTAGTATACTCTGATTAATGATTTCGGTCATGTATACCAATAGGGTCGAGTGAAAATAGTTAGATACAAAAAAGTGTGCTAATTACTTATTGAAGAGTAATCTGGCGTGAGTGGATCTCCCTCCAGCTCGTATCTGACGTGGGATAATCGGACAGCCCAGCTTGGTAACCACCAAGTATCTGGATAGCCTCTGCTTTTGTTGTTTGCAAAGTCAGCTGGATCCGAGTAGAGAATTATACCATGTGCACCTTTCATCTCAGCGTTTCTTACCTGGAAATTGTATATTATGGTCATTGTATAAAAATGTGCTGCTTAAGCATAATTGAGCCGGGACATGAGCTTTCCAACAATGTGGTATGTGCGACAAGCAAAGGCTAAGATCAACCTGCGCATAATGACAGTCTGGCCAGAGCCTTTGCTAGTCGCTTAAAATTATTTTGACTGTTAAGTCAGTCACCAAAAATAGTAAGTGAGTATGATCAGGAAATACCACAATCACAAACTGCAGACAACCCTGTGGCACCGCGAGGAAGAGGGGCTCAACCATCACACATCATTTGGAGTTTCCAAGCTTAAAAAGAGGCTACACAGGCTCGTCTGAGTCTACACTTGTCAAAATGCTACATTTTTGGAAACCACATACCATGGCTCAAATGGATAAGTCTCTCCTTAAACATGCATGAGCAGCTGACTTGTGACAAAACAGGTTTTACGTTTAACCTGAGCCTTAATGTGTGCATGAGAACAGAGAAGGTTCTGGTTATACTGCAGTGTTGATCAGGCTTGAATGAACCTTTGTTGCTTGACTATGTTGTAGGTACCAAACACTCATGTACTGGCTTATGGTTTATTTCCACAGCAATATACTTTATTAGCATCTGCCTATTGCTAACCTCTATTGATGCTAACATCTGTAACAAGAATAGTGTAAAAGAGCATAAGTAACCATTGAAGAACAAAATATTATTTACTTAAGTTATTGCACAAGTTTATATCTATAGTGTAGTATCATGTATATTTGATTTGGATTTATTTTCAAAATTCATACATATCAGGATCATGACTATTATACATGTATATGCACAGAACAGCTTGACATTCACGGATAGTGGCCTAGTGATGATATAACTTTAAACATTGCTTTGATATATTTGTGACACAATATGCATACCATAACAAAGACCAAACACAGAATACCGGCTAACGAAGGGGGTACATGAACCAATTAATCAAAAACAACGGAAACCCCACCTTAGAATGGATAGCAGCCTAAGCCACTAGGAGGAACATTTTACTGGCACCAAATCTTCGCCCTAGATTTTGTTGTTAATGTTGAGCTCGTATGGAGACTTCCTAGCTAATGAAATGCAGCATCACAAACACGTTTCATTACTGGCCACTTTCTGTAGGAAAAGGGAGCCTAATAGGCGTGGATGGCAAGGTTTATGTGTACCTAAATCGTGTTCACACAAATTGGTGCTTGGTTGACTCCATCAATTATTACTAAACTTCTGATGCTGTTGAATCATCAGTTTTGGGACAGTAGGAACCCAATGTAATGCTGTGATGTGATATGCAATCTTAAACAACACTAGTTTATATCTAACACTTAATACAATGACCATGTACAAGAAAAGGTTAACCATTTATTTTGTTTTATAATTATTACATGATTGAAACAATGATAAGATTAACAGATGTGTATAGTTAAATTGAGGTTCAATTGTGTTTATATACTATTTATTGAATATGTATTATATGCCTTTAATATTTGCTTGTAAGAACATACTGGGATCAATGTCATATATCGTGTACGTACATTGTATATACACACGTGTACAATGATATATGATAATGGAATTCAAAACAAATATTGCATGGTTTACCTTTGGTACAAATAAACCGGTGTTAAAAGTCATTAAGAGAAAAGACAGGTATTAATTATTTGCATTTCCCGCAGGAACACAGTAATAAGAACAAACCACACACCACAGGACCAATGCAAAAACAAAAGAAGAAGTGATAATTACCAGAAAATTCCACAATCGCACACTGCAGACCAACCCATCACATTGTGAGTAAGAGTCTCAGAACAATAACAGACCTTTACAAGTCATCAGAAAAACAATTAAAGATAATTGCCTAACCAGAGAGGACTTTCATCACTAAACCAATGACGAAACATAGAAACCCCCCCCCCCCCCACACACAATGGATGTAACAATACACAATGAATCAACAAGAACAATAGCAGCATTTTAGCGACGTTCACATGACCTTACATCTACCAAAAGTAAGTAAGGGTACAAAGATCAGGAATCAATACAATCAAGTACCACACCTGACCCAAGATACCGATGGGAAAGTGACAAACTCACAGTAGACACCACAAACGAGAGCCAAGAGGTCAGCCCTTTCCCAGCAGGTGACCACAAAGCACATATAAACAGACGCGCACAAAGACATAGCAAACACAAGACAGAACAAAAACATAAAAGATCCACAAAAGAAGTACCGCCTTGGAACGGTCAGTAAAATATTTTACTGGAGGGCTTAAACTAGTTTAACTGCACCAACCTCACCCTTAATTCAGATGTGGATCAAGACACATATCAATTGGGTTTGCATGAAATACCCCTAACTTATCAATGCATCATCTCCTTAAACATATAAATCAAGATATAACATTTAGACTTGTTTTAGATATTGAAAAAAGCATACATCAAAACCGGAAGCACTCTGATGGCAAACAACCTGGTCATCGAACAGATAAAGGAATTATCAATCCTCTCAGTAGCCATGTTGGTAGCCATCTAGAAAATTAATGTGAGACAAAACCTATTTCAAACGCATACTTGTATGAGATACTGATATGACAAGTACTTTATATGTGAAAATACATGGCGTCGCTTCAGTGCTAGAGTGTTCTATCTACCATTGCACAGGTTTTGAAGAAAAATGAGTTTGAAAATTTTGCATCCATATTTTTGATTCATCATTTATCACAGACCATTGCATCATACTATAGGGTTAAAATATATACACACAGTGTAAATGACCTTGATTTGAACAAAATGTTTCCAGTAATATGGAATTTAAAGGCAATTTACGGTTTGCAGATAGAACATGATGCCCTAAAAATGCCTTCTAGGTTCAGTGCTATAGTGTTCTATATTTTTCTACAGCTTATTACTCTGTTTATGGAGTAAATTCATATTCTAGTCTGAACAGAAATTATTATTTCTACCTTAAAGTAGCAGATTTAGTTATTTGTTTGGCATAACAGTGACAAACCACACATATTAATTTATGCCATCAAAATTTATGTATGGGAGGTAATCTGTTTCTAAATTTAATATTTTTATCAATGGGATCAATTCTTTTAATATTTTAGACTGAACTGATTATTGGGACCTACACGATGCAGATTAAACCATTGATTTGTAAATACATCCACAAATTATTTCAACTTAAGCGGCTTAAATATGTTTCAGAGAGGTAATCTGTTTCTACAGCTCATTATTTGGTCCATGGATCAATTTGCATAACATTTTGACTGAGCGGATTATTTTGACCTAAAAGTAGCCAATATAGCCACTAATTTGTCATAACACGGACAAACCGCATCAATTTAGGAAATTTAAATTATGTAAGGGAGGTAACTGAATTTTTTTTGCAATTTTTCCAAGGGAAGTGATTTACGGTAGATAGAACAGTATGACACTGAACTCACTCAGTCACGTGACATTATTATCATTGGCCGTTGGATGAAAATCACTTAGTAAACTACAGCACTGAACGAAATGGTCCTTTTGTAGATAGAACAGAAAAGCACAGCGATTTAAAGCTTACTGGGAGGAGATAGGCAAATTAAGCCTTCACCAGTAGATAGAACATTTGATCCGCTTTCCAATGGTATGCATAACTCAATTTTGACCAAAACGTCACTTAGAACGCTATAGCACTGAAGCGACGAAGGGGCAGATTATTTTCCTTTTTAGGACAAAAATAATCACATACATAAGACAGATTGATAGGTATGTACATGAACAGACCAAATACTAAGATATTAACTCGCTGCATCTTAGAAAATATATCAATCAATGGAACAGTTATGTCAGCTCATGAAACGTTGGTGCATATGCAAAAAAAAGCCTTTTTTAAACATATGTTCTGAGCGGGATAAGAGGTCTACCCTTTGGTCTGAGCCTTTGTTTACATCCAAACTTTGTTTATTGGAGCAGTAAAGGATATGTACATGCTTGCATCATGGGTGGATCCAGAGGGGGGTTGGGCAGGGGGCCCGCACCTCCCCTGAAAAATCACAAAGCTATAGGGTTTCTTAGCGATACAGGTCAGGGACCCCTGAGCAATCAAACAGCATGAAATTTTGGCCATCATTGACCCGCCAGCGAAACACCATTTCAAGAGTGTTTCGCTGATGAGCCAATAATGACCCGCGTATAGTGTTATGTCGATTCTCTCTTAAAACACGTGTTCAGAGTTGGGCACCTCTGACAAAGCTTTCAGGATCTTCGCATGAGACTGATCCTTTGTTACTCTACAAGTACACATTATTTAACGATAATTGTCTAACTCTGCAAAGAAGAATGGAAGCAATAAATACCTTACTTGCTGGATGAATCTGTCCATATCTAATTATCAACAGGGACCCATTTACAGAAACATTTAGGTCGGATAGTCTCTCGAAGTCTTTCTTTCTTCCATAGTTAGCATATATGACATTTTCCTGTGGCAATAAGAAGAAGTATTTTGTTAGGACATTTGTATTATTTTTTTAACCACCAGTAACTAAAAATATATGCCAAAAGACAATATTCAGGTAGTATGAAGCAAAGCTCATGCCCTATATATACTGACTCTAATAGAAACGATGCATACGTAGTAATGAATGGAAATCTGTATCTTTCAAAATGCAAAAATAGTAAGTGAGTATGATCAGGGAATACCACAATCACGAACTTCAGACCAACCCATGGCAGCGCGAGGAAGAGTCACACAACAATCATGAGATACCAGGAAGATAAACTAAGCAAAACCACCAGCTCTCTCTTCCCCATCAAGATAATTGCAAAACTAGAATGGACATAAAGTAACGCACAACAAAACAAAGAACAATTACAGAAACCCATAACGGGAGTGATAATCAACAAAGTCTAAGTTTCTAATGAGAAAACAAATATATGTATGCTTACTTCCGTACGATTCGTCCACACGCAGTAGGTCTGATGCGTTTCTTTTCACAAACTGCTTTGCTTTCTGCTTGTTTTAACATTATTGACAAAAGCTGTATTTTGTTTAATCTCTGTAAGAATTCTGCCATCTTGAAAGTGTATAGGTTTCATACAGTAGCAAAGCTAACGATGAACTGGCTAGTCAACTATTGTAAAGGGTATGTGGTGTTTGATATATTTTATATTATATTTTCGGGGAGACAATAGAGAAAAAAGTATCACATGCCTTTGCATATGAAAGTGATATCTTCCATTTAGTGTCACTTTTCCATGTGGTGTCCTGGGTCAGGTGTGGAACTTGATTGGTACGGTTCCTGATATTTGCCTTTTTACATACTTCTAGTACTTACAAATATCAAGGTTGACGAGGGTAATGATATATCACTTACTGTTTGTACAACACCAGCTGGGGCATAAGCACTAAATGGTAGATATTCTGGGTGAATTGTTGATCTGTTGTATTCTGTTTGAAATATCAGTGTTCCATTTGGAGCCTGTACTGTTACAATGTTTGCATCCATATTGGTACTAGAAAAGAGATAAGTCTAAATAAAATTCTAGTCATAATGACATCTGAATTTAAAAAGTGGTTGATTTTAGAACAACAAACGCCCTGTTACGAACGTGTTACTGAGAAATACAAACCTTAGCTTTTATTTTAAATTAGAACTTAATTGATGCATAATGAATCGACTGACAAACTGACAAAAGGTTTGTGCCTCTGTGAAATTAAAATGACTGTAAAAGTACTAGGAGCATTCTGACATATCTTTCCTACCATTTGTTAAAACACTGTGTCTTACATTGTAAAAATGACAAGTTTATTGTGGTAATTACTGGTCATACTTCTTTTAGGAGTGTTCCTTTTTCTCTTAAGCAATAGGAAAAACCCTATAATAACCAAGGATCACAAGATTTTATTTACAATGGCAGTGCTAGTTATGGCTTTTTATCTCATGACGGCGCGTCTGTGAGTGATATAATGCCATACAATAAAATCGATAAATCGATACTGAGTTAGTTACGTTTCGTAATGACGTCCGTTATAAAGTTGCGTAAAAGAGGGGGAAACCCTGACGTTTTCACGTCAAAAATGCGACTTAAAAGTATGTCATGAGATTAATATAATCTAGCATTTGTGCTCCTGTATTATTGAATTATTAAACACGTTGCGAAAAAAAATATAAAATGCTCGGCATGTCGCGCACTTTTTCATTTTCCCAAACTCTATTAATATGGTCAATAAAACGTGAGCAATCGTGTAGGATCCTCTATGTATTGTACTGAAATCATCAAGGGATTTACTTACTAGTTAGCATAAGAGAGGGTGACATTATATTTCTTTACTTTCACCGCATCAAAAGGAAACGTCTCCCACTTTTCTTGTACATAGGTGAGAAGCTTGTTTGTAGACCCAACACCTGACATATGAACACATTTTGTGATAGTTCTGAAAATAAAGGAGACCGTCAAATTCAGACACATATATACCTGGCCACGAGGATATAAAACTATTTTTTTTTTCTTTATCTCAGTTGAACTTGAAATGCTCATAAAAACTAAAATGCTGAATAGATAAAGTAAGAAAGACGACAAAGATCAGGAATTGATACAATCAAGTACCACACCTGATCCAATATGCCACATGGGAAAGTGACAAAACACAATTAAACACCACAAACAAGGGGCAAGGGGTCAGCCCTTCCCCAGCAAGTGACCAAAAGGCAGCAATGGACAGACGCGGAAGCATGGAAAACACAAGACATTAATAACACAAATGATTCACAAAAGAAGTAACGCCTTGGAAAGGTCAGTATAATATTTTATTGTAGGGGTTAAACCGGTTTCACGGCGCCAACCTCACCCATAGTTCAGATGTGAATCAAGACACATAGATGTTTGGTTTGCATGAAAAACCCCTAACTTATCCATGCATCATCTCTTTGAACATATGAATCAAGATATAAAAAAAGAATACGAACGTAGAATACGAGGCAATTAATAGCAAACAGTTGAAATGATATCATGCGATTTAAAAGAAAAACACCAAAATAAATTAAAAAAAATAACATTCAATCAACTTTGCTGCCATGGCGTTTCCCTGTTACTCTTTCCGTGCTAGTAGAAAATATTTGGGACCTAGATCATGATATACAGAGCAACGGTCCTGATTTGTATCTGAACTATTTGACACTTTGATAATGTTTCTGAAAGAATCTTACGAAAACGTTACAGTAGACGACATCGAACGCATAAAAAATATACCCAAAATGGAAACAGGTATGTATTGTCGTCTGCATCTAACCTCTGCAAACAGTTTGTACCTAGTTTAGGACCAGCGTTTGATCAGACTTGATCCCGATCCAAATTGCTTGATACTCTGATACACTGGTGAAAGACGCCGTGTTTTGTCACCCTCCCCACAAGAAAAAAATAAAATGAAATAAATACAACCCAAAAAACTGTGTTTTCCATCAAAATTTGAATAAAATTTAATTTCAAATTGTTTCATGGTACACTATGACTATTTCATTTTATAAATTTTTAATGGTACACTATGGCTATCTTATAGTTATAGTGTATACTGATGTTTCAAAGATGCATAGTAAGGAGCAAATTCTATATGTCTTAAAAACAGGTAAAGATAACGTATTTACTACCACGTGCATATGCATTATTCTGTGGTAGGTTAATTATAAATATTAACTGATACTATTGGCTATACCTGTATGCCCCGAAACAAGGTAAACTCGCCAGTGTTTGTTTACAACGATTCTAATCTATCTTTAAAACATCAATAAAATGAAAATTTATTCATTCATATTTTGATGTAAAAAAACCCAGTTTTCACAGGTTTTTCTGGGTAGTATTTTTTTTTTTTTTGGGGGGGGGGGGGGAATTGGGGTGCTGACAAATCACTGTGTCTTTCACCTGTTCTCTGATAGTGTTCCTGTAAATACTTTTTTGAGAAAGTTAATTTTGTAAAATAATTACTCCGCAGACGACGAGCAAAGCAAGAAAATACCAAGCATGCAAAGAGATAAACTTTATACGTTTCCTAAGAAAAGACTGACAGTACATAATACATAATCAGTCCTATTTGTAGATCATTATATCTCTTGGGAATTTTTGACAACAACATATACTATTAGCAATGGCAATCGATCGATGAGGATAAAACATAGACATAAAGTTGATGCTTGACGTATCAGTATACTTTACAAATATTATCTTTTCAAAAACAAGCTTGCCATCTTCAGAACTTAACTAAAGTGGGTTGTCGTCTACCGACCGAAATTACAGAAGTCATTTGAAAGCTGTTTCAAGTGATAGTGATGATCTACTAAATGACACACCAACAGCAAGCAGAGTTCGCGATGAGCTGGGAGGGTCATTGTAGTGTTGTGACGCAATGAGACAATACATACGAGTAATTTTCACAGACAAGGCTATCTTGTGCTACACCACGTAATTAGTACCATAAAACTAGCTTAAAACCTCCAGTAAAATATTTTACTGACCGTTCCAGGGCAGTGCTTCTTTTTTGGATCTTTTTTGTTGTTTATAGTTCGTGTTTGTCATGATTTCTTGTCTGTTCATTGCAGGATGGGAAATAGCTCTCTTGTATGTGATGTTTTCTTGTGTTTTGTCACTATCCCATTTGGTGTCCTGGGTCTTTGCCTTCTTACTTATTTTGTTAATCGTATTAAGTATGGACGTAAATAATACACATTGTAGCTGTCTGTACTTTCACGTTGAATGTTAAAACACATGTTATTACTTGGCGTTGTCCTTGCAGATTGGTCGCGCAACTCATAATGTTTGTTGTAAGTGATTTTATGTTGGCAATGGCCATCACATCAGCCTGACGTGCATTCATTCATTCTATCATGCATTTATTAGTGACTCAGTGCATTATGCAGACATTCTGAAAGATCAACCATCAGGGCCAGCAGATGTTAATGCACCAATGTGTACAGAGGGTAAAACGTTCGTTCCGATTCTACTGTTAAAATCACCTAAACCCATACCGCATGGTATAGGCCAAACATAATTTCCTATTTTAATGAATTTGATGAACAATTTGCTACTTTTGGGGTGCCGTTCCTTCTTCACTTCTACGTGTATTTTTTCTTGAATAGGCCATCATTTAAGCAATTTGCGTCGTTGAATCTGAGTCCACACCGTTTCTTCTGTTCCATGAAAATGACCCCATGCTTAAACTAGGTAACGTTTACCCTGTCATGTTTTAACCATTCAGTATACCCATATGAACAAGGAAAAACGTTTGATCCGATAAGTGAGTGAAAGCTAATAGATTTTATTAGACAGAAAATCATTGAATAACCATATAATGTAGCCTTTATTAATGGCTACTAATTCAATAAAAAACATAACGATCGACATTTATGGGTTTAATGTTCTTTTAAGCTGTCTTATAGAGAGCACCTTCATTAGATATTGCTCAAATAGGCGTGCACTATCATAAAGTATGTAAGCCACTATTGATGTTTCTGATTACGACGTTTGAGAGTGCGTATTGGTTACAGCGAACTGGTTAAAAGGTTACAAATCCTCTGAAGTTATGAGGATATTATTTCCATCTAAGAGTCATAACGAGTCAGGAAACTATGATTGTGTATGAGGCAACACATGAGTTTATGGTACTTGTCTAATACGCGCAATTATCTTTTATAAATGCTCGAGGCTAGTGGTATACAGTTTGGTTTGAGCCTTCAACTTTACCCATACTTTGTGCGGGCAGCAGTGAAGGCATTGGCAACTCTGTGCATATGTATTGTATTCAATAGATAAAATGCATACCTTATGACGAATGATTGTAAAACAACATCCATTCGTGTTTCAAGATGTTACAAAGTTAGATATATACCATTTGGAAGAAAATGGTGCGCACATTGATCATGATAGAAGACGTAAAGTAAGAACGGTATAGCTAGCAACTTTATTTTTTTTATGCTTAGAGCATTAACGTTTTTTTATCAGACGCTGTCGCGTCTGGGAGTGAAATAACACCATGCAATAAGATCGATATACCACTAGTGGTTTATAGATTTACGGGAAACGTTATGACGTCCATAACAATGTTGCGTACATAACAAAAGTATAACGTTTTTTACGGCAGAAATGAGATTTCAAAGGAATCTTAATGTCATATGATAAATAGAATCTAACATTCGGGCTCTTGTATTATTGAATTTATTAAACTCGTTGCGAAAAAGAGATAAAATGCTCGGCAAGCCTCGCATTTTATCTCTGTTCCTCAACTCGTTTAATAAATTCAATAAAACATGAGCACTCATGTAAGATCCTCTATGTTTCGTGCGGCCAAATTATACCAAACCTTTGATAATGAAGCGACGCAGTAGTCATTCCAGATTACACACACAGTCGGGTTATCACAATTGTAAGCTGTTAACTTAACAAGATCGAACTCGAAGTATGTTTTAGCTAGCCTAAGCCATTGGCTCAAGGTGAGCTATTGTGATCGTTGGATGTCCGCCGTCCATCTTTTACCATGCGAGGCCAAAGGACATCTCCTCATAAACTACTGGCTACATTTTAACCAAATCTGACCGGAATAATCCTAATATGACCCCTTTTAATAATTGTTCAAATGGTGGTGGTCTGTTGCATATCTAGGTAACATAGGATAGATTCTCGAGATGAAAACTTTAAAAATCTTCTTTTCTGAAACCACAAGGCCTAGTTCCTTCATATTTGGTATGTAGCATCACCTAGTAGATCTCTAACAAGTTTGTTCAAATTATGCCACTGGGGAAAAATGACTCAGCCCAGGGGACACTTGTTTTACATCAGCTTATATAGGGAAAGCATGAACACATCTTCTTGTCTGAAACCACAAGGCATAAAGCCTTTATACTTAGTATGTATATCACCTAGTTGACCTCTACAAAGTTTGTTAAAATTATGCCCATTGGGCCAAAATAGTCCCATTCTGGGGTCATCTGTTTTACATAGGCTTATATAGAGAAAACGTGAAGAAATCTTCTTGTCTGAAACCACAAGGCCTAAAACCTTGATATTTGGTACATTGTATGTAGCATCACCCAGTGGACTTCTACAGCGTGTGTTCAAATCAGGGCTAGCATCGACACATGAAATTATTTTTCCAGAACATGGTCATGATTGGCGTGGTCAAAAGGTCATTTATGTTTTCTGAACGCAGTCATGTTGCATATCAAATTAACGCGAGTCAAGCATAGAACACCATGCAAGAAAATATGCTGTCCTTGTACACACCCTCAAACCCTTGGTTGGGACCAAATGTTCAAACCATTTTTTTCTGTAGAAGGCCAAGTTGCATATCAAATTAAAAGGAAAGAAATGTAGAATGTTATACAAGTAAATTGCTTGATCTTATACACGCCCTGATCTTATGGATTGTGCAAAAATGCCAGACAATGAAATTGTGCAGATACGTGTTAGTTTATTTTGATTAAACTAAGTGACTTGATTGGCTTTTGTTATGATTGAGTGATACCCAAATTGACCTTAAGCAGGGATATTTTAAGCCCAGAATATGAATGGACCATGAAAATCGGTCAATGGCCCATTCATTTGCATGCAAAAATCAAGATTTTGACGAGCAATTTGAAATGTTGATGGATCATTTGAAAAAACAAATTGGCAAAGAAACCGTAATATCCACTTGACATCAAAATGAACAAACTATTTGAATAGCTTATGTATAGGGCCCAGCCAAAAATGAAATTAAAATTACTCTATCACTCATAGTTTTGTTTATAAAATGGTTTGGGCCCATCCCAGAAATATTCCTGTTTAGGTGTTGGAGAAATACTATTTATTTTTTGTTGTGAACATCCCCTCCTTATGACTATGATTCAGATGAGCGATTCAGGGCCCAATGGCATTCTTGTAGTTTTTTTTATATTACCATGTATAGTTTCATAAATCATAGTTTGTAAACAAGGAGGCCCTAGTGCCCCAGGATCACTCACCCTGAATCCTGACATATAAGGAGATGACGTTTTAGCCTGTAGCTAAAGAGATATCGTTTAAAGTTATTTTTTCTAGGAAATTATTTTGAAATCAAACCAGTGGTTTAGGAGATGTCTAATCTAGAGAGCTGGTGGCCGTTTTGTTTGTTCGAAAGGAACCATAAGTGCAAATATGGAAGAAGGCATCGTGTAGAACAATTTGTTTGAAATAGTTTTGAATTTTTGACCAGTGGTTCAGGCGATGTCATTAAAAATGTTTCTTATCTCGAGCTCTAGTGTGCCCTTTGTTTGGCAAAGCAAAACCATTCGTGCAAGTTTGGTAGAGCCTATCATGAGAAACGATTCTTGGACATTATTTTGATTTTGGACCAGTGGTTCCGTATGATTAGTTGTTTAAATACATTTCTTATCTAGAGCTCTGGCGAACCTTTATTTCGGCGGAGTGAAACCATTTGTGTAATTTTGGTAGCAGACACCATGTGGAACAATGCTTTAAAATTGTTTTGAATCTGGACAAGTGGTTCAGGAGGAGATGTCGTTTTGGTCCGTCCTCAGTGACTCTGGTTGTAGAAAATATCTGTTTGATCAAATATGTATCAGTGTACTCACTGTAAATGGTCTTGATAATTTACCACGTCTTCTAAATCATCTTGTATCAGCTTACTAAATTCCCTGTCGTAGTCCTGGAAATAAATGAAAACTACTGATATGACATACATTTACTGCCATATCGATACATTTGCCTAGAATGTGTGAAGCAAGTTAGACTTGTTTTAATGAAAGCAACTACTTGCATTATATTAGTTGATGCGAGGTGGTGCTTAAATGGCCCCTGTCTAACTGATAATTTTAACATGTTACAATAAATATGCTATTTATTAAAATAAACTTCTTAACTTCAGTCCTTTTTTCTTATATCCTATCCTCTGACAAGGTATGGGAACACACTATGGAATAGCTCAAGCATATAGGAATATATCATGAGTGTGAGGGTGGGATAGAAAAATATGTCCTGAGGATCACCGATTGGCATTACGAGGCTTGCCAAGTAATGACAAATGGCGATCGCGAGGGACGGCTATTTCTATCCCACCCTCAGTCAAATAATGGATTAGTTTTCTTGCTCACCTCTTAGCACCGCATTTAATATTGGAAAACATGAAAAAGGCTTCCAAAAAATCCTGAATTCGGTGAGATGCTAGATGGTGGTGTAATTTTAGCATTATGATGTCGTTATGGTTCGACGTGCGGCCAACCTGTGGCAGTTCGTTTTTTATCTTTCCCTAGGGCTGGTACGGGTATGTGAGATATAATTAACAACAGAAATCCCGAGCTGGTATGCGAAAAAAAAATATCCCACATGGGTAAAAATAACGTTAACTCGATCTGGTGTGCGAGAGATATTTGTTTTAACCCTGTCTAGGTGCACAATGCACCTTGCATCCTACTATGAACCCTGCAGTTCTTCTATATTTCTTGATTACTTTTTTACAAACCTTGTTCGTTCTTGGGTGTCACACAATAATATAATTCAATATCTCTTTGAAGCCTCACTAGAATTTGCAAATGAGTCCATATTAGATTTTCCGTCTTAATGAAATCATTAACAAGATATTACTCTTATATTCTGATAGAGAGACATTTGGCATCAAGCATCGTTATTTAGCCAGTGTATAAATAGTTTTTACTTATCGCATTATGAGCAAGGAAGGTTCAGGCAAGCCTGCATAAATGCATATGCTCAACAGAATATTCGCTGCTCGCATACACAATATTGATGTGGGCAAAAATAACGAGCAAAGTTCAGACATCTTGACTCGCTTGATAAGCCACTATGTACATTTAAAGGAGATTTTGGTCATATGCGATAAGAACCATACGCCCATATGCTGCCCATAAACTTTTGTCATAGTTGGCTGGTTGGTGTTTAGCGACGCAACAACTCTAGTGGGTTATTTAAGAGTAAGACGATGCTGATTTAAAACATACTATGCAGTGTTACAAAAATGATTGGTAAGATAAAAAAGAGAGTAAAGAATCGTTTAACTATTAGCCTAATTACATTGTGTTAAAAAGATTAATTTATTTCAAAAACATATTGATGTGATCAACATACGAGGGTTGTCCCAGTAAATCGTTGACTTTTATTATAGAACGAGATTATCTACCTGGAATTCTATGAAATGTATATGATATATTAATATACATATAATACACATTTTCTACAAATATGGGTGAAATCACAGTTTAGATAACAAAGTTATGAACCTTTACTTGAGGGTATCTCTGCGTATGCGGAGCACTTCACAAATTATTTTGCTGTATTTTCAGAGAGGGGTGCTCAAATGTTTTGACTCTACTTTTTTTTAACAAGCTGAAATGGTGAAAAATATTGTCATATATTTGTTGAGTAAGTCTCCTTGGTTCCAGTAAAGACCAAACAGTTAGTTTAGATATGTTAGGCAACCAAACAAGCGTGATCTTTTAGATTTAATAAGAGACATTATATTTACCATTAAAATAACTTACAAAAAATAGCATGCGTTCCGTTAAATTGACGACAATGGGCTTGTCTTTGTGATATTAATAAAATAATTTTACACAAAATCCTTTTGACGACACTAGTGACTCTTCGACCAATCATTTAACATTAAAAAACGTAGTTTTTTGTGTTTAATTAGCTAAAAATTGTTGAAAGTCTAATTTTTGCGCTGTACCGTTTTTCTAACTAAGCATTTTCTGAAAAATAAAAATGTAGTAGGTATGTGAATATTGTTTATAAAATCGATGCGAATGACCATAAACGTTTCAAATTTTCAACACTTTACCTTGCATGGTTACTAGTTGATGTGGTAATGCATTGTTTTAAAAAACAAAAGCGAAATTTGATTGAATGTACACTACCTTTTAGACTAGAATAGTTTCATTGCAAAAATTTTGACGTTCACCGCTCACGCCGACATACCGTCAAGAAAATTTGTTATCTAAACTGCGATTCCACCCATATTTATACAAAATTGTTCCCATAAATATATAATCACATCCTGAAAATATCATAGAATTACTGGTACACAGTCTCGTGTTATAACAAAAGTCCACGATTTACTGGGGCAACCCTCGTATATATCTTGAAATAACTGTTTCAAATTATCAACTATCTTATCGGTGAAAATCATCACATTCCAAATGGAAGTGGCGTACAGTATTTGGTGCATCACAACCAACACATAGTGGTTGCTGCTCGCCAAGTTGTAAGTATGAATGTGTGACTCTTGTATGACCTAAGCAGATTCGAGCCAAAGCAACTTCTTCTGTTCTTATGTCTTGAGCAACTGACTAATATTTATCAATAGTTGGTTTTATCTCAAGAAAGAAAGGCGGCAAAGATCTTGAATCGATACGATCAGGCACCACACCTGACCCAGGATATCAATGGGAAAGTGACAACTTCACAATTAGAAATTACAAACGAGAGCCAAGAGGTCAGCCCTTTCCCAGCAGGTGACCACAATACATAAATAAACAGACGCGCACGAAAACATAACAAAAATAAGACAGAAATAACATATAAATGATCCACAAAAGAAGCACCGCCTTGGAATGGTCAGTAAACCTATTTTACTTGAGAGTTCAAACTGGTTTCTCGACACGCCAACCCCACCCTTAATTCAGATGTGGATCAAGACACAAACACAAAACATAAATAACACAACCTATCCACAAAAGAAGTTAAGTTGTGGCGAAGAGAGAGCATAAAATGTAAATTTCCATATTTTCGCCACAGAAAGAAATACAAACACGGTCGTTGTAGAAATGCATTTAGTAGGCTAATAAGATAAATTAACAAATAGACTTCCCTTTTCGTTTGCTAGATTTAGCAATAAATATTCATAATTATTGTCCCTGTGAATTTCTGATGTCCATCTTGTAATTTGTATGTTCCAAGTTATCCATACTCCGCTGCTGCCTTGACCGCTGCAACGTTTCTTGTCTCTCTGTTTTATCCTGCAGTTCTGCTTAGTCCATCATTTTATATGTCCTTAGTTACTAACGTTACTAACGTCGCGACGTTACGTTAGCTGACGTCACATCATTTACTGACAGTTGCAAATTATTATACTATGTTGTGCTACATCGTAGTAAGTTATTCAAATCACGGAAACTTCGTGACACTCCCAACACGAAATGTTTATCTGTAAATCATGTAACAAATGGCTGATAAAAAAAACGTCACATAAAGTTTTGATTATTGATAATTGACAACCTTCCTGCCACCAGAGATATGTCTGTATTAATTTTGAAAGGTAAATTATACTTAATATTTGTACATATACATGGTTTGTTCTAGATGACTCACTCACAGTAACTGTCTTCATCACAATCACATCCCCTTTTATCACACTGTTCACCAACACAATTATTTTGAGCGCATTGTTTTTTGTTGTTAGAGCTGCCCCTTGTATTCCTGAAGTAGTAACAGCCCCTGTAGCATGCATTTATCCATTTTGGCGTTGCCACTGACTTCAATACTAATTCGCGCCAGGCTCTATACCTGTGCGTTTGTTCTGTCATGACTGGTTTTCTCATCCTCTTTGGTTTCCCTCCGTTTTGAAGGTTTTCCGTTCCTTTGTATTTGCCCTGTTCTTTAAGTTTCACAGGTTTCCTTCCGTTCTGAAGGTTTACTCTTATGTTATTTTTGTTACATATCCGCCCCATTCTGTGTTTCAACAGAATGAGAAGTTTTCTCATATTCTTCTGTTTCAGTGGTTGCTCCGCACCACCTTGAGAGTCCCGTTTTAGGCCCCCTCTTCTCTTCTTATTCCGCTTCTGCCTGTGTCTCAGGCTTTTGTGCACATGTTTTAAATTTTTTAAAACATCCACATTTTTACCATTTCTTTTTCTTTTCCGTTGCTTCACAGTCTTATTAGCGTGTCTCTTTTCTTGATATTCACTGTTATTATCTTTTGATTTATCCACAGCTTTTTTGCTATGATTTATTATATTTTGGGTTTCATGTTCCACATTCTGGTTACAGGCTTCTGTGTGAAGGTTTCCTAATGATGATTGTTTTGGTTGTTCAAGATCTGTTTCGATGGGTTTAGTTTGCTCCAAATGCTTGAAAAGATCACCTCCTTGTAGTGGGTCTAAAATCTGTGGTGATGTAATAGCTATTAGTTGTTGTAGTTGTTCATACTGCATTTTAATTAACTCAGAAAACCGATCCCCATCTAAATTTACCTTACAAAATTTATTCTGTTTTATTTTGTCCGTCAAATGACTTTTCAAACAGTTGAGTTCATCACTGAGTTTCATAGCAGTATTCATTAAAGCAAAATCTTTGCTCGTCTCAGAGTCAAAATCATTTTCTGCTTCTGTTCCTTCTATTTCAAGTGATAAATTCTCAAGAGCTGTTTCCAAAGCATCAGATAAAGTTTTCACACGCGTTAAACGATGATTGCACAAAACTGAATATTCATTTAGACGGTTTTCTCCAATCTTCTCATCTAATAAATTTCTAGCTTTGACCAGTTCCTTTTCTAGATCTTTTCTTATTTTCTCATGTTCATCCTGAAGAATTTTGAGTGCCATAATTAGCTCTGTCGTTGTTTATGATAAGTTTATAAAATGATTAAATGTACAACAGGCCCCAAATAGTCAAAAGTCCCAGGTTTCGGCGCCAAATGTGGCGAAGAGAGAGCATAAAATGTAAATTTCCATATTTTCGCCACAGAAAGAAATACAAACACGGTCGTTGTAGAAATGCATTTAGTAGGCTAATAAGATAAATTAACAAATAGACTTCCCTTTTCGTTTGCTAGATTTAGCAATAAATATTCATAATTATTGTCCCTGTGAATTTCTGATGTCCATCTTGTAATTTGTATGTTCCAAGTTATCCATACTCCGCTGCTGCCTTGACCGCTGCAACGTTTCTTGTCTCTCTGTTTTATCCTGCAGTTCTGCTTAGTCCATCATTTTATATGTCCTTAGTTACTAACGTTACTAACGTCGCGACGTTACGTTAGCTGACGTCACATCATTTACTGACAGTTGCAAATTATTATACTATGTTGTGCTACATCGTAGTAAGTTATTCAAATCACGGAAACTTCGTGACATAAGTCTCTTCTAAAGTTTGTTACCAATGTTGTTATTCTATGAAGTTTACCACTGATCCAACATATCTTTATTGATTGGAAAAGGGAATCTTAAAATGCGTTCGATCTTATGCAAGATATGTGTTGTGGTATTTTATCAACCTTTTCATTCCTGGGTATGGCTATATGACTAAAAATCCAACAGAGAACACTTTAATTATTCACGAAAAGCTTGTGACAAAATTTTTAAAAGTATTTGAATTTGGGGATTCTTTGAACGTGTATAGTTCACAGCAGAAAAAAAAAACTATAGCAAATTGCAAAGACAGCTTCTCTCTTTTGTAATAGTCGTTTGCTTTTTTGTGATGATACATAGAGCATATGCGGTCTAAACACTTTGTGTGTAATCAAAAATTTGATAATCCTGTTTGGAACTACCCGATATGTCCCATATGTGGCGTGGGAACAAATATAAGTTAAGACAATTCCGTGGTTTACAGAATCTAGCGAAAATATTCGGCAAGTTTAAATATACTTAAGCACTATGCTGTCACCATTTCTTTGTTTTCGTTGCTTCCAATACATGTGTTGGGTTTCATGCTCAATACTGGTTTTCTTGTACTGTTCTTTATGGAAATCACTCCCTCCTAAGGCAGCTAAGGCCATATGGAGATAGGGCCACAGCTTAAAATCTCTTCTGATAGACTGGTGAAATCGGGGATCTACCCCAAGACTACTGATTAACAAGGCGATTAGTTTATCCACTACACTACAGTGGTTCTCTGGTTCC
Organism: Loripinus fragilis; assembly: GCA_964019695.1. Taxonomy (NCBI): domain Eukaryota; kingdom Metazoa; phylum Mollusca; class Bivalvia; order Lucinida; family Lucinidae; genus Loripinus; species Loripinus fragilis. Next base: position 2,595,404 of record OZ026529.1, read on the forward strand.
TATACACACAGACGATTGAAACGTCATTTATAAAACGGATATCGACCTCAGACACAGGATAGACGGGGTGGGGCTGTCATATATCATATTCTACTGCCTATTTGATATATCTCATTTCTGTTGTTACATGGTATGGTTAAAAAGACGAACTGTTATTTTGTATAGACGCTCCCTAACTTAATCAATGTATCGTCGGAGAAATAGTTTCAAAACAATTTAAATACATTTGAAGAATCTATGTCAAGTAATTAATTCCTATTGTCTTTATTTTCCCATAGAGGTTTCCAGCTTGTAAAATATATTACCGCAAGAGAACAATCCAATTAAATACATAAAAGTGATGAAAAAGATAAGGGTCCATAACCAACTAGCAGTAAGCGTTATGTAATTTTTTGTCGTTTGAATGGAATGAATTAGACAAAAATTGCTTTCCCTTGTTTTAATGAGAGCCACTAGGTGGCACTGTTGTGGAGCTGTCGCTTTTTGGGAGGTACCTAGATATGGTGATGTAATTCGTCATTCAGCCGAAGAGCGACCGATTAAACACACATTAATTTTAGATTGGCTTATTTACAACAATGGCATCTGATCAATTACCGTATACTTCAGATAAATGCGACGCTTACTAACATTTTGTCTGAATTAAAGGGACAAAAACAGGAGTTTATCATCGTTAAAAGAGGATGTTAGAGAAAACTGTTTATTTGTTTCATCAGACATGAAAAACTGAAATTTCAGAGAGACTTTGTTTGGAAATATGAGGGAAATAAAACACAATTGAGCGGCTCTTCCTCGCGATGCCACGGGGTTGTCTGCAGTTTGTGATTGTGGTATTTCCTGATCATACTCACTTACTATTTTAGAAGACAAAGTGAAACAAATTCGCTGGGATTTTGGATAAACATAAATTTTAAGCACACACAGGAGTGCATCATTGAGGTGGAGGATAAACTGAAAAATAGGAATAAGTTAATCCGAATCGCAGAGTCGTCAGAAGGGGGCTGGGAGACAGTTCGCCAGTATGAGGCAAGCCCCCTGGCGGATGACAGTGAAGATGAATCCCAGCTCAAGAGAGCAGAGTCAAGAGCTGCTCGTAGCGACAGATCACAAACAGCAACACGGCACGTTACTCACCTTATTCTAGTAACGCTTCTATTGGTGCTAGTAAGACATGGAAGGCCTCATCGGGGAACAATTTGCCTCCTTCCTTTCAAAGAAAGGATTATTCCTTTCGAGGCTTCAGAGCTCAGCCAACAAGAAGTCCATTTTCAGGAGCCTGCTTCGCTCGTGGATCATTCAGTCATTTCATGAAGACCTGTCCGCACATCGCTTGAGAGCAGCCTTCCAGAAGCACAGCTTCAAAGTGAAGGTACTGGGATGGCCAAGAGTGAGCTCAATTTAGAAGATAAGTATAATATTGCTTCTTTTGACAATGACTTGATTTTGACGAATGATTATTATGAATATGAGCAAGGGCAAAAAGAAATAATTGTTAAGGGACGACTAAAAAAAATAAAAATATTATCCACTTTTGGAAGACTGTCTTAAAAGCAAACAGTTTTTTCATTGACACAATTGAAATGGGTACAAGATACCCTTCTTTTTGAAACCCCTTTTTCACCTAATAATCGATCTGCGTTGGCGGATCTTGATTTTGTTAATGAAGCAGTAAGCAGCCTGCTTTATAGAGGACTGATTCAAAGTGTAAGGAAGTATGGGAACCAGTTCAAGAGTTGACATGGCTTTGGACAGATATTAATACCTTAAACTGTTCTATTAGTCTTCCAGCAACAAGAACTGAGAGACTAAAACAGTCCGTAAATGAGTTATTGTCTAAGCAGGGTCGTCATGCTGTTGCAAGTGTTTTTAATCAAATTATTTCAATGAGCATCGTCATAGGTACTGTCTGTCAAATAATGACTCGTTTCTTGAGTATTGATATTTTGAAAGTACGTACTTGGAATTCGTACATCAAGTATCGATCAGTTATATTTTTGGAACTATAATCTTCCATCTTTAATTTGTAGAAATTTTGTAGACGCCCACAAGACATCAAAAATTTATCAGATGCTAGCAGTATCGGTTATGGTAGTTATGAAGTAGATACTGTTGACGGTTGAGTGCATGGCGTGTGGACTAAGGTAGAAAGTTTACGGTCATCTACTTGGGGTGATCTTTGCGCTGTGATGCGTAAAGCACATACTCGAAAATCAAAAAGTATGGTTTACAGGCAATAAGATGTTTGTTCGGTTGTCAAAAACGGTTCAATGAAGCGAGATTTGCGAGAATTGTCGTTGGATATATTCCAATTTTGCAGCAAAAATAGTATTTCTATCGAAATAGAATTGATTTGTCGGGAATCAAACACAAAAAGCTGACATGATATCAAATTTCATAGACATAGACGTTTGGAGAATATCGTTTGAGTTGTTGTACTTGCTTCAAGATAGATGGGGCAA